>JAMJFZ010000199.1:30658750-31260833 GCA_026225945.1 Cricetomys ansorgei
TGTTTGGAGGTATCCTAATATCACAATACATCTGGATCTGGCGTTCACAAATAAATGCTAAGAGGAACATCACATGTTTGGTAGACATATTCTCAGAAGCTATTCCTGCTAGGGCTCCCAGCAGACATTTAATTAAATGTATGTGATTGTCAACCAAAGAAATGCATATCCCATTAACCAAATTGACTTTGCTGATGAACAGCAAAAATTATACTTTGATATTCCACTATTACGAGCCATGAGGGGATGTCTGACACAGCAGTATAGAGTGGGAAGAAAGGAGTGCTGACTTAAGAGATGATAGTTACTGTTTCTTTACTTTGTAGATTCGTCAAATACATGCGATGGAGAGCATGTGTGGTAGATCTTCTCCTGGGGATCTGGCTAGTGTAATGTAAGAGAAGGTTCCTGTAGCTATCTATGCTCCCATTTCTTCTTGGAATAACATTTCTATTTAAATTTATTTGGTATTTCTGTTTTTAGCTCCCATCTGAGTAATAACACTAGATGATGTCTTGTGAGGACCAGTCCTAATTAGATAGAGTAGCAGACATCACAATGAAAATAATTGTGAAAAATACTCGGAAGTTCTTAATACAGAAATTCTGGAGGCTTCACCAAAGCCACTTTCAATTCAAGATGCCTTTCCTATGGCACCTTCTGGTTTCCTTCAATCACAGTACAAAAAAGAGTGTGGGTCATGAGCTGTCCTTAGGCTTAGAAAGACTTTGTATACTTGAAGCGACACTAACTTTCTTAACATACAATTCAAGGAACGTAGAAGTAAGGATGGTGGAGAGTGGGGTATAAAAAAATTAATTCCATGAAAAGAACAAATGCCTGTATTTTCTAAAAAAAAAAAAAAATTAACCTCTAATGCTTATTTCCACTCTTGCTCTTGTTCTCTTTCTCTTCTTTCTCCTCTTCCCCTTTCTTTCTCTGTCTTTACACACACACACTTACACACACACACACACAGACACACACACACACATTCACACACACACCCCTTTGCCTACTTCTTTTGAATGTCTGACCCTTAGATTTTGGAATAATTTTTAAACACTAGCTTGCAAAGTCAGAGTGATCATTCCATAGACCAGGTAGTAAATCAAAGCCACTTACTACAATTACACAGGATGATACAGCGACACTAACCCAGCTGGAAATGTCATTCCTTTGCATAAATATTTAATTCCTAAAAATATCTTAAAAGCACTTTCAAAAGAAAGAAAAGGACTGTGCAGCACGCCCATGCCTAGCAGAAGGAGACCTACCTCTGATAGGGTCTTAAATGTTTTTTCTAGTATGTTTTCACTAAATCAAGATTTTATACCATATTGAATAATGTTTTCATCAAAATGCTTTTGTGCAGAGCAGCGTTTGGTGTTTATTGTCTTCTCTCATCCTCTAGTAAACATAAACCTAACAGGGCAAGGTCTGCATCAGCATTTATGCCAAGCATCTGAACAACAGCTTGGGTCAAAGCAGACATTGCATTGAAGGCATGTGATATCACAGAAGTTTTACACTCTAGTGGCATGTGCTGGGTTTACTCTACAGATTATTAAACCTATTGTTTTAACCTTCTGCACTTTTGTAAGCATGGGGGAAAAGAAGCCCTGTTTCAAAAAGGCATTAATTAAAATATTTTCTGTTACTTGTGAGATAAGACTTAATCTAGCAGAGCTGTCCACTAGCAGAAAATAGAGTTTCAAAGGTATATGCCACAGAAAAGTTGTTTTTACGGAGGTCATAATTAAGAGAAGGGGCTATTTATAGACTTTGGGCCAAAATGGGGAGTGGATGCTAAATAACTTTAACCTCCCAAGAGCTGGTTTATGTCGGCGTTTCAGGCAGTGATGCTGTAGTTATGGAGTACAATACTTCTTCAATTCATAATTTCATTTCTGATATTTCTGACTCTCAGATGCCTCTCTTCTGGTGCCTGTCTATATCTTTGAAACTGAAATAGGAAATTCTAACAATGATCTGAGCAAAGTTTTAGAGCTGAATTGTTTGTCTTTTATTCATTCTCTCACTTCCAAAACAAAGTCAGTTGAAAAATCTCAGATCGTGTATTTTCTGTTATTTATTAACTATTTTGACTCCCTTTGCAAATGTTGGCTCTAGAGTTTGTTCCTCATGTTTTATATGCTTCATCCTACCAAATATTCATATCACCTAATCTGGAAGGATTAAACTTTAGTAATAAACAAATCCTTACTTTACAACTACTCTCTTGTTGGCTTTAGAAATGTGTTATTGTGGTCCTGTGTGCCCTAGTTCTTTGCTTTTGTTGCTAGTGGTGCTGTTCCTTACTGGGGTCCAGGCCCTGGGTCCAGCCTCAGGAGGTCAGGGCTTTAGGACATGGGTGTAGAGTTGGCAGAGGAAGTCACTCATTCATACATACCTCTTGTAAATGGTACCAGACTTTTCTCTTTATTTAGGCTTTTTCCATCCATTTTATCTCTATTGTTTTCTCTGTATACATTTTTTTCTCTTATTTAAACTTATTCTCTATATATTTTTCCTATAAAATCACACATACTCTTACACACATGTATATACCTCTTGTGGGTTAAAGCAAGCTTCAACAAGCTTATTCTTTTCATTTCCCTTAAAAAACACTCATTCATGTTCATACATCTTATGGGTAAAACAAAGCTTCAACACACACACACACACACATTCTCATTCACAACTACACATTGTTTCTTTTAATACACATACACCTTACCCATACATCTTGCAGATTTCTTACTACCTTGTGGATGGTGCCTTGTGGATGATGATGATTCAAAGCTTCAGCATACATACATCTTATATACCCATTTGAACAAATCCCTTAAGCAGGTTACCATGATAATACACACAAATAACAAAACATCTCTCATAAGTTCTGTTCCCATAGCTACATTGTACAACAAAGCAATTAATTTTCTATTGCAATCAACAAAGTTTATGGAAACCAAGTGTTTTTTTCTTAGCTGTTGTTAGGCTTAGCTTCCTTGTTAGGCTGTAATTTGTGGTAACTAAACAACAATCAATTATCCTATTATATTTTTATTAAGGTTAATCACAAATAATAGGATTTTTACAATTTCCTTATCATACAGAGAAGAAAATGTATCTGCCCCAGCATCTCTATGCTCTCAAGGTGAATCCACAAATGCATAATAATTGTCAAGAAAGTTCAAACTCAACAGTGGGCACTGAAACTCATTTATTGCCTATTAATCATAGACCTCTCATAGGTGAAACTTGTGGCCCTTAGTAACTGCACTTTCTTTGTTTTTACTTCCTGATCATAGCAAGTCCCCACTACCAAGAATATGTTTTCTTTTCCCTAGGTAATAACTTGTTCCATGGTCGCTGGCAATACATATTGATACTCTTTTTAACTATACCTGTTCCTAGTTATCATTTTTGGAGTTTTAATTGAACCATAAATTCAAGTAAGTGACATTACCCCCCAGAAAATCACCACTGTTTTTATGAATCGTATTTACATTATTCAGTGAGGGAATGAGGACTCCACAGAATTTTTGTACCACCAGAGAGAAAAAAGTGACTATGCTAGCAACCAGCCATGGCAGAGTCCAGTAGCAGAATAAGGGGTCATCCAGGAGACAATCCCCAGAGGCAAATGGTGGGCTGTAGTCCTCAAGACCCAATGCTCACTACAATTCCTCTGACATGGTTCCTGACAGTTCCTCCTCTTCTTGTCTTCCTCCCCTTCTCCTTGTCTCGCTATCTGTATCTCTATTTGTTTCTGTTTCTCTCTGCTTCTCTCTCTCATTCTCTCTCTGTATCATGCTATCTCTCTGTATCTCTCTGTTTTGCTGTATCTCTGTGTCTCTTTCTGTCTCTCTGTGTCTCACTCTGCCTTTCTCATGCCTGGGCTTACACACATGACCTGTACTCTGCCACCTTGGCTACATACATTCCCAGCTCTGTTCTTGTCAAGAATTTCTGCACTCTCTCAGAATGTCAAACAAGGCTGGCCCTAGAATATCTCATACTAATGTCAATAGTGCTTCTTCTTATAAACTTTACATTTCAAGTCTTAATGTGGTCCTTAGTCACACTTATATTATTTTTTAGTGTTACACTTTGATTATCAGTTGGTTTTAGGGTTGAAACTATTGTTAATTGGGGAAAAGACTAATTGGTTTAATTTGGGAAAATGCTGATAATCAAATTGGTGAACCCTCCTGTATTCTAATGACATTCAGGAACAGTTCTCAGATTTTAATTATTTCAAAAAAACTAATTAAAATCCCATGCTTTTTCTTTTGTAACCATAAATTATACCCAGAGGCCATTAGAGAAGAAAGGATAGAGGTAGAGGTCAACTCTTTGCTTATTTATTTGTTTTTTAAATTACCCTTCCTTCCTTTATTTCCAAAATAGGTGGAGATTTACTTAAAACTGTTCTTGTGTTACTAGATGAATCCCAGAGTTGTTAGAAGTTTGACAAGACATTGTAGATATTCTTGGTAGTTTTATGAACAGTGAGACTAAGTATTTATGTACTGACTCACTCTAGAAATGCATAGTGATAACTAACAGAAGCTCAGCCTTATTTTAGATGCTAGAATAGTTATAAATAGTAGGAAGTCTTAGCCCCTTTGGTATCTGTAAAATGATGGAAGAGATAGAAAATGTATAGGTAGGTAAGTGTGGAGAAAATAGAATATGTGTGTTAGGAGTAGAAACACTCTCAGTCAAGAGAATGGAATCTCTGGCCTGGGTAGAGACCTAACTTTCCAGTTGGGTGGGTTAAGTACATTTCGCTAAGGATCACTCCCAGGAAGGTGAGCTCCCCTTAAACCAAGCTAAAGAGCTGGCGGGGAAGAGGGAAGTAATTCATTCTTTAAAGAGATACTGTACTTTTCCTTCCCAGAAGTCCCATCCTTAGTGCAGAAGCTTATGACCACAGCTACAAAAGAATCTTAAGTTTGCGATATTTCTGAATCATTCAGAAAAGCATTACATTTTCTTGCTTTTCTATTTCTTTCCTAAGCATGTTTTTCTTAACACTTTTGATTTTTTTTCTCAATGACTTTCTTTCCATTTCTCTCAGGCTTTTTTCTCTTTCATGTGGCTTTTCATCTGCCATGTTTCTGACCTCTAAGCTGACTTAAATGGTTTAGCTGTTTTCTCTCTCCCCTTTGTTGTCCTTCTCTAGTAGGTTCTGAAGTGTAGAGCTTGCCTGTACTGGTATTTTGTTGTTGTTATTTTTAATTATTGTTTTAAAGAATACTTAAAGATTCCATTCTTAAATTCTTTTATTAAAGAAACTAAGAACCTCCAAAGGAGACCCAGATTTCTCCTCTATCACATGTGTTACTTACTCTACTGTTGTGACAAAATGCTTGACAAAAACTACTTATGTCCATTCATGATTTTAGGATACAGCATATTATAGTAGAGAAATAATAGCAACAGGAGCCTGAGCCAATTAATTGAATTGTATCCACAGATAGGAAGCAGGAAGAGACATATTCTGACTCTTAACTTTCCTCTTTTTATTCAGTAGAAGACTCTAGCACATGGAATGTGCCTATATTCAGATGTGTCTTTGGCACAACCATGACCAATAGAAGAAGCAGAAATCATGAGGCCAGCACAAGTGTTAGACCCAATCCAGCAAAGATGAGCTGAATGGTATGCTGTCCTGGTGTCCCCCATTTACGATCTCTATATGTTTCATTATTAGGGAACATTTTATGTTTAATTCATTTATGTTTTTACCTGAGAAAATTATTTCTGAGATTCTTTAGGAAAGTCTTAATCCTCTTGTAATTTCAGTGAATCATTCAGGAATTTTTCTTAAGCCTTGGGGATTTTGGTAAGCACAAAAATTCTAGGAGTTTATGAAGCTATGGCTCCAGAGCTCTTTTGATGCACTTACTCCTGAACAAACTCAGGACTCAGCCAATCAAGACAATATAACTTGAGAATAGTTGATAAACTCTGAGGTAGTCAGGGCATTGTTTACTTGAGAAAAGCTATAAGCCCCAGATGGACAGGAGAAATTGCATCCCCCCAATGAATGTTCAGAGTTTCCTAGATATATGCCTTACAAGATAGGGTCCATACTTGACAGGTCCCCAGAGAAAAAGGAACTTAGTAACAAAGTTAGATTGGCTAAGACAACCTTTACCCGACATAGTGACATGATATAAATGAAAGAATTAGACATGAGAATTTGCCTAGATTGCACCTCAGGTTTTATGTGAAGTCACTTAATTAGGAAACAAAAGGAATTCTCCAAACAGATTTTTATAGATCATCATTTATATATATCGTCAAAGCAAGTTAACTGTAGAGAACTTTAGCTTGAGAAAACCTTTTGAAATCATACTTTAACCACTAAAGCTTTATTATACTTAGTTCAAGGTTTGGGAATCAAGGTTTGGGAAATTACCTGAACTGGGTCAGGTATTTACAAAATGATATGATTTGTATCCTCTTGAAAATCATGAGTTTGTCTTTGTCTTGTGAAATCTGTATAAACAAAGAAGCACACTGACTGTGAGCCAGTTAGAGTCAGTAGTCGGTCAGAGCTGCAAAGATTCTCCCAATCATGGGCTCTGACTCATCCTACCATCACCTACTCCTTACCTCCTCCCTGAGTCCTGTCAAGTTGCTGGGAAAAGTGTGTGTATGTGCAGGGAACTGGCTACCCACATATATTTTTCCACCAATTAATATTTTCTAGCAGTAACTACACAGACAGGCCTGCAAGCATGTTTCCATGGTGACTCAATCCAGTCAATTGGCCAATGAAGTTTACCATCATAACTCTACTACTTGTGATCTTGATACCCAGACACATTTCTTTAAGACACCTGCATTCCACCCCTAATTCACACATTCCTATTTACATTTCAAAATATAAAATGCAGTTATTCCATGTGGTGGTTTGAATAAGAATGGCCTCCATAGGTTCATGTATTTGAATGTTTGTTTCCCGGTTAATAAAACTGATTGGGAAGGATTCGGAGGTGAGGTCTTGGAAAAGGTGTGTCTCAATTAGCTCTTTCTCTGATTCTGCATTTTGTTTATGGATCAGATGAAATCTCTCAACTACTGCTCCAGAGTCATGTTCACCTACCTACTGCCAAGCTCCAAGTCATGTTGGTTATAGACATACTCTCTGAACTGTAAGCTCCAAACGAAATGCTTTTTATAAGTTGCTTTGGTCATGGATTTCCATACAAGCCAGAGGATCTGGGCTCAATCTTTTACACCCATGTGAAAGTTGTGTATACTGATGTGCTTATAAACTTAATACTCAAAGTCAGAAATTGAAGGATCCCTGGGAATTGTTAACCAGTTTGTGTAGTCAAACCAATGAGTTCTTGGTTCAGAGAGTGACATTGTTTCAAAAATAAGGTAGAGAGATTGGGTAGAGGACTCATTGGTTAAGAGCACATGCTCTACAATCATGAAGACCAGAGTTTGGATTCTAACAGACGCATAATAACCCAGGCATGTCATATTGCATATAACTCCATCTCTGAAGTATACAATGAATTTTTCAGTCCTCCATACACACAGCCATGAATATCTGCAGGCACGGGCATGCTTTTGCAGGCTTACGAGCACACATGCACATACAGACATGAACATGCATGTACAAAGACACTAGCCAGGCATGGTGTTTCATGCTTGTAATCCCAGCACTAAAAAAGCTGATGCAGGAGGATTGCTACAGTTTGAGGCCTGTCTTGGATATATAATAGGATCCAGGGCAGCTTGAGGTACATGACAAAACCTTGTATCAAAACATAGAGTAAAATAATAAAGAATCATGAGTCTTCATGACCTCTATGTAACATTAATTTTCAGTAACAGCATCTTTTAAAAAAAAATCTGGTGGAATAAGTTTTGATAATACAGAGTATTTAACTCAAAAAATCAAAAATATGATTCAAACCTGTAAACAACATACAACATTTAGTGTATTTTATTTCCTAGTTTTGTAATCCTGAAAATATAGCATGAATTTAACACTTTTACTATGACTGGCAATAGATAGAGCTACATTTTAAGCATTTAATTATTAAAGATGCTAGTAGTTGCTATACAATACAAGCCCCTAGATCTACAAATCTGTCTGTTAACCTATTTCCTATGCGTCTTCATAGTTCACCTATATTATGGACTGTTGTCTACTCTTACTCATGATTATCAGTCCATGGCTTGATAAATATTTGTTCTCTGACTGTCAGTTCTGGATGTGTTCTCTATCCTTATGGGGCCTATAATCTACACAGTATTATCATCTCGATCCATTTCACAGACACAGAATCTTTCTTTGTCCTTTTGTGTTATTTTATGAGTCTTCTTTAGAGGTGAATGTATGATAGAGATTCTTACAGTAACCAGAGCAATATTTTTTTTTGCTCTGCATATAATCCCCATATACAAAAGCCCAATAAATCTTCTTTACATTATCTGTCACTGTGCTTTAGAATCGAGTTGTTGCAAATAATGGTGTTTGGAAAGCAGCATAGAAGGGAAGTTAAAAAAAAAAAAGTGATAGTTAACGTTCCCTGCCATCTTTGCCATTTCTATGTGGATCAGTTCATGTCATCAAAATTTTTCTTCTTTCTGCTAGAAAAATGGTTGAGGCAATTATGAACAGAGTTCTTGTTTTAGAAAGTGATTTTCATTTCTTGCTCACAATCAACTTTCTCATCTAAAACACCCAAACATTCACACTACCACACAAGAATAATGAGAAGGAAGCACTTTTCCAAACCATCTGCCTGCAGAAACTGGAGAAACGTAGTAGACAATGATCTCATTGGTTGTGCTTCCGTCTTTGATCTTGTTGATTCCAGGGTAATTCATGGCAAAACTAACTCCAGTGAAAACTCCACTAAAGCAGCTTGGAGTAAAAGTGTTGGCCAGAGCTGCATCCTTTATCAGCTGTGATTTTCACTCTGGGCTGACCTGGAAATAAACTAATGGTGCTGGTCTGAACTCTAAAGCAATTAATTTAGCATGTGTTCTGGATGGTAGGGGGTTTAAAATCACAGTCTAACCTTTGGGGACTGTCACCTCTTTCTCTTTGTGTCATTTTGCCCAGTGTCATTGATTGTGACAGGATCTAGAATCACTTAGGACATAAGTTTCTAGGCGTATCTGTGCAGGATTATTTCAGACTAGCTTCTAAGTCTACCTGTGAAGAATTAACTTTAAGAGGCTAGAAAACCCTCTCCAAGAAGGGATGACACCATTTTCCAGGCTTGGATCCAGAACTGTATGAACAGGAGAAATCCACAGAGCATTCATCATTGACTACTTCCTGAATTCAGACACATTGTGGCCAGATTACTGAAGATCCTGTGCCATGATTTCCCTACTCTGATGGACTGTGCTTGAACTGGGAGCCCAAATAAACAATTTCACCCTTAAAATGTTTTCTCAGATTAGTTTATCATAACAGATGGAAAATAACACACCTAGTAAAGGACTGTAAGAATTTCCCTCTATTGATACAAAAGTCAACCTGACTTTTTCTCAGTCATTTGACGTCCATCATTCCAATTGTGAAAAACCTCTTTAGTCAAAATAAATTTGTATCATTCTATCACGCTGATGACAAGAATATGTTTAATGTAGTGCGACATTTATGAGTTGGGGTATGGTCCTAAAATTAGCAACAAAACCCACTGACCTTCAGAAGCCATTTAAGACTTTGCCATTTAAGAATGTCTAGGGATCGAACAAATGCAATATTTCTGTGAAGCTCATGAAAAATGCAGAATCTTGGGCCCCATCAGAGACTCATTGAACAGCATCCTGTATTTCAGTAAGATCTCCAGATAATGAGCACACTCATTAAAGTGTGAAGTGTCTTGGCTTAGTGTTATTAGAGAGAATGTGTCATTAACTGAACTGGGAAACATTCAGTCTTCACACTAATTCCAAAGGGCCTCAGTTTTCAGGACTTCTGCTCAAAGCCTATGGCAAACACCTCACAGACATCCAGCAGTCCTTCTGAGCAAGTCTTTATTCTGAACCAACCAGTAAGGGCTTCCCCACCCCCCACTTAAAGAGCAACTGAGGTTAACATAGTTCAGCATAAGCTTACTTGCAGAGTAACAGTTTTTTGTCTGTCGCCTGCTCTGTTCTGATTCTATTTCCACATTTTTGTTTGATGAAATATTTTTCCTACCTCATTTTTTTCTTTCATTAAATTTCTCAACTAAATATGCTTCTCACAGAAAGGTTAGCAATTATCTTTTTCTTTCCTTCAACATGAGCCTGCACTTGGGAAAGGACTCACCTTGACCCTGCTTCTAGGAAGAGCTTTCCCTGTTAATCAGCAACATCCTGCCACCATTATTCTTGACAGCTAAAGGCACATTTTTGTTTCTCTAGGCTTCATTTACCTGAAGGTGTGACATACAGAAAAGCATTAGAAATAGGATGGCCTTGATATGTACCGAATAATGAAATGCAGGTTCAGTTTAAAAAGCATTTCGCCTATTTCTGATTTTGCTTCACTTCCTAGAAAGATATTTAGCTCATTTAGCTTGTTCCTTCCTCAAAATTATTTCTGCCTCTAATACTATCCAGAGAAGTATGAATGATCAACCTTAAAAATCCTTGTTTGAAGAGTTGGGTAAAAATAAAACTGCACAATTTTTCTATTACTAATGCTCTCTTAATAAATAGAGATAGATATGAGATATATGCACAGATAGTAGGTATATGTAGAATAGACACAGACAGTCTTATAGGCGTAGAGATAATGATAAACATATTAAATGGTTCATAGATAAATGATTAATAAATAGGAAGGTAGATAGATATAGACATAGGTACACACATAGAAACAGAACAAACATCTTTTCTGCTTCAAATATGGGGTAATACAATAATGCCTTGCTGAAATAACTGTTTTTTCCCCATCATATTACATTTCAAGTTCTCTGATACTAGAACCTGAACATTCATTGTTGAGTTACAGAGGGCACGAGCCAGGCCTTGCCGTGTCTCCTAATCTATGTCCTTCTTCTTGGACTAATCCGTGATAACATGATTCTAGAAGAGCCAAACATCATTCAGTCACAAAACTTATATTCCTTCCTTCAACAGACATTCTAAGTTGGGACAATTAGTATGACTTTTATTAACTTATGGAAAAGACCTATTGTAAAAGAAGCTAATATTCAGAAGTAGATTAAGGCCAATAAAAACTAACAGGATTCTGAAGATCTTCTGGGACTTGCATTCATAAAGTTTCTTCTCCTTATCTTCCCTAAAATTTTAGTGTGGGTCAGTTTGTTTAAGTGGTTTGAGTGGCACTTAATCATCTGTACTGGAAATATTTAGAAAATGTTAATGTGTTTGTACTTTGAGTTTATCTATATTCCTTTTCTAATGATCTCCACTTTGCTTACAGTCCAGCCTTCATCTAGGGGACTATAATATACACTCTGCTACAAATTGCCATATGCTGTTAGAGCTCACTGAGAAGTGGACTATGGAAGCTGGACTGCTCCTTATACAATTCAGATCTAAGCATATTTGACTCAAGGTATTCTGAAATGCCTTTCACCCAGGGGTGTGCTGTCCCCTCTAACCCTGTGAGAAGAGAAAGAACACAGAAAAATAGCCCAAGACTAAAAATATTTTGTCTTTGAAAACAGATAAAAGGTGAATTATTTCCAGTATTGGCTACAACTATTTATCCTATGGGAGTGGGTTTGTTCCCAGGAAAGTTCAACTCTGGGAAATACAGCAGTGAGAAGTTTAATTGGGAATTCCATTCTACTGCCTCAAGTTTCCCAGGTGTACTTTGCTGGGACAGGTGAGCATCCAGTTTGATGACATCATCTCTTTCTCTCTCTTGGTATCTGTTCTTTTACTTGCAAGTCTCACCTGAGGGGACACTCTGCCTTGACTCTCAGTGCAGAACTCCAGTGGCTCCCTTAAAGGGGCTTCCCCAGTAGATTTCTCATGGACATTTCTAATGTCAAATTTGTCAAGTATCTATCTATCTATCTATCTATCTATCTATCTATCTATCTATCTATCATCTATCTATCATCTATCTATCTATCTATCATCTATCTATCATCTATCTATCTGTCTATCATCTATCTATCTATCTATCTATCTATCTATCTATCTATCTATCATCTATCTATCTATCATCTATCTATCTATCTATCATCTATCTATCTATCTAGCATCTATCTAGCTATCATCTATCTATATCTATCTATCATCAATCATCTATCATCTTCTACTATTTCCTGTTTATTCTTTTAGCTTGGTTTGCTGTATATTAATAAAAATCACTCATTCAAAGCTGAATGTCTGTCTATTATAGATCATGTCTCTGGAACATACGTCCCACAGACTGAACTAACAATATAGGCAAGCATTTGAGGCATTTTCACTGCAGGTAAATAATGGAAACTCTGGAGCTTGACAGAAAGTAAAGTTTTCTGATGTTGGACTAACTGATTTAAGTCCAAACTCCAAACACTTTTCCAACAACCTAAATGAGGAGTGAGATTGGCATGTTGAACATCCAGAGATGACACTGTAGCTCTGCTGAGATCCTACTAAGTATGGTGTTAGATTGCTTGAGTTTAAGTACTGGCTCTATTACTAACTAGCTGCATGACTTTTATCTAATGCGGTGTCCACACTGCTATTTTTTCATCTGCAAAATAGGGATAATAGGCTTCCTATGACAATCAGGTTCATTAGCATTTTTTTGAACACCAAGGGTAGTACCTGGTGCAGCATAAGTGTAACAAAATGTTTTATAAATAATGGGTGGTCTTTGTTTGCTCTCAGATACTTGTAACACTCCCCTGAAGATAATGAGAAGCAAATTTGAAACCATGTTTTTCTAATCCTTGTGAATGAGTTTAATCTGTCTCCTCAGTGAGGAAAATGGGAGATAGAAAGAGGGTAGTCCACTTGAAGAACTTCAAAGTCCATCATTTCCACATGGGGCTCAGTGTCCGTGAACTCATTAGATCATCACAAACATAAGTGACTCTCACACTTCATGAACACAAGTTATCTGAAGAGTGTGTTAAAATTGAGATTCGGCTTCCTATCCCTGGATGCCCAGATTCAAAGTGCCATGTGAAAATGACAAGTGAGTGATAAAACTAAAACTACCCTGAGTAACCCAGGACAAGATGGCACCTTAGAGCTGAACTCAGTAAATTTGTATTCCTAACAGGCTCCCAGGTGCTGCTGCTCCAGGTGGTGGTCCAAAGTAAGCAATTACCTGGTTAATCCAATGCAGTCATGAGGAAGCACAGCCTTTCCTCATCAATTTTCTACTACTTGCCAAGTTAGAACATAGAGTGAACTGGCCAGAGGATAGTAAAACACGTCTCTTTGAAATGGAATATGGCCTCCAGTAGAGTCAGTAATTTGCATAGAACAGAAAAATATCTACTTTACCTTCTTTCTTTCTGTAAAATGTATACCAAGGATGCTTAAAATTTGCACTTTTGGTAGAGACATGAATACAAGAAAGGCAATGTGGGTTTTTTTCCAAGAGAGAACACAAAGTATTTTACTCTTTGGTTGTGTTTCCTTTGTATTTACACTCCTATTCTCCTTCCCAAAAGGGATTCTGAAATGCTGTTGCTGTTCCAAGGAAGGCTGGAAATGGAATTGACAGTTCTCTCCTTTCGAAGCTTCCTGACAATCTCTGGAGACTACTATTCCACCTGATTTGTTTCCTTGAAGCTTATTTGCATCAAATAAATTTCAAGAAGCAGAGAGTTTAGAATAGCTGAGGATTCAATGATTGAATGTTTATGGCTTCTTCAGACAAGTGTGACACTTGTTCCAGATAACACCTGGCAGAATATCAGTGTTGGAAAGGAAAAAAATCTCATATTCCTTCACAGATACAGTTTGTGGGGCCTGTAAGTTAAACAAACAAAATGTGAAAGGCATAGAATTTTATTAATATTTTATGTTCATGGAATTCTACAGGAAAAATGAGACCCAAGCAATTAGATTTGGGAGCTTAGACATCACCTTTAGTAGCAAAGAAAGGGGTTTTGATGGTTCAAATGTGATGTATTTGTGGAAGAGACTAGAAATATTTGAGAGAAATTAATGGAAAATAGCATGTGTTTCAGCAGGGGTTGTTTCTGCTGATTCTCTGTGGTGTGGAGCCTTAACTGCTTGAGAAGAGTGACTCTTGGCTTTCTAATGTAAAAGCTTTCACGGAGGAAGTTCATGTCCTGTTTTTAGACGGATAAGAAGAGAAGGGAGAAGTTGTCCTGTATTTGTTGACATCTGATTTCTTAGAGCTGAACATAGTCATTTTACTAAAGCAACATGTTTCTTTTGCCAGCATAGTGATGGCAGACTCTCCTACCCTGAAACTACTGACAATGACTACTGAAGAAAATATGGGTGAGCTTGTGAGTATTCAACAGAGTGCTATGCTCAAATGCTTTCTCCCTCCGCAGTAACTGTAGCAGCCTGAGTTGGCACATGAGGAATGTATCTGGAACCTATGATGTCTGCATACAGTTAGGATGAATTCCTAACTGCATTAAGTGAAAGACATTGAGATGAGGAACTAATTATACTGGGCTATCTATACTGGCTTTAATACAGTCACATATGTCTCTTTAGTGGAAAATAGGAAGGAGAGTCTTATTAGTAGGTAGTAATGGGCAGGTAGGGAGCATTAGTTCTGGTGTTCTATAGTACATTAAGAGAAGTATAGCTAAAAATAACTTATAGTATATTTCAAAATCAGATGTTGAAGGCTTAGAAAGATAAATGCTTGAGGCACTGGTGGTACTGATTGCCCTTGCTTGATCACTATTCATTGCAGATGTATATAGAAATTATCATACTTAGGCCAGTGCTATGACTCAGTGGGGAGAGTTGTTTGTCCCTCAGGCCTGATAACCTGAGTTCAAATCCCAATGTGGAAAGAGAGAATCAATTTCCAAAACTTCTCACACTTCCATACCCAGTGGTACTTGTGCGCGCGCGCAGGCACACACATACACACACACACACACACACACACATACACAAAAACTGCAATTAAAATCAGAAAAGAAAATTGCCCTACCTCCCATTCAGTAGAAGATGAGAAATTGAAGCATTGACCTAAATTTTCATTCCCAACGTGGGTAAATGATACCAGGTAGGCAGTATGGGCTCAGCTCTCCTTGATATTGCTCTAATCCAGATGACTAGACCACAATTGTTCCTCCTCTAGTATCAGCAACCTTCAGGGTCTCTTCCCATTTCCTCATCTGGTCCCTCCAACACCCTCCTGGCAACCCAAGCCCATCCCAGTAAATTCAATTCTAAGACAAGGCTGCAAGATGGATTTGTCTGTGTAGTTAGACCAGAAAAATCTGAGAGAAGTCAAAACAATTTATTTCACTTGGAAATAGCAACACTGTAAAATGACCAAAATTCAAAGCCTATTATTGTCCAGAGAAGTCTTGGTGACTTTCCAAGACTTCTGCTGAATAGGACATAATTGACAAATAAGGCTCAATTGTCCACGGTGTGCAGCAGAATAGCTGATTTAGTAAATTGCAGGCTGAAGCTGATTTTAATAAACAACATCTTAATTCAATTCAGCATTTTAATGTCTGGTTGCTTACTTTGATTTGAGCCCTGAAAGATCTAAATCTTTTCAAAATGTTTTACAGAAATAACCTCCTGTGTGTAAGTCACCCTACCCCTCATTAATTAACTCTCCCTTGGTCAAAAGGCAAATGGAAATGACTTCTGAACATTCTCTCACATGCACTAAAAGGCAGCAATTATCTCTGGTTAACCAGTGGCAAGATCAGAGCCATAAGACACAGGGACAGCAATGCAAAGAGAGGGAAGCAGGGCAAAAGGTGTCATGTACTGAATGGATTGTTGAAGCTGATGGATTCTCCTCCTCTTCTTTGAATAGCAGGAAAACACAACCCAGAGTCCTCTCCCTGCATCTGCCCACTCCTAAGTATTATTCTGAAGTAAGGCAAAGTTTGTTGAGCTCTCCCTGTCTGCTTGCCAGGTCTTTACAACGTGCACTTCTGCAATCCTCTGATCCTTAGAAAATTGAAGAAGTTGAGCAGAAATGGAGAAGAGTATTGCGTTGTGACACAAACAGAAAAACAGAAAAATAAATCAAAACATCTTAGGCCATCTCAACAAAATTTGCAGCATAAAGCTGGAGTGAAACAAGCTTGTGTTTTCCAAGTAATTAGTATTTTCTTGTGTGTGTGTCTATGTGTGTGTGTGTGTGTGTGTGTGTGTTTGTGTGTGTGTGTGTGGTGTGTTTATTTCTTTCCAACTTACTGGTATTTATATGGAGTTTGGCTGACAAATCCCAAACAGTTGATGTAGTTTTAATTTTTTTATGTACACAACACCCTGAACTTGCATAAGCTCATCTGATGTCAGAAGGTAATCCCGGTCTTTCTTGGACAGGAAAGAGTCTCAGTTTTATTATCTAGGCACTTTCCCTCCATGTACTCAGGGACAGTTTCTTGAATAATCAAAACAAGTCAGCCCTTAGTCTATAGATGACAAATTCTCTAGAGAAGCCAGAATCCCTAAAGGGCACGGACTAACCCGCTTCGTGCAGACTAGAGTGCATACACCTCCGCCCCACCCTGTGGCTCACCTCACAGGTGAACAAACACAGAAAGGCAGCTTCCTGATTGGCTTACAGAATTCAGAGGCTTCTCTCCTGCAGAATGCTGCCATCACTACCCTGGTGCACTTGTGAAATTCTTATGTTTCAGTCCTTTTCTTTCTTTAATTAAAAAATACATTTATTTATTTATTTATTTATTTAGTGTGTGTGTGTGTGTGTGTGTGTGTGTGTGTGTGTGTGTGTGTGTGTTTATCTAATATCACAGCACAGTACACATATGGGGGTTACAGGTTACCTTGAGATAGTCAATTATTTTCTCCCTCCACTCTCTGGGTACTCTGGTCAGTCTTCAAGCTTGGCAGTAAATACCATTACCCATCTCACTGGCTTTCTAAAATTTTACCAGTTAAGAGTAACCAAAGCTCTTAGTTATTTCCCTAGAGAACACTAGTGATAGACTTGGATGAAACACTGGGAAGAAAGAAATGAAAGAATATCATTGTAAATGTTTGTTAGTTTCAGATGATTCTCTTGCTGTCCTCCTTTCAGGCCTATCTTTATCAAAGTCTTCATCTTTTCTCCAACTCTTTCTATTTTTTCCTCCTTCCATGTCTCCCTGTTCCTTTATTTCGTTCTTAACATTTCAGTACAAAAGCTAGTGCATATGAATGTCCACAGCATGCCTCTGTTAGGTGGGGGAATGGACCATGGCTGTGGAAAGAGAGCATATATGGCATATTGAGGTGCAAGTTGTCGAAATGTGGTGGTAAGTGCGGAGGGAAGAAGACTCTGGAAGGTAAAGATGATCTATTAGCTCAGAGTTAGGTAGGCACTGGACGAAGCTACAAGGGACTATGCACAGTGAGGTAGTAACCAAGCCAAAAAAGATTAGGAGGCATGTCCTATCAGTAAGGCCTTTGAGCTGGAGTGTTGGTGGCAAGATAGCTCAAGCCAAGGGAGGTTGTGCATGGAATTTTGGGGGAGACAGACAACTGAAAGAAGAAGCCTGGGCATGGCATAATGAGGTCTGAGCTGGGTAAGGGCAGTGTCCCTTTAGGGTGCCAGAGATGATCTCTAGAGAAATATGAAGAGTCTGGGCAAGGACGAGATGGCATCAGTTGGAGGGGCCTGACGGAAGGCAGTAGGTTGGTCAGAGACAAATGTAAGCCACATGATACACGGGTATTTGAGACTTAGCTACAGCCTGTTTCTCATTGTTGTGGGTTTATAAACACAGAGAAGAGGGTGTGGAAGAGTTGAATCGCACTTTTTGAATGATTAGGGAATTTGACCTACTAGTGTTTACTAAATATTGTTATATCAACATCTGCCATATAGCTATTTCATTCTGTGTGCCTAAATCAAGTTTTATTTCTTCATTCTTCCATTGTTTTTTGTGTTAAGAGATTTTTTTTTCCCTGCTCTTTCTTTTGTCTTAAATTTGGTGATTCCGTTTATACAACTTTGGAATATTTGTGGGAAAGAAAGGAAAACAATTATTCTGGCTGGATGCTTCAAACATTTCTGGACTAGAGAGTATATATTTTAATTGTTTCCTTACCTGTTTTCATGGGGATCGTATACACGTTTCTGTTTCCTTCATAGTTTTTATTGTGATGGTTACTTTTGGTGGTTAGTCTGATCTAGAATCAGTTAAAAGACACAGCTCTGGGTGGGTTGGTAAGGATTAATTGAAGAGGAAGACTCTTTTCAGGTGTGAGACATCTTCTGGCTGCAGCCCGATGGTTTTGGGGCACCTGTTTTAAGTCTACTATGGAACTTGGGAAAGCAGAATAGAACAAGTGAAATTCTTACAGAGTTCACTATTCTACCATGGTATTTTCCCTTGAATGACACTCCTCATATTGCTGAAAATACTTGGGTCACTTCAAAGAGTTCAGAGAAGATTTTGACAGCATCTGCCAATAGCCTTGTTACTTTTATGAAGTGGACATGCAGAGGGCCTTGCTGAACTGTATCTTAAAATACCCTCTTATCTTCCTTTTGAATGTGTCTTCTAGTTTTAAGTTAATTTAGTATTAATAAACAAATATTTATTTATCTCACCTTTAGTTTCTTGTGTTTGCCCCTCTCTGTATTCAGCCATTTGGTTGTGTAAATGGAGGTCAGGGCTGTCTAGAATCTGTGGGTACTTCCCCAGTGGCCTTGTTTTTTTTTCAATTTTTTTCTGTTGCTCATTGCAGTCATAAAAGCTAGTCTTCTCTTCACCCTCAATATCCAGTAATAACATGATCTTCCCATGAACACGACAAGTGCCCAGCTGTCCTATAAACTCACACTCTTCCCTGGTCCTCATTAGAAGGTCCATGTTGCTATGTAAGCCACAGAGTCTGTAAGCTCTATAATCCACCCTGAGGCACTGCTTCCTTATGTTTCTATTTCACAACAAATGGCTATCACCATTAATTTACCAAGGAAAATACTCCCTAGGCTTATCGATCACTGACCCAAGCTAAATGAGTCTAAACTTATTTTTGAACAAACAGCCAATGGTTCATGGAACATTTAAATCTTGAAGTAACGGACTAATAGGGAAAGTTATAGTGTTTATTATAAAATTATAATATTATTCTATATGTATTATATATAAATGTAATATATATATATGTTTATATATTAAATAATATATAATTGTTACAAAATATGATTTTTAATAATAAACTTATTCTTTAAATTGCCTATCAAATATATAGCAAATATTGTGTTGTTTTAAAAAAATTGCCTAAAACGAATCTCCCCATGTTCCTTACTCTTCTTATCTATTCTGTTCTGGAATTTTTTCTATTCTAAGCAATTCGCCTACCTTGTATTCTTAAAGAAAAGAAAAAAATAAAAATTCACAATTTCAATTGCTGCAGTGGTAGTTCATTCCACTAGAGGGCACTCAAATGGCTCTCTTTTAGTAATTTTCTACATTGCCATTTTTCAAATTGTTTCCCATTTTGGTCTGTAGGGGGGAGATGTACAGTCAAGTGCTCCGCTAACACAGAGGTGGCACGTTTACATAGAATTGTAATTAAGTGTTGTGGAATATTAAGCATTTATATGTTCTAGAAGTGGAGAATGGGAGGGTTTCATTCACTTTCTCAGGGAGATTTGAACAATTTAGTAGAACTTAATTATGGAAATTGAGAGAGCCTTGGGGATCCCTAATACCTGTTTGCTACTTCCAAGCTAAAGGGAAGACTAAAGGCAAAACACTGCTGGAAAAATATAATAACATAGATTGATGTCTAAGAAGAGTATAAAGAGTTATAACCAATAATATGCAGCTTCTCAAAATAATAAATGGAGAAAATGTGAAATATTTGATTTTCTAGAGTCCAGAAAGCAAACACAGGGAAAAATGAACACATATTATTGTTACTCTTTGAATCATAGCATCTTCCTCCTGCTACAGGGTACATGAGTAAAGCTGACTCCAGGTAAAGTTAATTCTATTCATTTATTTATTTACTTATTCTTTGTAAGGTTAGGCTGATCTGAGGAGAAAGGAGAGGGGTGGTATGAGTAGCAAGGGATGAGACAAGTACTGTCAGTCTCCCCAGACATTATGTGCACCATCCTGGCTTCATGAGAATCTCCCAGGCTCATCTTATAAGACAAAACATTAGACATGTTTACTTAGGCAAAGGTGTCCAATTTGGAAATAATCACTATTGACCAGTAGAGAAATGATTCCCCTTTTGAAAATCATTGCTGAAGTGAAGGGATTCTAGGTGTCAGAGTAGGGTACTCTCTTCATAGCTTTGTCCTTGTCCCCAAAGAACCATGGACCATGATGGGTGGCAGCCCCAAGACTGAGACTAGCCTCTGAGATCATCGAAGTCAACCCCTCTTTAATAACTCTGTAAACACCAGTTTGCAAAGGATGCATTATATCTTCTTCAGTATGACAACCATGAAGGGGAAAAGATTTTAAACTTGTGTTTATTATATTTTTTTGTTTGTTTATTTTAATTTTACTTGATGCCTTTTTGTGGCCGAAAGACACCTTAATGGCTTCCAAAGATAACTGCTTTAATTGCTGCTTTGGCATCTCTCAACAATCAGGTTGAGAGATCAATGTAGAGATAGAGTGAAAGGTGAAAACACCCACAGCTGAGTGAGAAATCACTGTAATTTGATACTGCCTTTGGACATCTCATCTCAAGAATTCTTTGTAAAAACTCAATTGTTCCTTTGGGGCTGTTAAGCTGATAGTTTTGTTAGCTTAAACGTCTTTCTAAACAAAATTCTAAACAGGAAAAATAGCGTAAGATTGGCTCATGAATAAAAATGACTTGTACTTTCTTTAATATGTAAGAAACATATAATGGAAAAAATAGGCATTGGTTTTCCCACACATTTTCTTATGTTCACCCCCAAAACCATTTCCAGGGCTGCTGCTTTGCAGTTACTAGTATGAACCACCCATCTTTAGTCCTCCACACCCTCCTGTCACCAGCAGCCAGAACAGTAGGGAAAACAAAACTGTGATTTTAATAGCTGGTCGTCTAGCTACTGAGGATTGGCAAATTCTGTGCATCCCACCAAAGCACAAGAGCCAATCATGAAGTCCGCCAGTATTTCATTTCCAGCTGCTTCAAACACACATGGCTCCATACCATTCACAGGAAACATCACTTAGTATTTTGGCAAATATCTGAACCTAGATTCAAACCAGAACTCTGTTTCCAATTTCTTCATGTCTGGAAGCAATTTTAATACATTAGTGATTTCTGAGTTTAATGAGAGAGTGAGTAATTCATATGATTTTGTGGCCTGGTATGAGTATGTAGAGGAAATGTCTGTGCATGCATATTTCAGTGTTTGAAGTAACTAAAATTTAGTAAATCAGTACCACAATTTCTTTTACTTTCTTTTTAGTGCTCTATGTCCTAATCTGAAAAAAATATTGATGCCAATCAAGGATCATTGGAGTATTAATAATACCTTCATGGCTGCATGGTCCAGTATAGCTCAAGAGGGAGAAAAAAATAACCTCTGGGGTTAAGTTCACTTGCCATTTGACATCAATGTTGTACTATAAGAATAGAATTAATAGGGTGGGGTTTTGAGGACTTTGAGAATTACTAGTGGTGAATAAGGATAATTTGATTGGTAGAGTCTTCAAGAACACTTTGGAATCTGAAATGACAGCAGCTATGGTGCAGCTAGTTTTTCATGAGGATTCCACCATCATGTCCAACTATTTCTCATTCAAATTTATTTGTTGATACATGTTAAACACAAGGTGATATGCTTACAAAACTGGGGAAAAATGTATAATACAGGAAATGATGCCATTGCATTTGCTAAGCTTAGAGATCTAAAGCATCTTCTAATATTCGGAATAGAAACTGCATATTCTATTTCCAGATGAGAAAAATGCAATTAAGGCATGTATAACCAACCAAGCCCTGTCCATCCATTTAATTTCTCACTTCCTTATGTTTACAGGAAGCATTTTCCAGGACAAATTTAACAAGGGCAGTCTATGAAATGATAGGAAGATCATGTATAAAATGGAAAACGTGAGGTCATTTCCAATTTAAATGTACATTTAGCTGGGTCTTCGGTTATGAGAGATAGCTAACGGAATGCTGTCCAACAAAATACATGCAGACACTTGCTTTTTATGCTCCAAGCCTGACTCTACGCATACCATAGATTTGCCCAGATTCTTTTACAGTGTGATTAAGTAACTATTGCATTCTCCAAAAGCTTGCAAAGCCACTGCTGGGTAATATAATTTTTGTCACATACTCAGAAAAGAGATGTGATAGCTGATCTTAGCTGTCAGTTAGACATACCTTGAGAAGAAGGAACTTACCAACTGGGAAATTATCTTCATCAGATTGGCCTATGAAAGTGTTTGTGTAGCACTTCCTTGATTGCAGTTGATGTAGGAGTGTGCTGCCCATCAGGGAAAGTGCATTCCCGGGGCAGGTGGGACTGGGCTTCATAAGAAAATTAAGGGACTTAAATCTGAAAGCAAATTAATATGCAGCAGATTCTCCATGGTTTCTATTTCAAGCTCTTTCATTGAGCTCCTGCCATGGCTTCCTTGCATGATAGACTACAATCTGTAAGTTAAACTAAGTCCTTTCCTCCCCCAGTTGCATTTGGTAGTATTTTCTTACAACAATAGAAAGTAAATAGGACATGAAAGTACCTCCAGACTGGTGATCTGCACTAACATAAAGATTACAGTGAATACAATTGTTTCAATTTAATGAAAAGAAAGATGCATCAACTTGAAGAATTTTAAAATACAACCATTAGTTTAGAGGTATCACTTAAATCAGGGCAACTTGAGAAACTACAGAAATTCAACCACACATACGGGCCAGTTCAAATGCAATCAATACCAATGTACTAGAAATGATTACATTGAATAGGAAAACATTCCCTCCATAACACTTCATTTTGTGCTCACTGCAAATTAAATTATAGTCATATGCATTTAATACTGAGTTTCTTGCATAGAACTCCTCTCCTCTTTGACATATCATTCATAGATTTTCTTAAAGTCACAGACTTTCTGTGCTGAACTGGCATGTTTCGTTGGTGGTTCTTTCCCTCGGCATACCAGGGTACAGAAATGCATCTCTTTCACCCACTTCTGCTATAATGTATTACAATATCATCCCCAAGTCAAACATTATAAACTCTTTCTACTGAATTAGTATTAAAAATTTAACCATAGAAAAGGAAAAATCTGTATATACTAATCTGAAATATTAAAATTCTATACTTAAAGAATTCCCAATAGATAAGATGGAATGCTAATAAAGAGATGAGTATTTAAATATAAATACCTACAAAGCCAAAATTTTAGTAAGATTTGGCTTTTTGCTTTATTTTTTGAGGCAACTGACCATATACTTAGACCCAAGAGGATTACAAGCTAGTAGATTTTTGACTTGAATGTATCCCTAAAGTTCATGTGTTGGAAAATAAATTCCCAACACAACAGTATTAAGAGAAGGAACCTATGAGGGGTGAATAGGTAGGTTGATACTGTAGTTTCAGAGTACATTAGTTATTGTGAGTCAGAGATCTTGATGACAAGATGCTTTTAGCTCCTTTCTCTCATCCTGCCTCCATTAACATTTATATTCCTACCCTTCACTAAATAGCGGTGTAGCAAGAAGTTCATCAGATATTGGCCCTGTGGAGTTCCACTGGTCTTAGGACTCCACAGCCTTCACTGTATAAGGATTGATTTTCTATTCTTTATAAATTAAGTGTGTCTGAGATATCTTGTGATAGCTCTACAGAACAGCCTAAAATAACAAAAGGAAGAGATTTGATATGCACACAAGTCCAGGGAGATTTCACTAAACTGCAAGTTCTGATGGTTGTGCCTGGCCTGATATTCTGCATGTCTAATATGTTTCCAGTGGCTACAGCTGCCATAAATTGTGGACAAGTCTGAGTAGCAAAGCTCTAAGCTAATGTACTCTAAAGGGGAGGAAGAACCAGAGAAGGTAATATTTATTTCAAATTCACCTGGAGAATTTGGAGAAATACAGTGGCTGGTACTTATGCCACATGGTGTAAGTTAGTAGATCTTGATGAATTTGGAGTTTTAGATTGTCCAGGTGATTCCAATGTGGTACCAGGTTTCAGGGCTGATTAATGTGACCTTGCATACTGTATGTATACTTTGTGAAATATTCTCATAAACTTCTCACATTATCCCTGAAAAGTAATCAATTGGCTTTTTAACATTTATCAACCAGTAGAGAGAGTATTAAGACAACTACACAAAATAATAAATGAAAGGGGTTGGAGAAAAGGTTACAAACAAACGTTTTGTGCTGGCTGGTTTTATGTCAACATGCACAAGCTAGGGTGATCTGAAAGGATGGAAACTTAACTGAGAAAATGCCACCATAAAATCCGGCTAAAGAGCATTTTCTTAATTAGTGATTAATGAAGGAGGGCCCAGCCCATTGTGGTTGGTGCCACACCTGGGCTGGTGGTCCTGGGTTCTATAAGACTGAGCAAGTCACAAGAAGCAAGCCAGTACGCAGCACTCCTCCACGGCCTCTGCACAAGCTACTTCCGTCAAGGTTCCTGTTTGAGTCCCTGCCCTGATTTCCTTTGATGATGAGCAATGAGATGAAAGTGTAAGTTGAATAAACCCTTTTCTCCCTCTCTCTTTGGTCATTGTGTTTTGTCATAGCAACAGTAACCGTAACTAAGACAAATCTCCTTAACAGTAACCTTTGTTTTGTGTTTCCAACGTTGAGATGTTATTTAGTGAGTAGGGATGGCATGAAATCCTTCCAATACAGTATCCACTGAAACTCTGGACATTGTCTCTATGTGTTATTTTCAGTACTGTGTGGTTCAGTTTCTACAGATCGTTCAGATACCAATGTATGTGTACAAATTTTGATAAGACTGAAACAGAGAGAAATATCCTCTGAGCTATGTCACTGTTCTGTTGTGGTTGTGGCAATGCTGTAGGTGGGTCATAGAAAGCATGGGTACACTTGATTAACCTTAATTACATAAGCTAAACTTTTCCAATTGTGGAATAGAATGTCATAGATTGGCCACAGTGACAAAACAGGGCATTCAAAAGTAGTTTCTGAACAGTCGAATGAGTAAGCATTCTGAATTGCGTGTTGGAGATATTACATAAGAACCAAGAGAAGAAGTCTTAGTGAATAGTGAGTTTTGAGTATGAGTATGATATTTCTTTCCAATTTTTATATCAAAGGTGTTTTTAATTTTTTTTTCTGTAAAATATACATACCCATCTTGCACTAGGGTCATAGTTAACTTTCTCAAGAACATTCTTAACTCATTCTACTGATTTCTCAGTTTTAGTAGTGTCTACAAAGAAGTAGGAATAGAGACAACTTCTGGCATAAAAGGACTTGTTTTGGAGATCAGTAATCTTATAACTTTGTCAATGTCTTAGCAGATAAAGTGATTTTCAAACCAAATTTTATTATCAGGAATCCCGAAAGTAACCTGCTGTACCTCTCTGACTCCCACTATTTGATTGCTCTAGAGTATATAACCCTCAGAACAAAAGATAAATTCAGAAAAAAATCATCTCCAAGATACATTTCTTTGATTGTCAGAGTGTGATCTGTCTGAGAAGTGGTCAGTTAAAAACATATTTGGCTCCATCACCCAGAAATTCATAGATGAATAAACACACCTAAATCAACAAGTGTCATCCACCGCATGAAGAGACTCGAGGAAAAAATAATAAATCAAATGGCAATGCATGCTGGTGTGGACCTAGGAAAGGGAAACATTCATTGTTGATGAGAGTGCAAATTTCTGCAGCCAATATGGAGTCAGGTGGAGGTTCCTGAAAAGTAGAAATAGGTATACTATATGACCCAGACATATTATTCCTGGATATATTTCCAATGACTCTGTATTTTACTGAAAATATATTTGCTCATCCATGTTCATTGATGATCCATTCAGAGTTGGTGGATATACACCAACTGATGAATAGACAATGAAAATGAGATTTATACACAGTATGAAAAATGAAATTCACACTTAAACGGATGGAGCTGGAAATAATTATTTGGAATAAATAATGTAACTCAGACTTAGAAAGACAAAAACTCCACCTTCTCTTTCATGTGCAAATGCCAGCTCTGAGTCTTTAAATATGCGTATTTAAATTGGGTTACATATAAAAATCAGGAATCTCTTAAAGGACCGTGGAGACATTTTCAGGGTAAGGGAGTAGGACCCAGGCTGTATGAAGGATGAAAGTGAAACAACAGAACAGGAATGGCTAAGTGGAGGGTGGAGGGGACTGTACTGTAGAGGAGGGATTACAGGGAGGATAGCAAACACTAAAAACCTTTGAAAATGGCACTTGAAATGTTACTGTTGAAGAGATCTCCTAGATTATATATATATATATATATATATATATAAATGGAATTTGAATGGAGTTATATTATAACCTGGGGATAATGTTTCTTCTGGATACTATAGGATATAAAAAGCCCACAGAGGGGAATGGGTTACCTCTTCTAGCTCTTGGTCATTGGAGTCCCAGAGAGCCTCCTAAACATTGCAATCTCTCGCCATTGTTTTTTGGAACCTTTCCACTGGTGAAGACTCCATATGCCTTAGTCATCAACCATGGAGAAATCAAGCTGTGTTGACCTGGAAGCTTCCTTCCTATTGCTATCTTTTATAGTACTGGAGAGTTCTACACATGCATACTGAGGAAGAAAAGTCATCAGCAGTCTTACCCAACTCTGAATCCTATGAATGATAATAACAACTGGGGTGGCAAGGGATGCCTGCTGGTGCAATTGTTGTATGACTGTTTTTTATTCAATTTAAAACTCACTCTGCAAATGGAATGCATGAATGGAACAAATTTGCCTGATACCATTAACTGGCCATAAAACCTATGCTTGGTTAGGTTATAGTTCCTAAAAAAGAACCTAGTAATATTACTCTGCTAAGAGGATATAGTAATAAACTTTTGTCTGAGTTCTTACTGCTATACCCATGGATTGCTGTATCTCTCAGCTCTCATCAAAGAACATTCTTCACTAGATAGTGACTAATACAGAAACCCACAACCTGGATAGAATTAAAGACTGTGGAATGCTTTGCTAAGTAGAACAGCCATGTAACACTCTCTCCATCCACCACTCTGAGATCATCATGAAGGAGAGCACATAAAAGCTTGTAAGAGCCAGAGGGAGTAGATGTGTGCCTCAGAAGTGTTTTGTGGACATGGAGGCTCAGTTTACATGCATGAACTGTCAGCAGCTCTGGCTGCAGTCATGATACCCACACAACATCAAGACAGCCCCAATCCCAGCATCAATGGGAGAGGAATTTAAGAAGTACCACTCTTATCTGAAGAGCTACTGGCAATCGGTAGCTGGTAGGAAGGGAAAAGTGGGTTTTCTTCAGGGGTGCAAGCCCTAAGAAGCTATATGTGTTCTAGTAGCAGGTCACGCACCAGTGCATGAACAGATACTAAATGGTCTCAGTGAATATTGAAGGAAAAACAGGGTAGTCCACATGATGCTGGGAGAAAAAAGTGATGAAGGACATAGGTGAAGCATTGGAAGGATGGGAATGGAGAGTGGATTTTATCAGAATACATTATACGTATGTATGAATATTAAATAAAACATTAAAAAGTGAAATGAAGCAATGTTGTAACCATAAGGATAAATCACTTTACATTGTGTGTTGCTGAAAATGGAGAGTAATACTAAAATCTGAGCTTCAGGAAGCTTAAACTAATAAAGCTTAGAAGTCAAATATAAGATTTCCCACAATGGAAATATTTAATTGGTGGCATTAAAATGATTTGCTTCCTTACAAATAATTTATAATAAAATATTAGAAGGAAATGCCATATGTAAGTGTGTGATTTAGAGATGACTTTGATTAAAGCAGTGGGAGATAAAACTCAGTTGAATCCCACCTGTCAACAGATCTAATTTGAAATCCTCCAAAAAGCAGTTTAGCAACCACTGATTTCATTAACATTCTAGGCAGCATAGAAGAAAGGTTGTGATTGTCCAGGGTTTTGGCAAACACTGTTGATTACTTTCCCAATATCTGCTCTCTTGTCTTCTACCTTTCTAATCAGGTCAGTGCTCTTTCAGGAAATCATGGGCCCACAGAAAGACTGCTCTTTCCTCAAGCAAAAGGATCAAAGCTGCAGGTTCTCAGAACGTCTTGTCATTCTTTCAGGATTTGTGAGGAGCCTTAAGATTATATCTACTGATATTTACCTTACCAAAGTTTGAACAGAGTCATTAAATACTGCTTAAAATTACTATAATAAGCATTGTTATTATAGTATACGTCTGTTAGTATAAAGACATGTTTCATGGAATAATACATTTTTCCAAGTTAAAAACTATTATTTTAAAAAGTGATACTTCTTTGAGATGAAGCTATAGCTCAGTTGGCAGAGTGCTTGCCTAGCAGGCTCCAAACCATGAAAAAATTCCCAGCACCACATAAACTGGTTGTAGATATAGGCTCAGCACTTGGGAGGAAGACACAGAAGGTTCAAGAGTTCAAAGTTAGCCTGGACTTAATTAGTCATTTTCTCAATAACTAAAACCTAACTCCCTGAAGTAGCAAAAGTCACACTGTTCTACATTCTCTAAGGCAAATATATTCTGTTCTTTAGAAGATTATTATAGTCTGATTTGCCTATTAAATCCTTTTTTTTTTAATGTTAAAGAAAGGCACAGTTCAGTAGCACTCCAAATAATTGTATTTATTTTATTTTGATTGAACACCAAATTAAACAGGTGGGAATTTTGTAATAGCAGCATTGCGGAATTTGCAAGTACCCAAATAAACTATTTGTATCAGTTAAATTAAAACATCCTGAAGTATACTGAATTGGCAACAGCTCCTTCATTCACGCCTAGATTTATGATAACCGACATTGGTCGTTTGCAAAATATTGATGCTGTGAGTCATGCGGGTTTTCCAGATGCTGATTAATTTCCTCTTACAACACCAAACAACTCACATTTTTAGATGCCTTCATCAATTTCATTAAGAAATTCTTTAAATATTGAGGAGTTGACTAGACCTTCCTGGAACAAAAGTCTTCCTTAACTCCAGCTTTTTCCTGAAATTTTATATTTTCTCAAATTTTATAGTTTCAAACCTCATGGTTTGAAAAGTAACATCAGTTGTTTTCCTGGTACTCACAAAGTTTGTTCATTTTGAAGGTCTCTTTGTCTGGTACCATGATCTATCCACAAGTGATGCACATTAGAATAAAAGTGGAGGTGTGCATGAGTAGAGGTTAGGTCAGCCCATAGGTCAGACAATCGGATGAAAGTTTGCTCACTCTGAGTTACTACGTTTTGATCTGAAATATAACTACTTTACATTTTATTATATAAGTAAAAAGATACATACTCAAGGCTCACGTTTCAATAAATCAAGAGTTTCGGTCCTTCATACATGTTTTGCTGACGAAATTTTAATAGCTGTATGTACCAGGGTGTGTGTATGTGAGTGTGTGTGTGTATGTGTGTGTGTGTGTGTTTGTGTAAATCTGGACCCATAACATGCCCTGGTGTGCATCAGAGGTCAATTTCAGGTATTGGTCCCCACCTTGTTTGAGATAGGGTCTCTTTTTTGTTGTCTTGTACTCTGTACTCCAGTTGGCTGGCCAACTTCTGGGATTCTCCTTTTTCCACCTCTAATCACACCTAGATATATTGGTTTTACAGGCATATACTCCCATGTCTGGCTTTGCATTGGCTCTGGTCATTCAAACTCAGGTCTTCATCTTTCCATGGCAAGCATTTTGCCTCTTGAGCCATTGCTCCCTTCACCCTCATGCAACTGTTTAATGACTGTGTAGTGGAGAAGGATGCTGGTACAATTTGAATTTATCCCTTGGTTGGGACCAAAGTTCCTGTCGTTTTATTTCTCATTGTCTTTGCACATTGACAAAAGAAGAAAGACAAATGGTACCACAAGGTAAAATGCTGTCATTATTCCTAAATTATTAGGGCATGTCCAGTACATTCATGTAATAGAATATGGACTGCTGACTTAAGCCTGAGCATATGCTGATCACAGCATAGTGACTGTGACATAGAGATCACACCATGAGCATCTCAGGGAAAGCTCTCTTACTTGTAGAAAGACATGCTGGCAAAAGCAGTACTGCTTATCCTGCAGGTTTTGTTATTGTCTGTACATGACATAATGAAATGGGGAAGTTGTTTGTTACTTTGTCCATATGGACAAACAAGACTGTGATCAAGTCATCCTGAAGAAAATGTCAAAATTTAACATGCAGAAAGAACTAGGAAGAGCACTCTGCCCTGATACTGTTTAGAGTTGCTGAAGTTTCTACCCTGGGGTAATTTCTCCTCAAAAGTATTGGTTTGGGATTTCAGAGTTGGCACCAGAGTTTTCTTATTTCCCAGTTGGCTGTAGGCTGTATGAAGGAAGACAAGTTAACACAGTACCTAGTCAGAGGAAAACTATCAGATTGATGTTATTATAGAGTTAGTATTCTGTAACAATTGAAATAAACAACAGTCACAACATTTTGAAACTGTAATATGGAGTTTATTTGAGCAGGTGGTCCCATTAATATCGCCCAGCTGGCTAGAGCTTCCTCTGGGACACTATTTCTCCCCAGAGGAAAAACATAATTATACAACAAGTCATCAGGTCAGAAGAAGATGGTTGTTAAGGAGCTTCCTTGCCTGAACACATTGAAAATGTATTTTCTGTGATAGACTTACCTTAGAAAGTGCAAACAATTCATGTGGTACTTTCTTTCTACAGATAAAAATTGAAAAAGGCTCAGTCAAACAGAGGAAAACAAGCATGTGCATGCTAAAAAGTGTTTTAAGTGGAAACATCATGTCAGTAAAAATATTGTAGCTTATCACTTCCAACCTGTCTGTCATTCCCCAATAATTTGTTTCAAATTTTCAAATATTTATCTAACATATGTGGGAAGTAAAAAAATCTATCACAGATTATGTAACAGGGAGTGATGGTATTTAGAATAATCATGACTATTGATCCTATCCTTGCAGGAAGTGGAACACAATTGCAGATCACACTGGTCGGTTGATGAGCCTCCTTCTTTTGTGTATTCCAGACACAAAGTAGCTGTGTGGAAACGAGAGTGAAAATGACTTTAAAGTAGTGTTCAACCTTGTTATCTAAACAAGGGTCATTGAGTGTCATTGCTAATTATCTAAGGATGGTATCTGAATCACCCTTCAACATACTCATGGCTATGGCATTCTGAAAACATTTTTTTCCCCACAACTAGTATAATAAAGACTTATTTTCCATTAGAATTAGTGAAGTTGTGGACTCATGTTTGACTATTAAATACTATGGATAAATTTTTATTAAATATATTTGCAAAAAATCTTTTTTATATTTAACAGTGGTGCTACTTCTAAAATTTACTGAGCTAAGTGTTTTATATTCCTGTATCTCCACATATATTTCCTCCCTCCTCTCTTCCTTCCTTTCCTTCCTCCCCTCCTTTCTTTCCCCTATTCCCCTATTTCCTTCCTCTTCTTCTGTTCCACCCGACCCCGTCATCCTTCCTTTTGTGAAATTAGAGACATTTTCCAGCTCCACACTCTTGTACTTGACTAGCAATCTAGCTCAAATCTAGCTAATTCCAGTTTTAAGATTCAATGTCTTCTATAGAAATCTAGCAACAAGGAATAAGGTGATGGAAACATGTTGACCTCAGGTGCAGATAATTAGATTAGTCTCAATTCTTTCTGGGAGATTACTAGCATTGTTAATCAAGGTACTTAGGTTTGTATTAAACTCTAAGCTGACCTCTCTGTTTTGAAAAGAAAGAAAGCTAACATCTATACAGAACCTGTCAGTAGAAGTAGCTCTTCACAGACTGTTGGATTCCCTAGAATGAGTGAAAGAGGCCGGAGGAGTTTCTGACAAAAGAAAAAATGCTGTCTGCCATAGTGAAGGGCGCTGAAGAGGAATTGTTCAATACTCTAAGATCAAAGCAAGTAAACGATTTGAACATGGCCTGGATGAAAGGGCCTCCTGGTTAGGAAGGCTCAGGAGTCTGCCTCATAGATTCTAGATACTTCACTTCTGCAATGCCATCTGACTTGAAACAAAGCAAAATGAAACACTTTCCGAATGCCCACAAGTATTCGTTGAAGTTTTGATTATAACAGGATTTAAAACCAGTAATAATCTAGAACTCACCACTCTTTTCGACAAAAAAAAAAAAAAATCTTGGACAAAATATCATCCTGAAAATCTGTAGCATTTTTGGTTTTCTGGGTGGCACAAAACTGAACCCAAGATTTCTCAAAACTTTGTTGGAATGTCTCTTGTGGGTAACTGTCAATCTAGACTGCAAAGAAGAGGAATCTGGAGCCTTGAATATACTCACTGGTCTGATGCCCTGGCTTCCACGGGTTATGGGAAGCTGAGATGTCTCCATCTCCTCCATCTATGAGAATAGAAAAGTGCAGCATCCTACATTAGCAGATAAAGGTTTCTAATGGGAAGGCCATCCTTTTGTGTGAAACTGTATTTCTTCTTGCATCTGTGATGCTCAAGTTCTCAAAATGTTGGGGCAACTCAGTGGACAGAGTGCGGCCTTCCATGTGTAAAGTCCTGGGTTCCACACTAGCACTGTATAAAACCAGGCATGGGGGTGTATATCTGCAATGCCAGTGCTGGTAAGGAGGTGGAAGCAGGACGATTAGGAGCCTAAGGTGGAGACCAGCCTGAGCTACATGAGACCCTGTCTCAAAAATATAACAGAGTGCCAGGTGAGATGGCTCCGAGGTAAGGATGCTTGCTGAGAAGTCTGACTACCTGAGTTTGATCCCTGGAACTACAAAGTTAAAGGAGAGAACCAACTCCAGCAAGTTGTCTCCTGGCTTCCACACGCACGCTATGGCTTAATGCACCATTTAAACACTGCCTACTGAATAAACAAACGCATGTTTTAAAGGAAAAATTATGTATAGCATGGATCTTGTTATACTATGCATTTTTTTTTCCTCTGAGACTTAGTTTTCTAGTGCTGTTTTTCCCCTCCCTTGTCCATACCAATGTGGTTCTCAGTTAATCCTGAACATCATTAAGCTACTTTCTTTAACTAATTTCACAATATTGGCACAATTAACTTTCAGGCGTATCAGTCAACAAACTTTTTTCTTTTTAGCAAGGTATTTCTTGCTTTCTCTGTCTTGTAACTCAACTAACCACTTCTATCTTCAGCACTCGTCCTTTGAACTGCCCCTCTAGAAACCTCCACAGGAAAACTCTGCATCCCTCTTTGCAGGATGGTCCCTGAGTTCTCTCACTTTCAGTCTTTTCTCCAAAAGGTCATTTTGTCGTTTCTATATCCTCACCAAAAAATCCAGTCAAATTTTACCTCTGATAAAAAACTCGGTGTCACCTTTCCCAAGGGGGGAGTGAATCTCTTTTTTCCACAAAAATATGACACCTCATCACCCTAATTTAGTATTTCTCGCAGTCTTTGTTGAGACTAATTTATGAGTGCCTTCTCTCTTGATAAAATATGAGCTCAAGGACCACGTATAATTTGTTCCACTAAGCTCCCAAGTCTTCCTCATAACCTTTTGTACTCAGTATCCACAACCGTGTCCTTCTTGAAATGAACTGAATTTAGAAGCTTAATTGTAGAAGCTGAATGTATTTTTATTTTGTTCACAATAATATTAGATAATATATTATGAAAAACACTTATCAAAATAGCGTTCAGGGGGTTAGAGAGATGGCTCAGCAGTTAAGAACGCTTGGTGCTCTGGCAGACGAGGGTTCAATTCCCATCACCCACAAGGTAGCTCAAAACCTTCTATAACTCCATTTCCTGATAATTGGATGCCCTTGTGTGGCCTCCACAGGCACTGAGTGCACATGCTGCACACATACATTCAGGGAAAACATTTTATACACATAAAGTAAAAAATAAAACAAGTCTGTAATGGAACAGAAATCAAAAAAAAAAAGTTTTCTCACTTTTATTTTCATCTAATTTCTATTTGGATAGTAAGGGAAGTATGTGGAATTTAATTTCTTCCAACTTTCCTTAAAATGATTTTGATCATTAATATACTGATATTATAAATGTGACCTATGAACCATCAGTGATGCTATTACTTAGAAGTTTGATAGAAATTCAGAATTTCAGGCAAAAGAAAGATCTGCCAAATAAGAATCTAATATTAACCAAGATACCATGATTGGTTTTGATATGAGCTATGCTTGAGTAATATGAGTGATATTGCTATGCTATCTTCCATAAGGTGCCCCTCCTTACTCACACTTCTGTAGGTAAACTCAGTGAGCTCACTGGTTCATTAAGCTACACATGAGTGTAAAAATTTTCTTTGATCTGTCATTGCAGTGAATAGGTGATTTTACACGACTTCTCAGAAAAAGTTCAAATAATTGTCATATGCACACAAATCCAGACAGACAGATGGGCAGATATTCATACACACACACATACATACACACCTTGGTTATTTTTTGGTTCCTAATATGTTAAGTGAGTTAGTGAACACTTTTTCTTTTGGTGTTTTTTTTTTTTTTTTTTATGAGAGATTTTCTTGGGTGTTGAGTGAAGGAGTTGCTCATTCTACTCTATTTTGTTCTTTGCTTAAGATTTTAGTTATTTATTTCATTTCAGGGGTAGATAAAAGGTTAAATACAGCCTTGTACCCTATTAGTGAAATAACAATGATCTAGATGGATAAAAGGGTACCTCTGGTTTTTCATCCTGTAGGGATTATCGGTCCTTTTCTAGAGATCATGTTGATGATTTTTGCAACTCTAGGGAAGTGGTAATATTGTCTGGAATCTTATTATTGATAGCCAACAGGATAAACTTTCTATGCTTCATACTACTAGAAATACATTATTCTCTGATGATCAATTGTGCACCAGCAATTCATTGTGACATTTTCTCAAAATTAAACAGTGCTCATTATTTTCATGTTACTGTGAAGAAAACAAGATCCACACCAGTGAAATGATTTGCTTAAAGGAGTGTGTGAGCACATCCATGTGAATTTACTGTTTATGAGCTTTCTAGGACACTCATTCACCTGAGTATCATTTATTAATTGACCAGTATTTTCTAGAACCAGTTTTAGGAGTGTGGATTAACAGCAAGACAGACATAAACTTTCCTTTCACAGAGCTGTGTTATACTGGGACAGAGAATGAAATAGAGGCAAGAAATTAAAGTATTTAGCATATTAGTGATTGATATGAATATTTTAGATTTACTTTTTATATGCATGGGTATTTTGCCTGCATGAATATCTGTGTACCACATACACACCAGGCGTGTGTCAAGGCTAGAAGGGAATGTCAACTCTCCTGGAAATGAAATCGTAGATTGTTGTGAGTTACCTTGTGGGTGCTGAAAACCAATCCTCATAAAGAGCACTCAGTGCTCTTGACCACTGAGCATCTGTGCTGAGTGCTTTGAAGGAGACTATCAGTCAGTGAGAGTTTACTTCAGCGTCTCTGACTAAACTTCAAAAGCAAGAACTTACCTGAAATGCCATGTGTATTAGTGACTTTACACATTGCTGTGGTAGCATACATAACACAAGTGACTCAATGAGAAGGATATTTTTGGCTCACATTCAAGGGTGCAGTCTATCTTGTTAGGAAAGTCGTGGTGGCAGGAGACAGAGGAACCTATTCACATCATCAGGAAGAAGAGAGTGATGGATGCAAACTCTTGGCTCACTTCCTCATTCCCATTCAGTCCAAAATTCCAGCCCAGGAAATGGTGCTCCTTATATGAAGGGTGGTTCTTCCCTCTATAATTCATCCTTTCTGGAAAAGACCTCACAGACAAACCCAACAGCTTGTTTGGTAGTAAATCAAGATCGTGTCAAATTGGCACTTTGAGAGAAAAATGTTATCCTAGAAGGACAAACATCAAAATGTGTATGATCTTAGACCAAAAGAAGCACCAGTCTATAAGAGTGATCACACCAAAGAGTCTAAATTCTGGTATTGATTCAAAATTTTCATCATAAGAGTCTAGCTTCTCTGTTTCTGTGTACTGAGATATCTGCTGCCTAGTTTTCTGTGACAATGGGAACGAAACTGTGATAGTAAGTTAAAATGAAAGCAGAAAAGCAGCAATGATATTTAGTACAAAGTATTGACCACAGTCCAAACTCAGTGGGTGTTCAGTGGATACGTAAATGATTATAATTATAGCAAATAATACACACGGTCAGTCATTTAACTATTTGTTTTGCATTATTCAAATACGTGGTGGCTTATTTTGTTGGCTATTTTGTAGGCTAGGAAGGGAGTTAAGAATTAGAAGAGAAGGCAAATTAAAACTTTCAAAAGCCACTAGTTAGGCAGCAATCCTCAATTTGCTTATCACTGCTTACTTAAAAATGAACACAAAGACCAGTTTAGGGCCCCCACTTGGTCACAAAACTGAAGGATAAACGAATGATGATAAACAAAATTAACTCTTCATTCCTGGCCCAAAGCCAACAAAAGCTGAAAGGTAAACCTGAGGGCATGTATCTGGTTAGTTATTTTCTATCTTAAATGTTCATCCTAAGTTTGTGGCCATACAGAACAGCATCTACTCGAGTATGAACTTAAAACTAACAGGAATGCAGTTAATTATTTCTTTTTCAGTTGACACAAGGAAGTAAACCCACCTAAAGCCCCAGTCATCCTGAGTAGGATATAGTTTTTCCACCACCTCTATCAAAGTCTCAATATCCAGGTACAGATCTTTGTTCTTTCCTGGCCCATACAACTTGTCCCTTCTTACAGTGTGTTCTAACCTTTCCCCAAGCTCTGTTTTAAGTAACAACAAAAAAAATACCTCAGCTCTTTCTTATGGGTTCTGACTGGCTGTGTCTAGAATTGTGTTCTAGAAGATGCATCACCTAAAGAGCAAAGTGATTCTCCAGAAACAGGAGTTAGACAAAAATCTCTGTTATATAAACATAGCTATTTTTGTCATTATGTTATGAAGTTAATAAACAAACCACAAACATTAACGGATCACTAGGTTCCAACAGTCAACCAGTGACTTTTAAAGGTCATAATTTTTTTATTAGAATCTTTCTTCTCTCATATATTGCATTCCAACACCCTTCCACCCCTCTCTTCATTCCTCCCAGCTCCCACCACCTTCTTACCTATCCTTCAGATCTAATCTCCCCTATCCTCCCATTCCCACCCACACCTCTCCAAAAGAAAGAGCTGAATTCCTGACTTACTGCTCAAACATGGTAAAACAAGATGAAATAGTGTCAGGCACAATTTCCTACTTCAGTGTTGGACTAGGCAACCTAATAGGGTGGCAAGGTACTCAAGGACAGGAAAGATGCTCAGGGACATCCCTCTTTATTCCAGTCTCTATGAATACTGTAAAAGCGCCAGCTCAGGCAAGCTCTAGACATATATGGGGGATCCAGTAGGTTCCCTGTCTGCCACTCCAGGCTCTGTGAGCCCCTGAGAGTGCTGGTCAGTCGACTCCAGGGGGATTGTTCTCCTGGAGTCCTTGACTCCTCTGGTCCCAGCAATACCTCTTCTACTTCTTCTGTGGGGTTCCCTAAGCTTTGCATTTTGTTTAGACCTGGGTCTCTATATCTGCTCCCTTCAGCTGTCATAAGGATCTTCTCTATTAAGGATTGGGCTAGGCATTAATCTATGAGGAAAGAAAAATAACATTAGAAGTCCCTCTCCTGACTGCCCAGACTCTAGTTCCTAGCCTGCCCTGGTATATGGGTCATGGTTTCCCTCCTCTGTATCAAAACATCTTCTGCATATGTTTTGAAGTACACAGATTTAGTATTTCCTTTGAGTTTAGATGTTGGCTGTTATTAGTTATTGTTTCAAGTAATCAAATCTTTCTCAGCTGGATGAAGATGTCAGATTCTCTGCATTCATCAATCTGGCTGAATTCTGTGAGACTCATGTTTTAGATGATGTAGCTGAGAATGCAAAGAGCAAAGAGCTTTGTCAGCAAATGCAGTTTGAAGGGACTAAAGGAGATCTAAACATGAGAATGGCATCTACTGTGAAAACAGTTCTAATAAGTAAAATGAAATAAAGACAAAAACTCTTGTTAATCATCTTGAATGTATCATTTTGTGTACAGGGAAAGAAATATCCATGGAATTCACAATGGCAGTTGATTGTTAGATGAACTAAAGGGGAACATAGATGAATGGGTCATTTGACACAGACGTCTCATTTAAGGATGAATATTTTGCCTGTTTCTTTACATATCTTGCTGATGAGTTCATGTAGCTGTCACTGCTGTTATTCTTTACTGATGTAAGTATCAAGATTCTTCAACCTTCCAACGTGGACAGAAACACAGTAGCTCCAGGATGTTCCAGGAATTTTGTGTCAGATTAGGACGGCTGAAATATCTAGTTTCACAGACTAAGTAGCTCTGCAGTGTAAAAACAGCCATTGTTAGACTATCCAAATTGTATTGTATAAGCTCATCTAATCATTTCTCTGTTATTATATAGTTATTCTGTTGGTTCTGTTCATTTAGAGAACTTTGACTAATCCAAAGATCCAATATCCAATTTCTGTTTGTAATCAACAAGGAACTGTCTTAAGAAAAGTAATAGAATTCTACCCTGAGACTGTAAATAGAATGTTGAAAATTGTGCATCAGAATTTGGGAAGTAGAAGAAGAACTTGGAAGGAAGCCATGCATTTCAAAGTTTAAATAAATGAGATGAGAATATTAAAATGATCATGTACCTTGAGTTCATAGAGATTTTTTATCTATTGAACAGAATTTATGAGACTAGAGTTACTGAATTTCATAGAAACTGATAAAATTAATTATCTGCACCTCACAGTAAAGAGGGAAAGAAGATGAATATTGTGAATCATAAATCATATAATCCATCCAATTTCAATCTGAAAATTTTATATATACAAATAATAAAATATCAAATTAATAGCAAAATGAACTCTATATTTCATCATAAAATATTTAGTTTTTATCTTTTTCTGTCATCTGCAAATAAACAACTCACTTAGAGTAATAAGGTGCCAAGTTATGTAAGATTTAATGGCTGTCCAGGAAGTTATTCAAGTATCTTTTGCCAAAATTCAGCGGTAGGTGAATATAATCCAACTATATCAAACAGCAGGCAAGACACAATGTTAACATAGCTGTGTGCTTGGAAAATGATGAGGGAGTAAAAGCTATTAGTTCAACTCATTTGTGTGAAGTTCATACCATAGTATAAGAAGTCATTGCTGAACCTCAACGGTTGCATTTCTTGGGCAATGCCTCCTCAAAACATGGCCAGAAAACTGACATAAAATCACGCACATTTTTCATTCCCAATTATTCCATTTTCACCCATCTGCTGAGAAAGTAACAAATCTTGAGAGATTACATTTTGCACTATAAGTTGAAATTTACAATTAAAGTGAATCTCGCTATGACTCTGACATGGTTTTTTCATAAATTAGTGAACTCACGGGCTTAACTTCTACATAATGATTCCAAGGGTCTTTCCACATGGCAGTGCTTCTGACATTCTTTAGGGGAAAGTAGTCTGATTATTTTTCTATCAAAATAAGAAGGCACAAATGGAGAAATAATGAGCTATATGGATTGTGATGTAGCCTCAGAGAGCTGAATAGCTTTATGCTAGTTGTTATTTTGTTTTGCTTTTACATTAATTCACAAGTTTATAATAGAGCAATCAAGTAGATCAGGTTTTACTTTGTCCTTGGGAAAATAATACACATGCTTTTTCCAAATAGATACATATTTTTAAAAGTGCAGATGGTGGAAAATTAGCAGCTGACAAACTACAAATGTATCCATTCATTAATTAGTTTCTGTCCAGAACATGTATACAGCCATGATAATAAATATGAATATTGAAATTAAGAAGCTGTGATAAGCTTGTCTACTGCCACATAGAATTTCATTTATGAGATCAGGACTGAGAATCCTCCCCACTGATATGTAGCTATGTGATACTGAATCAGTTATAAAAGGACATTAGGAATCCATCAGATAGCTGATCTACAGACTCTTAACTCATCTCTCTCTCTCTCTCTCTCTCTCTGTGTGTACATGCGCACATAAATAAGTGACTGAACCCAGAAGGGGGTATTGGATCACATGACCTTGGGCTACAGACAGTTGGGAGCCACCTTCTACAAATGATGGTAACCAAACTTGAGGCTTTTGCAAGAGCAGTATATGTTCCTAATTGTTGAGCCATCTCTTTCTATTTTTGCGTAAGTCATTATATGTATTGACATCATGTCCATGTATTTTTATTTCCCTAGTGTGGCTAAATAAAAATGTGGATGAGGCCTGAAGCAGCCAAACAAATATGAGGAGATACTAATTTGAACTTGTTTAAGATGCATGTAATAACATATAGACCCAAACTATCTCAGACAGTGGAAAAAAATCAATTTCTAAACATGAGGAAATGGACCAAAATGGGGCAGTTCCTGGCTGATAATTGTCAGGCATTTTGTGGAGGATCCATGTTCTTTCTATTGTCCCCTTGAATACCTTTATACCCACGAGTCTTACTGTGTCAGGATATGCAGCTGGCCTGTGAAAATGTAAATAAAACAGGCCAAAGCAAACATCAGGAAAGTATCTGGGAGACAATGGTACTGATCAGTGAGATGAGGTGTGTATTAAATAAAGAATACAGTAAGTCAGAGAAATGTAGGATAAAATTATGCAGAATAAGGAGAAATGATAGAGAGACATAGGATACTGTAAGGATGATTAAAATTCAGGATCAAAACCTCATCAATAAGAAGGCTGTCTGACCTCTGTCCACAAGACTTATGTTGAACAAGTGTATGCTTTTCTCAGGGGGCAGCAGTAAAGCCGTCCTTATATGCCCTCCTTGTATTTAGCACAGTGTCAAAATACGGTTGTGGAAAATTGTATAAGTAGAAGGAACCAGATGGTGGCACTGTGGCATACCCTGCTTGATGGTTAGCTACAAGACAGAGGGAGGCTCTTGGTGTGGTTCCAATTTTAATATTTTATAGTGAAAAAAATACCAAGCAAGTTCATCTCAATCTAAGCTTCACATGCTATTTATTGCATAAGGTGCACTGCAGGAATTTGATTTATCTTGGTTTATATGATTCTCAGAATATCTGTCTCTCCCCCTTTTAGCATGACTATTTCTATTCTCCTTAAAACTCTTAATTAAATATCTATGCAGGATAAGACAATCACTAATGTGACAGAGCTAGCAAGAACAAGCCTCCATGGCCATGTACTTTGATGATCCAAAATATTTTTTCTTTGTGTTCAGGAAGTAATTTTACCTACCCTGAAAGATCTTACACTTCAATAAACAAATAGAGTTCAAAAGATCAATGTCAGGTTAAATATAAGTTACTCAGATAGATTTTAATGGCTAGAGACCAGAAGAATAGTTATTACCCATTTGTATCTACCTTTAATCAGAGTATGATCTAGGAACCAGACTGCAACCAAATTATACATTCTCAAGTTGCTGCATAGCATCACCCTTCCTAGTAGGTTTTGCCATTTTCGGACACTAAGGACAGCGATATTCCTTACATTTAACTCAATTTTTTCCATTCCATCTCTAAAAACCTTAACTACTTTAGTCCTTTTGTACCAATATTTGCACTGATAGTCCTCTTAACTAGTGCCTGCAGGAAAGGCAGCTTGAATAAATGTTTCCACATCAATAAGACTGAGACCCAATCAGTATTAGCAGACTGTATAAGCTGATCTACTTAAGATACAGTAATGAAATGCCACATGCCAAGTGTCTTATAAGCAATGGGAATCTGTTTTTCACACTCTGGAACCTGGGAGGTCTAAACTCAGGACTCTAGCAGATTTGGTACCAAATAAGAGCTAGCCTTCTGGATCAAAGAAAGCAGTGTATGTGTGTTCTATATCCTCATAAAAAGCGGACAAATGACTCTCACCAGTTCTCTTCCATAAGACCACTAATCATATTCGTGAAAAATCTGTTCTTACAAACCTATGCCTTTCTCAAAGAATCCACCACTTAATACCATCACCTTGGAGATAGGATATTAATACATGGGTTTTGGAGGATACAGAAATTCAAGTCATAGCACTATATCTTTTGTTTAGGTCCTAAATTCTTTCTACTAGGACTCTAGAATTTGAGAATAAGGAAGTGTTTCAAACATTATGTGCTTGTAGCGTGATTGATTGTCCTGTCACTTCTTACTCGTGATCAGTATAGGGAATTTGCTATCATAACTTGGATTTTAAAAAAGTTAAGGTCAGGATGTCTTAAGTATTTAAGATCTAATCTACATTTCCCTTAAACAAGAAATAACGGTTCATAAATAGATAGTTCTGGTGCTGATGTAATAACATTATTCTAAAAAGGGAGGAATAGGTTGACCACAGGTTAATTATAGTGAAATTATCCAATTATATACTGAAATTATCCAAATACCAAAATTCCAGGAGATATTAAATACCCAATTTATATGTGAGAAGCCAAAAGTATCACACAGATATATGCCTTCTCACCTTTTATTAAAGTCTACAAGAAATTTATTCACTTGAGACTGATATTCAAGGCAACTTTACCACTGCATATTGAGTCATGAGTCAATTCATGTCAAAGTATTAGCAGAGAAAATATTTTTATCTCTATGAAATTTTGTAAAATTTTGAAACTCTCTCCTAAAATGGACATATTTAAATAATTAATTTTTAACTTAAAAAACTCAACACAATTATAGAGGCACAGTTATTTTAATATTAGTTATGTTAGTAAATCATGACCATAATTTGTTTGATTTCCTATTGAAGGGCAAAACAATCCATATCTCCCTAATCCATAGATAAACAGTAAGTCTTGCTTAGCATTCAACTTGTATTCAAAACATTTTTTCTGTTTATTGTTCTGTGGCAGTCAAATTATGACCCATTCAGAGTTTTATGTCTTAATTCTCAAAACTTGTAAATATGTTACCTTAAATATCAAAGGAGATTTTTAAGTTTTGGTTAAATTAAGGATTTTAGAGTCAAAACTATTGTGTATTATCTGCTCTAATGGGCCCAGTGCACTCAGAGTTCCCGCCAGAAGAGAAAGAATGGACAAAATCAGTATAGTAAAGACAGATAGAAGACTGGCAGGAAAATGGTAAAAACGATAAGAAGCTCCTGGCCTTGTAGCCTTGAAGCTACAAGGAGATACAGAATCAGGCAGTGTCTAGAAACTGGAGAAGCCGAGAGACCAGCTCCCTTGCTGGAGCCGTCCTGCTCATCCCCGGATCACCCCAACTGGAGACCTTGGCCCTCTGGAAACGTGAGATAGGAAGTTTGTTATCATTGAATAACAGCAGCAGCAATAGGGGAATGATGCATCCCACCCAAGTAATGGTATAGAATACCTAAGAACACCTCTGAAATCTTCCAGATGAATTCACTTAACTGCCCAGGTATCCACATACTTCAACTTTGTTTGACTGTTTATCTAAAGAAAGACAAAATAGAAGCAGAGGGGAGATGGGAAGGGACAGAGACAAAAAGGAAAGGGGAGGGAAGAAGAAGCAGGAAAAAGTGAGTTGGCTACATCATGAGCTGTCACATCAACTAACCCTAACTAATGAGTGAGTTATGTTGACAAGACATGTCAAACTGAGAATCTCTACTCATAGTAACATGTAAGATAAATTTCTGTGCAAGTATCTACTCCAATGTCAAGTGTAACAGGAACTTAAATTGTACATATAGTATCCAGTATTACATTAAAGAATAAGAACTATAAAACACCTCTGTTCTTGATCTTCTGGAAAGAATAATGAGGAAGGAATCTATATTTTTGAAAAAGTGACAGTAACTCCAGTAGGTGGTAGAAGCTCTGTTTTTACCAGAGGGGCTCAACAATATGGACTGTCATTGGATTCATAAACTTTCAGGGCACATACATGCCTGTGTGTATGTATGCGTGTGTTTGTGTTTGTGTCTCTCTCTCTCTGTGTGCGTGTTTCCTAAAAGGAATAATTCCACTGAATAGCACTACTTGTGATGGGCAAAGGTTCCCCATCTCCCTTCCAGCTTCCCAGCACAAAGCATCTACAATTGACAAGTGACAGTCAAAGTGGAACAAATCACAGGAAGAAGCTGCTGCTGATTTCCAGAGACTTCAGACTGGCAACAGAAGAATCCACAGGTTTGAGCCACAGTAACTGACTGCAGTCAGGAGCCCAGGGACCACACAGCTCTGATGGGAGATGTTTTCCTTATAGAAGTGTTACAGCTCTGAAGGGAGAATATCCCCAGATAAGCTGAAGTGTCATAGCTCTGATCCATTCCACTCCAAGGTGAAAATTTTCTCCTTGTCTTGCAGCTCTGAGGGGAGACTATCCCCGGCAAAGCTGAGGTATTCAACTCTGCTTCTCTTTGCTTCTTCACTTCGTTTCATTCAGAAGGAAGAGTCTGGCCAAGAGCAAATCTCACTAAAAAGATTTATTTGGAGGGAAGAATCCAGAAGAGTGACTGCCTTCACTCTGAAAAAAAGCAGTAAAGTACTAAGCGGAATGTGAATGTAGCCCTTTATATGGGGCTTCTGGGGAAAGTGGTGGAGCTATCCAAGGTGGCCTAGGATTGGTTGGTTTTGAGCTCAGGGATTGGTGGGATTTTTAGCTCAGGGATTGGTGGGTTTCTGGCTTAGAAGCTACTCAGTATTTGGTGGGTGTTAGCCTGGACTTTTCACCTTATTTGAATAATCTGGGGAGAGGGGCCCAGTCATCAATGCTTTGAGGAATTTATACTGACTTTAGGTTCTGCTAAATAAACTCTGATTCTGAGGTAAAATGAACCATTTTCTTCAAATAGACTTTGAACTTTACTGACTTTAGGTTCTGCTATACTCTAAAACCAACAGCTTTTGCAAATAAACTTTGTGTATTGAGGGGCAGGGTACTCCCTCCTCCTCCTCCTGCTTCCCTTTCTCCCCTCCTCCTTCTTTTCTGAGAGAAAGGCATTTTTTTTTTTATAGAGGACAAGGGCACTGTTTTTGTCTAAACAGGCTTTTTTCTGGGGAAGGGTGGAGTCTGGAGGCTTCAGGTCCCAGGAGATGGGCTCTGAGAGTCCCACACTGCTGTCCCTTATTGCCTTCCCGACTCCCAGGCAGCATTGGCACTGGCTTGGAGTTTTCCTGAGGTACAGTGGCAGCAGCAGTGGCGACTGCCACCGAGTTGGAAGGTGGCAGTGGTGGCACTGACAACTGTGTTGGCAGTGGTGACTACAGGGGCAAATGGACAGTGACTCCCAGGAGGGGAGTGGTCTCAGTGGGGGAGGGACCTTGATCCTGCCTGCTGAGGGAGTGGGAGGGGCCTACAGTTGGGACGAAGATAATTGGCAACTGAAGGAACTCAGCAATGTATGAACAGTCAGGGCAGAGGACAAGAAATGGAACCAGAGACAGCAGGAGAACGGAGATCTACGGAAAGGCTCCATAAGCAGTCAAAAGGGAGAACTGTCTTCAGGGTCAAGAATCTCAGTACCCAGGCTGAGAGCTCTATAACTGGCTACTGTCCAGGTAAAGGTCTTGATGCTAGATACTATAATGTGTAGGGATAAAGGTCCTGATAATTCAGGCAAGTACAGGTACTGAAATCTTTTAGGGTGCCTCTTGCTGCCATGTTTACTGAAACCCCTTGCTACTGTCGGACACACAAAAGAAAAGGAAATCTGCTGGATGCCAGCATTTCAAAGGCTTCTCATAATTCCTATCCAAGAAAAGCAAACCAATTCTCAGCTTACTACTAACACTTAGACCAAAGAAGTCAAGCTTAAAGTTGTGACATCATTGCTTTCTATGTTCTGTTGGCTAATACAAGTCCCAAGGTCAGCCTAAGACAGGAGAAAGAAGGAGATGCTATGAATGGATGAGTCAAAAGAGAACTTCAAAGGGTTTTGAATATTTTAAAAATCCAACATATTTCCTTATGCCCTATTGTTGCCTTATCAAATAAAATTATTGTAAATTCTGTTTTTAAAGACTGGGTTTGGCTCAATGTTTTTGACATCATGGATGCAAATCTTTGACATGGTTTGTCATTCAATTTTTATAGTCAGATCATTCTTCAGATATGGTAGAAACAGGTGCCCTTGGATAATATAATAAAAAAAGAAACTGACAAGTGAATTCTAACTCTTCAGCTTCTATTTTCATCTCTTTGCTTCTATTGTGTATTTTAATGAGAACAGGACACATATCCAACAAACAAAAAACTGAAACTGTCTGGTACAAATCTATAGCTCTACAATTTAGCAAAATTGTACACTTTTTACACAGTTTGATTTGTGTCCACATGTGTAGGCATTTGTGTGTGTGTGTGTGTGTGTGTGTGTGTGTATGTACATGTATGTGGAAGTCAGAGGCTGATGTCAGGTATCTATCATTGTCTATGTCATATTTTGATTTAGGTCCTCAAATTGGCTGGACAGGAAACCCTAGGTATTCTCTGGTCTCCCCAGTGCTGAGATTATGGGTCCACAATGCTTTTCCTGGCTTTTCAGGAGGTACTGGGGGGGTCCAAATATACTCAGTGGTATAAGCACCTTACTCTCATACCTGTCTTCTCAGCCTTCACCCTTTTTCTATCTGTGGTCTGAACCAGAGGATACCAGCACTGTGTGCCATTCATTCACTAGGCAGCTACAAATGTTGAAGTAAGGAGGTTTAGCAAGAGGGAGCCCTGATTCTTTTTGCCTTCAGAGTCAGCAAAGGCAGTTTTACATATCCTTTCTCTGGAGCTCAGCAATTTCTTCATACTTCCCAGTGGGCGGCCACTGTTCCTATTGAGTCTGTGCAGATTTTCTCTCCAACACCTGAGGCATGCAGTTTCCTTTGCTATTTTCAAGAGTTTTCTCTTGATAAGGACATAGGATGGAGACTATTGAGCGCTGGATTTTATACCTGGCCTCGGCAGGCTGTCTGGGACCTTCTGTATAATTCTTCACATGGAATGATTCTGAAAAAGCAAACAGTTCTACATAAGTCTTGAGTACGATATAAGTCTCAAGACATTTGTCATGTATCTCTTGGGAGACATTTGCTTCTTTTGGTGTGGGCTTATACAGGCTGCAGAGTCAAGAGGTTGTTTGTAAAACTGGAACAAAAATTCCATTGAAGGGCCATATAAGTGGGCCAAAAAGACAATCTTCATTCTCTCCACTTCACAAATTTTATTTCAATATGTTTAGTTGCCAAAGGGTTATTTTCAAATAATTATGCCCACCCCTACCCCCTGAAAAAAAAAAGCTTGCTGGAAAAGATGTCAGTTTAATTACAATGCATTCTTGTTAATAGCTTGCAAAGGTCCTCCAGGCTTTTCCCTAGTTTTGATTAATTATGGATACACTAGACAGAAAGAATCAGTAAACCAATGGGGATAGATTTGATAAAGGCTCTTAATCATACAAAATTCACTTCTGAGTTTCCCCCGAGTGAGAACAGGGCACTTGCACTTTTCCGAGGCAATAATCCTGAATCATAGTGGTTACACAGTAAAAAGTGCTGCAATACACACTAGGTAGGGTTCCTTGTCCCTCCAGACTCATTCCTCCAAACTTTAATTTCATGAGATAAAGCACTGGAATGATTCTGGTCCAAGCAAACACATTCCTCAATTTAATATCCAGCTCGAGTCCCCTCTGCTTTTCCATCCTCAAGTAGCAAGTCTGAGGAACCTCCGTTTCTCTTTGATGAGCTGCAGGAGAGATGCCCAGTTGAGTATCGTCTGTACTGGGTCTTTCTGTGAATAAGTCTCTTTCCCATAATTAGGGCTAAGAATTCTGATCTCCTTCAGTACATGCCAGGGAGAAGAGTCATTAGGTTTCTGACTTTGTGGCTTTTAGGAAGGCCTTGCCTTGGGGTGAGACGTGGAGAAATGGCCAAAAGACAGGGCTATCCTACTCGTGGTTGATTTATTTATGCCAATTTTTTCTGTTCACTTTCTTTGAAAAGAAGCTGTTCAGAAGAATTTGATTTATTCATCTTCCTCTGCTGATACATGCATTACCAACCAAAACAATATACAGCTCCATTTTTAAATAGAGAAAGGACAGGGGTTGCCTTATTTTACAAATGAAAATACAGGACACTCAGATATATTGATTTCAGAGGACAGCCTTTAAAAATAAGGGTATACCCCACTGTGTTGTGACTTGGTTGCCAGCTTGACTGGATCTAGACTCAGCTAAATGACAAGCCTCTGGGCAAAGCTGGTCCGTTTCTGCCACTGCTGCTGTCTGTATTGCTTTCCAGACATTAGAACCCAGCACCTTTGAACTTCTGATGTGGGATTAGTATGCGCCTTTGCAAGAATTATTCCAGTTCTTCAGTACGAGGATGGGGCTGCCGAAGCATCTAGTCTCATGGACTAGATACCATGTTCTCTGCCTCTCCCGTGTGAAGTCCTTAAGGTAGAATCCAATCTAACAACACTTTTTTAGTATAAATTCATTCTATTGGATCTGTTTCTCCAATGAACCTTCACTAAGACATCTAATGTTGCTAATATACTTCTATTGAAATAAAACTAATTCAGTTTAGTTTTTAAAATGTAAAAGAACTTATTCACAATAGTTTATGGCATATATTCAGATTTCTAAGACTGCAGTTTATCTAAAGTTAAAGCATAATCAGGCATGTCATAGTTTATCTGGCAATCCCAACAGGTGATCCTCATGAGTCTGCATAGCCATTTCAAATAAATGCTTCTCCTGTGTTTAAGACGTTCTCTTCCTTTCTGGTAGTAGTCACAGCTACCAAGAACAAATGAGGAAGATACATGCTAATTTTGACTTCCTCACATTTCCATTTCTGTGGTAGCTTTACAGCCAAATTCTTAATCACCTTGTTGGACTAAATATACTACACAGGGCCTCTGAGTGGCTATTCTACATTTCTCTGAAATGATAATAACCTATAGGACAAACTTGCGTTCTTGCAGATTCATATGTGTAATGCTTTCACAGATCCCATCTTGACGTTTAGGCGCACTAGGAACGATCCTCTCATAGTTCAGATATTTTCCACAAGGGTACAGCAGAGACATCACTTGTTGTTTCTCACTCATCTTAATTACTTTGTGTTCTTTATAGTTTATCTACCAAAAGCTCCTGACTGGAGTAAATGGGGGCACATAGCTGCACATACAGACAGCCTGGCCTTTCTTCTCTGAAAGAAAATAAACTTAATTGACATCTAGATGTGGTGCTTAATTATTGTTAGGAAAAAAATAAAAGAACCAAGAAATCTAAAACCATTTCATCATTTCAGGTTCTACATATCATTTATCCAGCTACTTCTCAAACAATGAAATAATGAGCTCTTTTACCTTTTAATTAATTGCTGAGCCTTTAAATTCAGAGGATTGAATGTCTTAAAGGTGTATTATTTGCTGTTTGGCAGACTCAGCCTAATTACTATGGCTTTTCTTTTTTACGTTGTGATTGCTACTGTTCTTACTGATCTAAGAGATCTGTCACTTGGTTGCTTTGACTTCACAATGTTTCTGGAGTCAGGTAATAGCTACAGTGCTCAAAATTGGAGATGGGAGAGCCTTCACTGGTCATTGATTGAATGGGAATGGGATTAATTCTGGCTGACAGTTGTGATCCTGTTTTCCAGTCCCTCCTTCCGTCCATTTAGAGGCTGTGTATAAGCATCTATGGCCTCCATGTAGGGGCCTAACCACTCATAAGAAGGCAGTGATGGACAGCTGCACTTCAGGGTGGCATAGGTCCCTTGGAGCTAGCACTTGTTGTTAGTGTTTTGCCAAAATTGAACCCAGAGAAGCACTATAATGGACAGACACCAAGAAGATATCACCCACCTAATCTCCTATACTCCAAAACCTGTCTGTGATGTCAGATAGAGCAGCTGGAGTTAGAGTTCAACTGGGCAGCTTCACAATCTCATCATACATCACATTTGCCACCCTATACAAATTTGCTCATGTAGATACATCCCAAACCAGTGAATCCCTGCAAACCATGGCTCTCGTTCTTACTGGAATGTTTTTGCTGGTGCTGTTTACTCTACTTCCGTGGTGCAAGGGAGGCTGGGGAGGGTGTGGTGCAGGCTAGAGCACAGTGCTTAATTTTATGAAGGGCCTAGAGATTTCTCTTGAACCCTAACACATGTAATAACTGTTTCTCCTCTGGCATCTATTTCTTTATCTCTTCTGAGTACTGTGAGTCTCGTGTCATCTTTCTGTATTTTCAGTGCTTGCTGCAAATTCCAAGGGGTGGGAGTGGGGACACAAAACAGTTCGTTCTGGAACAAAACTAAGCTCAGAATTAAATTTTCTTTTAGCTTTAAGTACAGGATCCATGGCATACTTTCGTGTTCCTCCTACTTTGTAGGGGGCCAATGATACCCAGGCTGTGGACGTAACCAGCTTGACAAGGATCCTGGTTTTTCCTTTAGCTGGGAGTTTGAAGCCCACCAACTGCCTTTCCCCTTTCTCATCTTTACTGTATGGTGACAAAAGCCTCTTATCAATAATATTGTCTATTTTTGGCCTTATAGTTAAACTCAAATCTATTCCTGGGCTGGCTGGGAGAGGAGCAATGCCATCTCAAAGTAATTGTAACAGTCTTACTAGCCTTCAAGTTTTTTGGCATGTGTGAATACTATTCATGCTTTCTGTAGAGATATAAAAAAATATTCTTGGTAGCTGACCTTCCCATAGAGACACAGCCATAGTCAAGAACAGAAACTAAGTCTCAACAGTATGTTAGCAAGCTTGAAATAGTAAATAGGTAATTCACCCCTGAATGCCTGCCCTCCCTTTATTTGTAGCAAGCATACAGACCTAAAATTCAGCTATTCATTAATAGACTATTGTGTTAAGGCTACCCACTAGAACTAACCTTGAAGATTAGAAGCCTGCAGCTAGGAGGAGATGAACACTACCTGAACACGTGCTAGATAAGAAGTTACGGTTTTGCTATTTCAGTAAGGACAACTTTCTGTCCTGAGGGTAGTCTTGTAATTTTTTCCCCAATATACACATTGTTAATTTCTCTCTCTTAACTTGTCTTACTTATATTTTCTTTATTTTTATTATTAAAGAAAACACTCTTGCGTGTCATCATCATCATAAAGTGTATTCTATGTGTCTTATTAAAGCGCGTAAGCGTATCAACCAAAAGGTCCCATAAAAGAGTGAGGTACTGTGCTCACTTGTCAAACTTCATTGTTTATCCCCCTTCATGGAGGCCAAGGACCCCGGAGTGGACTAGAGCTGGACACCCACACTACTTCCCTCTTTTTCTTTCTTCCTTTTTTTTTTTTTTTGAGTAATATGATCTCTCCAATAATCAAGATTACCTTCTATTCTGATGTTCTCACCTACGTTTAGTTATTTTATTAGGTGTACATACTAAGCATATTACTGTTAAAATATTTTTTTAAATGGAATACACAGTAAAATTGTATTTATGGGTTAAAATAGGTAGAAATACAAATAGCATAAAAACTGAATGTGGGGTTAGAGATGGTTCAGCAGTTAACAGTACACACTGATCATCCAGGGCGTCTCAGCACCCAATTAAATGCCTCACAACTGCAGATGCCTTACACCCACATACCCATAATAAAAGAGTAAAGTTTATAAGCAACTACAGGTGCAGTTATAAGTTTCTCCTTGTTCTAAGCATGTTACAAGAGTGTATACACATATTCAACTTATACCTAATTTATATGTGTTTTTAAGAATAAAAATCAGTTATATGTCCACATCTGGTTCTATGAAGTTGTTTTATAAGCATGTTATGATTTATTTGAATGCCCCTATATAGTTGATCAGCTGACTTATTTCCATCTTTTTGCTGCTAATAGCGAAGGTATTTGTACGCAGCCTATGCTTTAGTTCCTAGCTCTGTAGAAAGAAAACAGAGAACACATAAGAAAGCAAAGTGAGCAACTGAGTTAAATTTCTTTTAACTGAAGTCATTTTGCATTTATCTATAGTATACTCTTAGTTTAACAGTTTTGGACCATGAATATGCATTAAAATCATTCTGCATTTATAATTTTCTTTTCTTCTTTCTTCTTGGACAATAGATAAATTTTGCCTTTTCTAGGAAGAATTCCCACTATCTTGAAAGAATTCCTAGTACCTAGCAATTCCTATCACCTAAACTGGAGCAAACAAATTATACTTCCCAATACATTCTCCTCCATTTTTCTGCATCTATTTGAGATACTATACTGCTTCTAATCTATCTAGTTCAATGACAATGTGAAGTACAAAGTATGTGTGCATCAGAACACTCTATATTTGTGAAGGTAAAAATGCCTTGAATTCAGCTTTCCCTAAAGGAGCACAAAACCCCAAAGCATGAAGCTCCCAACCAGACAATTTAAACAGCAGTATAATCTCTTGAAACTGAACTTTTCATTGTTGTGGTTCACTGGGTTGCAGAGGTCTCCTGGCAAACAAATGAACCAAACTTCAAACTGTGACAAATCATTCCAAGGGGATTTGGAAACCTGGCCTACTTCACCTTTGCAAGAGCAGAAGAGGAAGTTGGTAGGGGGAGATTAGAGGAAAATAAGACTGCCTCGGAGTCCAATAAGAAGTCGGCTAAAGCAGTAGAAATCCTAACAACCATGTATCCTTTTGTTAAAAGCACAACACAAAAGGAGTTCCTGTACATCAGATGTTCTTTGCAAGGACTTCTTCCAAGTGCTCATGATTGAGACTATGTAGCAAAGCGATTGTACATGGCACAAAGGTGATTGTAGGCCACTACAGACAGGCATGGGACACTACTTACTTCTTTGCTCATAGGAAATAGCACAATGCTCCTGTGTCCTGGTTTCAGAAAAAATACCATTCAATCTGTACAAGTAGAAGTAGTACAAGTCAAGTGATGCCTTGAGTGGGACCTGGCCACAAACAGAAAACCATTCAGCTCTCTCTGGGCAGGGGTGCAGAAGAGTTCTCACGTCCAAATCTTACCAGAGATGAGGGAATGCGTTTGATATCCATGTGGAGAGAGAGAAAGAGTGATGGCAAAGATCCACAGTGGGGTCTTGGTGCTGAAGGCAGAGCTGGGTAATCAAAGATTGCCCTGTACCACTGCAAGACTGGCATCAGAAAACAAGCAATGGAGTGTGCATTATCACCAAAGGAAAGATCTGAGCACAGAGGAGCACAACTTGTGCGCTCCACACAGACAGGACCTTCTAAAAGCCACCTTCTGTCTGTGTGCTCAGTGTCTGCCTGTTACAGAAGGGAGAGAAAATGTGCTCCTGAGATGAGCAAAGGAAATTGGATGATACTCACAGCAAGCTTTGCTAACAAGTGCTGACTCTTACTCAGGTCCACAGGCTACTGAAAGCATGTGAAAGCCGGGCACCGTTGCCTTCACTGTGCGTCTATACATTAGCTGAAGATAGAGAGATAAGTTGTTGTTCTTAGTTTTTCCTCTTCAGTCTTCTCATACTTCCCAAAGAGCCAAAAGTAGAAGGAAACATCCCTCCCTGTTCTAAATGAGGAAATTCACCCACGGGGACAAAGATAAACCTTCAGTAATTAACGAACTAACAACTTAATAACTCCTGAGAGCCCTGTGCAAGGCAGGATATGAGACAATAAGTCAGAAATGGGTAATATATGCAAGGGGGCACAGCAAAGAAACTGAAACAACCGCTTCACTATATTGTGCATAAGGGAGAAAAAATTATCCAGTGCTATTTGGAAGAGTACAGAACAGGGAGAAAAAGTAGACTGGACATGGCCAGGGCTAGGGAAGTAGGAGAGTGGTAGAGAATAGTAAAGAGACAGAATAGCAACAGAGGAAATAGTGAGAATAGCAAGAGAAGAGAAGAGAGAGAGAGAGAGAGAAACAGAGACAGAGACAGACAGAGAGACAGAGACAGAGACAGAGACAGAGACAGACAGAAGCCAGAGGCAGGGGGCATGAAGAGTGCTGGAATCTGAGATAAAGAGGGTTAGAATGCTAGCATGGTAGCTTTTTAAATGAATAACAAGTACTTGTGAGTAGGGACCAAGGGAACCTGGAGGCCAGCATGGGCTTTGATGAGCAACCACAGGTACATGTCAATGGAGATGCATGTCCCTTTTACCAGCAGCAAGGAAATGACTTGATTGGGGGACGAAAAACCCTTTCCACAAGTTCACGAGGAATGCTGGCTTTTATCTAACTGCTAGAAATACTTCTATAGTTCAGCTTGAGCTCATCTTTGAATATATGCACTGCCTGAGACCTAACACTTAGGACCGCACCTTACTCCAAACTCCTTACTTGTCTGTACTCCTCATCCTCTACTGAAATCTCAACCTCAAATGAATAACCAGAAGAACTGAACCCTTTTATTTGTTCCTCTTTCCCTTGTAGCCATGTTGAATAAAACTCTTCTCTGCTTTTCTACAGTATTTGTCTCTTTAATTGGTATATTGGGTATGGGTGGTTCTGCCTGGACTATTTTGGAATGTGAGCTCAGGCTTTTGCCTTAAAACCTCATGCATTTGTGTGGCAGGTTGCAGAAACAAGGAGAAAAGGAGCTAATCATTTCAAAGTCGCTTTCCTTATAAGGTTGAAGCAGGAACACAGCATAAAAATTGATTGATTGACACTAAAGGACAGGCCCCATGCTCAGGGGTAGTTGGTCAACACACTGAACTCCATGTTCTTTGGTGTGCTTTTGTTTTGTTTTTGAGAGAGAGAGAGAAGACTAAGTTGTGTGAGTAGGAACGCTCTGTGAGGAATAGGAGGAGGGCAAAGAACATAATCAAAAGACATTGTAAGAAGAAAAATATTAAGCCAATAAAAATATTTACCATAAATTAAAGCAAGACTGATTGGTTGGCATCAGGTACCTTCAAATTACTTTGTTGTGTGACACTATTTTTTGGTGGGAGAGAAGCAAATGTCTACTCACCCCCAGATAGGAAACCAACAACAAACCAAAAAAAAGAAATCAAAGTTCAACATGGTGAACCAATTAGTTTATTAGGGTTACTTAAGGGAATATCGATTGGGGGCACTTAGAAGAGGACAATGACTTAAAAACAGCTGTCCCACTAATAGCCCACTCTTTCATGGGTGATGACTCATGAAAACTGAAGTTCTCTGCCAGGTTAAGAGTATTTTTTCCAAGAGTCCAGCAGTTATGAGCCTCTCTTAGGAAGCTTAGTTGATCTGAGCTTCTGGGAGGCAGCTGAGCTTGTCTCCGAGTATCTCTCAAGTAGTCCCCGTGATTTATAAAAACTTGGAGAACAAGGAACCTAGTGTATCTGGTCTGTTTTGGGGGACCACCTGAAGCTTCTGAGTTAACTATGAGTCTCAATAAGGCTCCCTTTAGTACACTAGGAGTCTTAATGAGATCCCTGAGCAATGGGATGTTTTACCTCCCTTTAGAATATCCTGGGTCTTAATGAGTTTCCCTGCAGGATGGATCTTTCAGCTTGGAAGAAATTGCTATACAACACTTGTTGGTTTTAGGCTTGAAATAGATGGGACTTAATTATTTTGCCAATTAATGTGACCTATTTGAGGAATTTGGTTATCTTTTTGCCCTCAACTTCTAGGAATGTTTGATATCACTTTTCAGTTTGGCAATGTGAAATTCTACTATAGGTGACCGCTTTGATGTTGGCTCTGGTCTAGTACAGGACCATATTCCAAAGCAATGGGGTAACAGTGCTGCAGAGCAAACAAAGAGAACATATGGTGGTGCAAGGTATGGTGATGCACACCTGTACTCTTAGTATGTTGGATGCAGAGGCAGGAGGATTTGTAGTTCAAGGTCTTTCAAGTTTGAGATCACTCTATGATATGAAGAGAAAGGGGGAGGTGGCATCTTGAAGTTATCTTTGAAAAAAAACAAAAAATATACATGAATGATAATGTAAGACTTCTTTTGAGAAACCATCTGCTCTAGTGTCATATCTACTGCTTCCATAAACCACCTTAATCAAAAGCCACAAAGGACACTAATAGGTTTATTTGCTTTAGGATTCCAGGTTGTATCCTGGAGTGTAGTCCATCATTGGGGGAGGAGTGTTCTGGCAGGTTCCTAAGCACCTAATCATATCACATTTTCACCTACTCACCCACTCAAGGGCAGAGTGAAACCCATGTCCTGTGCTTCCTGCATGCTTCTGCTCTTGTCTAGATCTCCCCCTCTTATAGCTGTGGATCCCCTGCCTAGGGAATAGTACCACTCACAATGGGTTGTGACTTCTTACATATAGTAACAATCAAGACTATCCCCCACAGACATTCCCATCATCCAATCTTGTCTAGGTCATTTCTCAATTGAAGCTCTTTTCTCTGCTGATTTTAGGTTGTGGTAAGTTGGCATTTAAAACTAACCGGCAAGTCACACTTAATAACAAATTAATTTGATTACCTTAATACTATTGACATAAAACCAATTAACATAAAAGGGAAAAATATATTTTCTTATAACTTCAGACTGCATAAGCCACTGTACCATGTTTCTTTCCATGGAGGATTTAGGGACAAATCAATGTGAAAGCTAGTTTTGTGGCTGTATCTTCTGTGACTCTTGGCTTATAGAGTCTTCTTTCCAAACCCACTCTAGTATCACATGACCATTCATCCTCTGTGAGTGTCTGTGTCTCCAGATCTCTTTCCCTATATAAAGATAGAAGTCATTGCATTAGGGCTATGGTGGATATGACATCTTTTTAACTTCATTACCCATGCACAGGCCCTAATTTCCCATAAGATTTCAGACCTTTAAGTTCTGGAATTAGCTGATGATATCAGGGTGAACAATCCAACATAGAATTGACATCTGGTATTTAAATTAAATGAGTCTATACTCTGCGTTAAAAAGTTGGGTGAATTATTTTTTAAGTCTCTGAAGTTTAATTAGCTGGTTATATGAACAATGATTAACAGAAACACAGTTTGTTTAGTGTGGAATAGTAAGCTTTGTGGTTCATGCACTTAAGAGATATGATTTTTTTCTTAAGCCATAAAAACTAACTAAAAAGCAATTTGAGAATGAATTAGTCAAGAAATACAGATTTTTGAAAAATATTCATCGATTGTTACTATGAATAGAAATACTCTATAAAACAATACCAAAGTTAAGAATATTTTTATTCTGTTTTTTAAATCATTTTAGGATTATTATTATTATTGTTATTTATAGTTTTTATTGGGTTTTCTAAATTTTCAGGTGTATTTATTCTATTTATAATAGTATCTGAAAAGTCACATGTGTGTGGTGGCTGTTGTGAATTGGTCAGAGCTCCCTCCCTGGAGCCCACCCACCCCACAATGCTCCTTAACCTCCCACCCTCAGTCTCCAGGTACTACCTCCTGAGCCCTTCACCTGTTCTGCATCATCAACAGGACTGCATCATCAGTCCCATATAATCCCAATGGGCTTTGGGCTCTTCCTCTTTGGCCTCTCTCTCTCTGCCCCATCTTCCTCTGTCCTTCTCTTTTGCCTCTCTCTCTCTCCCCTCTTCCTCCTTACCCATTTGGGAGTGGCCACTTAGTGTCTCACCCCACCCCAGTGAACCTCTTGTGTGAGACCCTGTTGCATGGTCTTGTGCACATTTCCTTCAGTGACATGCATGTCTTCATTGTGTAAGAAATGAAGTGAATGAGAAATGTAGATACAAAGCATGAACTGGTAAATCCAGCTTATTTCAAGGCTCACAGTCAATGAATATAACCTTAGAAAATTGACCTTAATAGACAGTTTTCTTTTTAAGAACCAGAAGTTACATGCAGACCAAGGTGATGGTGTCTTCACTTAATGACTTCTTTTGTCCCAGAGGCAATTTTTGCTTTAGTTACCCTAAATGACATTGAAAATGACCTAGTAATGTTTTATTCATGAAACTAGATCTTGTGAATATAGCTCCCACTGCAGCAGAAAGACAAAAATATCAGTATGATTGCACCTAAACTAATTTGTGTGTGTGTAACAAATTGACAGATAAATTAAATTTCCACTGCAGATGCTTGCTTCACTTTAATCATTGAGAATTCTCCTAAAGTAATTAGTTTTCCTTGGGTTTCTCATCAAAGATGACTGAAAACTGGCATACGTAGGGTCTATTGTTAACATGTATCACACAGGGAAGGTTTTGAAGTTAAAACCATAATTTTATGCCAATTCTACTTTTCACTCAATTTGATGAGCTTTCATCTAAGTTGTTTTTTTTAACTTTTAAAAATTTTTTTCTTGAGAATTGATTTGTTTCATTATGGGTTTGTCTCCATCTCTTATTAATTTCCATTTCTATCTATATATTAATCTACACCTATATGAATGAACATCTGTCTGTCTGTCATTTTTCCTTTTCTCTTCATTGAGAAGTCATCTCTACCCTAAAGAAGTCGTTTTTCCAACTACTGGTCTTTGGGTGGTGGTAGACTTCACTGAAGTTGTGGTTCAGAAAATCCCATCTTTTCATCTCTGGTTTCATCCTCTAAAGGTAAAAAGAATTGAGCTATTTCACCAGATGTTGTGAATTCCCCTGGGGGACAAAAAAAAAAAAACCCAAAAAAACAATTGCTTTCAAAGCTCTAAAGAATGTTTAAAAAAAAAATGCTCCCAGGCTCAAAAAAAGTAAATACAGGACTACTCTGGGAGCCAAAGAAAAAGTTTTAGTCAGTGTGAGAATCATTGAAACAAAAACCTGTGTAAACCACAGACCAAAAAACCTGAAAGAATATCTGTAATTTAGCTCAAGGGTAGTGATTTCATTCAGGGATCCAGTGAGTTAAAAAATCGAAAGAATGTAAGCATCCCTTTCCAAATTTTGTGAGCTCATAATTTAAAGGTGGGATTTACTGATTTGTGGATTAGATTTATTATGATCCTTTTAAGGATTTAACAAATTAATATCTGTAATACCTAAATGAGGTTTATTTTGAAACCTCATTTAATTTGAATTTTGGATGTTGTTTCTAAATTGAAGTAGATTACCTGGCAATCTTCTTAAGATTACTCACTTTAACAATTTTTTTATGTCTTATATGCCAGATTTTGTGTTTATCAATTAAACTATACGTACTGTGCACACACACACACACACACACACACACACATACACTGAAAACATAAGCTTTAATGGTATTGTTTTCAATAGTAACACTAAGGTGGACTTGAATCACTGTCCATTAGTTACTTTTCTGTGGCTGAAATAAACTACCATGACCAAAAGGCAACTTCAGGAAGAAATTGTTTATTTTAGCTAGGGTTTCAGAGAGATAGTATATATCATGAAAGTGAAGCACAGAGGCCAGAAAAGGATCTGACAGATCACATTTTCATCCATATACAGGGAGGGCATACACATGCACAAACACACACACACACACACACACACACACACACACACACACACACACACATTGGAGGAGAGGGAGATCAGAGACAGAGACAGGGTGAGGGAGACAGAGAGACAAACAGAAACAGAGACAAAGAGAGTAAAAGAGAGGGAGAGAGAGAAAGAGAGAGGAATTGGGGTGGACAGGTTATAAACCCTCAAAGTCTGCTCTTGGTAATGTATCTCAGCTAGCAAGGCTGCACCTCCTGAAGGTTCTCTAACCTTCCCAACTGAGGGCCATCAGCTGAGGACTAAGTATTTAAATGTATGAGGCTGTGAAGGATAATTCTCATTCACACTGTGTCCTGTACACCTCCCTTATGTAGTATTTTTCTACACACCAATGAGTGTGTTCTGTGCCACCAGTAGAGTACTACTACAGAGGTGAAGGTAGTTGTCTTCACTGGTTGCTATTTGTCTTCTAGACAGTTCTAGAATCACATCAGAGGCTCTGGGCATGCTTGTGAGTTATTCTAGATTAGGTTAGGGAAGTAATAAGAAGAACCATGTTAACTAAGTGTGGTACCATCCCATGGGCTGGAGTCCTAGACTGCATAGAAGGAGAAAGCAAGCTGAGCACAGGCTTCCATCTCTCTTTGCTTCCTGACGGCAGGCATATAGTGCAACCATGTGCTACATTCCCTGCTTGTCATGTCTTCCCTTCCATGATGGATTCTAACCTCAAACTGTGAGCTCAAATAAACACATGCTTTCTTAATCTCTGTTGAGTGGTATTTTGTCACAGCAATGAAAAAAGAAAGCAATACTGTGCTTGTGAAATTTGATACTGGAAGACCATTCCCCACTCCACCTCTGCTCAGATCCCTTTATCTCTTTATTAATTCTTGGAGACATTTTTCACAGTGTGTTTTGTTCATATTTAGTTCCTCCTTCAACACTGCTCCATTACACTCCCTTTGCTTACCCACTCAACTTTATGTCTTTAAAAAAAACATTAAATTTTATTTGTGATTCTCAAATAATCTTGGTTTTATAGCATTCCACTGGGGCTAGTTTAATCTATCAGGACCTAGACTCTTAGAGAAACCTGAGTTTCCTGCTCCTATCACCTAACAACTGTCAATATTCCTATGCTTAGTGGTGGGAATGTGTGTCTAACACCCTTCTCCACACCAGTATTTGGTCTGTCCTAGTCTTGTACGGGTTTTGTGAGTGCTGTCATAACTGCTGCAAGTTCATATGTGCATCTTTCCTGCTGTTTTTCAAAAGACACTGTCTTCTTGTAGTCATGCACTGTCTCATCTTCCACAAAGATCCCTGAACTTGGAAGGAGGAATTGCAGTGTGTATGTTCCCTTTAGGGATGAGCATTCTGCAGACTCTTACTCTCTGTACCTTGGATCTCAGTGTTAATCAAAATTTAATGCATATAGAAGCTTCTCTGATAAGGATTGAGAGAAACATCAAGTCCATTAAGAAGTGTTTTTTTGCCAATTTTTTAAATATGATGCCTATTTGTCATATTCTTATAACAGTAGGTTTTCTCCTAGGGCTTGTGACCTGCCTAGGCATAGGTGTATTGGTCTGGTAATGGATCCAGGAATGAGTTTCTTCTTGTGGATTAAGTCACAAAGCAAATCAAAAATCAATTTGCTGTCCCCATGATGTTTGTACTACTATTGCATTAGTCTTGCTAGCCCAATAGTTCTCGTAGCTTACAGTGATCACAGCTGGGTAAGAAATCTCTTTATACAAAAAAAAAAATCTATTCTAAATTTTGTTACCATTAACACTCATCTTCTGTTTTCGTACTCTCCCATTTGTGTTTCTCACAGCCTGTTTTTAATTAAAGAGCAAGTGGATAGTACAGGCTTCCTACATGACAGCTGTACAAATGCTGGCAATCACTGTTCCCCTTTAATTGCTTTTGCTTTTTTGTCAATAATGTATCCAAATCTTTCTTTACAGTTAAAACAGATACCATTTGCTCCCCTTTTCTTTGACTATTTATGGAATATTTGTCCATTAACATCAACATCCTTCCTGTGTATTTCCAACATAAAATTAGACAAAAATCTTCACATTCTTGTAAGACTCCTAGTAGTCTTAAAAACATGTTTTATAATAAATAGCCAGTAAAAGCTGCTCACAATTAGTTCTATACCTGTTGGTTGATACATGCTTAACAACCAGATTAACAAAAGAACAATCAACTCTTCATTCGTGTTAAAAATAAACTACAGAAAGCATATAAATCCTTGGTAAATACTATGAAATATATCTTATCTAAATGTTTTAATAGTTTTTTACCTTAAAACGTGTCATTATAATTTACAAGAACTAATTAGGAACCTCACTGGATAATTAACTTCTTCAATTTAGGTATCCTCTTGCTTATTCTTATATTATCTGAATCTCACATAGTGATATGTATTTCTCTGTACTTTGCAGAACTAGCATGATTATATTTCTGTTATTATTTGTTCTGCAAACTCACTTACAAAGGTGATATTAATACAAAATGACAGAGATAAAAGAGAGCACATTAATAGTATATTTAATCTGCAAACTAGCAATCAATGCCTAAAATAAAAGTTTGAAGAATATAGAATAAAGTATACTGGATGCAAATATATTTGCCATTGATGTTCAAAGGACAATAAATTGATTCCTTATATGCCCTAAAGTTAGGCAAAGTGTTCATGTGCCCACCTGTTACATATAAAGAACATAAGAGGCTACCATTCCATAGAAATGTTCAGGAAGTAACCACACAAATACTTGAGGGTATTTAAAAGAATGTACTTAATCTTTTATTTCCAGGTATGCAATTTAATATATACTCTTCTTTTCGACCAGTATTATTGGTGACATTCTTCATGTTGTTTTTAAAATTCTTACTCTGATATCTAAGAAAGACCTTCCAAGATTTTATTTCTACCTACCATGCTAGGTTAATTTCCAAGTGAAACTGAGCTTAGATTTAGTTGTCTAATTCATAGTTAGTATTTTTATCTCATCACACAAAATCAAGTACTTTAAAAACATAGCTAAGTTTGAATTTCATTGGAACAACCTATAGGTTTTTGTGTGTATGTGTATATATACTTAGGGTCCTACACAGTGTATAAGATATATTTACCCTAGAATATATTGTTGTTAAATGATGAAACAACTTTTAGTGAGTATTCTATTGTGTTCATCTTCCATGCTTATTATTTTGTAGTTCTTTCTACCTCTATCTTGGGCTCTTACTTGCTACTCAAGACCATCGCAAATCATCTATTATAATGAATTGTTTCCTGACTATACTAGAACAAATATTTTTATATATGTCTGTATTTTCACGAAGTAGACATGTTTTAGCTATCTTCATAGTAATGGAATATAATTCTTCTCTGGCTTATTTTTTATTCTATGGTGATAGGATAGTTTGATAGTTGTTCTCAGTTATGAATTGGAAGAGATGTTGTAGAAGTTTACTTTTAGTTATATATATATGTGTATATATATACACACACACACACACACACACACACACACACACACACACATATATATATATATATATATATATATATATATATATATAATTGTTTTATTCATTGTTGGGTGAGGGGATCCCTAGGTCTTGGTGTTTTGTATTGTTTGCAGGTGTTGGATTCATGTGGGGGAATGTTTGATTGCTAATGATCTGCATGTGCTATTAGTAGAACACCAGAAAAATTATGTATTAATAAAACACCTGAGCTCAGATGCTCGGGGTTCCAGTGTCTATTATCATGCTTACCAAGAGAGTGGTTCCCTCTGCTGAAGTCTGTCACAGTATGCACCTATGAATATGCCTCCTTGTCAACCTTGCTGAGCTGCCATAACAGCTTTCTACTACAGTGAGTTCCAGAAACATCCAGGAGACAGGCCTCTGGGCATGCTTGTGAAGATTGTCTTGTAGATTAATTAAGATAAAAAGACCTGTCCATTGTAGGTAGTACCATTCTCTAGGCCAAGATTCTATAAAGAGAGGGAAGAGCGGGGACTAAGAAGCACTCATCACTGTCTGCTTCCTGACTTCAGATGTGATATGACCAGTCACCTCAAACTCCTGCTGCCTTAACTTTCCTGCCATGAAGAACTGTATCCTGGAACTGTGATTAAAAATAAATACATTCTCCCTTAAGCTGAATTTGTGTGAATGTTATTTTATCAAATAGAAAAGTAACCGAGAGATGTTGCCTGAATTAATAGTTGACATACTTGGTTTACTTGCAAACTCCCTACAAGGTAGCAGTTAGTTGAAGTTCTTTCTACAATTCCATCTTTTAAAGTAATATAATTTAATTTAATATCAGATAATGAGACTAATTTCTATAAAAGCTAAACAAAATGTATTTCAAACTTCTCTAAAAATACAAGTGGCATAAAAATATTATTGAATTATATACCAGAATGAAAGTAAAAAGCTATGAACAACTAAGGAAACAATGGCACAATAGTTTTTGCTGTTGTTGTTTTTTTGGGTTTTTGTCGTTATTGTTTCCAGTCTACTGTATTATTCAACAGCCTTTTTATGATGCTTGAATTTTATGTGTATTTGGGTCCTTGGTTCAGTTCAAAGAGCTTATACTAGGAAAATGTGGATGAGGATGGAGATGGAACTCAGTTGTAACAAGTATGCTTGCTTGTCATGCAGGAAGACCTGGATTCAGTCCCCAGCACCGTGTTCAGGAAACGGAAACATAAATATCAGAAACTTAAAATCATCTTTAGCTATATTGTGTTTTCAAGGCTAGTCAGGAATATATGGGATCATGCCTCAAAAAACAAGACTAACCAAAAGGTATGGATGTGTGAATATACCTTCCTCTGATTTGGGATCAAAAAACAAAATGTTTATGTGGAAAATACTATGGTTGTATCACTTTAGTCTATTATTTTAAATATTTATTTTCATATCAAATAAAATGTGGAAAGGTTCAAGTATTTGATGATATGTCAAATCTACCCAACATTAATAATCTTGAGGAAAATGAAGCAGTATGAACAAAAGGATCAAAAGATCTTCATTGTTTGAAGCAGAGAGAAAAATACATATTTCTCTTTCCTCCTTTGCAGTGCTGAAGATCAACTCCAGTCCTCCCACATGCTAGGTGAGCACTCATCTGCTAACCTACACTTCTAGCTCTGGAAACCCTAAATATTACACTGTAAGTTCTTTTCACTAGTAAATGTATATTCCACTACAGCATCTATTGCCCTTCAACTCTTGCTGTTCTAGATAGGATCTTTTGTTCAGCAGAGAAAAGTTGGTATTCCTTTTATTGAATTCTTGAATACAATGTTTATTTTATTGTATTCTTAAAAAGTAGTCACTTGTTTCAATCTTCATTCAATTTGATCATTAACTTACCTGACACTACAGAATGTGGGAAGCAGGCAACTCAGATTTGTCATTTCCCAGTTTTCTGAGATTATTTCACATTAAATTAAGAAATGGACTTGGCTGAGTCTATTTATCGATGACTCTATTTTAGTTGTATTACCTTTGATAACTCTGAGTGTTAGTACTCCTTGATTTCTTTAAAAAAAGAAAACAAACCACACACACACACACACACAAAACACAAAACGGGGCTTACAATGTTTCTGTTTACTTCAAATATTTGTTTCCCAACCAACTTACCATGTCTTCTCTAAATAATATAAATATGATCATCAGAAAATTTCTCTAATGCAAACATCTTTCATGCAATTTTCTTCGTACCTTCTATGTATGTTTGTCCACATATAGACTTTATTTTCCCTGCCGTTTTATAAAATACTTAAGGGCAGAAATTAATGTCTTTTAAATTGCTTTGTATCTCATAAACCTGAGCAGTGCCTGCTACATAGTTATCTGTGCACTGAATGGTACTGATTTGAACTGAACTGATAACTTCCTTGCTGTCCAAATCCTAGTACTACAGGCAGATGCTGGCTGTCCTTCAGTGTAAACAATCAACTGCAGCTTGTCTACTGAAGGGACACTTTAGGGAAAAGCCTTTTCTCTTTAGCATTCTATAAAGAGCAGAGTCTCTCCTTTCTCTCAGACATGCTGTCCTGATGAAATGAAATATTTTCCCCTTTGGGCTTAAGGACCAAGGAAGAGGCATACTTAATTGTAAAAGAGAGTTGACTGCTCTGGAGTAATCTTGACCCTCCAGGCTCTGCAGAAGATCTTGGGAGATTCAAAGAGAAATGAAATTGAATGTAAGAAGGCTGAGGACTTTGAGGTCTGTCTTTTATCTGCTAATCAGTTTTTTTTTTTGTTTTTTTTACTGAGAAAAATAATTTGCTGGCGAGGGTTTGTTTACTTAAGCTAATCATAAATTGTGTTTCTTCTTAATATGTAAATATTACCATCATTTGGCCCATTCATTCAGACAGAAAGTCCCCGATATTGTATACACACATCTTGATTCTGTTCTTTGAAGGTGCAAGCATTTCTCCAAAGGAGGAAATTAGGATAGAGTTTCCAAAGTTTTCCTCTGTGAGCTTTGGTTTGGATGGTTTGGTTTGTATAAAGCTTATACAAATCTACCTGAATATCATCTGCCGTATTTAATAACTTTATTCATTTTTTTCCTCTTTTACTTATTTTCATTGTGAATTCTAAAACATATTTTTCTAAAATGGCATCTTTGCCTTTTATTGTTCTCATTTTAAGCTCTCATTTAATATATATTTTAAGTTCTTTTAAGTTCTCATTTAATATATATTTTTATAATGATTTTTTTATGTCTATGGGAGTTTTGCCTGCATGGATATCCATGCACCACATGAGTCCAGTGCTCACAGAGACTGGAAGAGGTCCCCTGGATTTGAAGCTACAGATGATTGTGAGTTCCTATCGGGGTACATGGAATCAAAATTGGGTTTTCTTGAAAAACAGCCAGTGATCATAACTACTGAGGCATCTTCTCATGCTCTTAGTACATTTTAAAGATTTTTAACTACATCAATCTTCTATATAGTCAAACTGAACATTTCATACATATTTCTTTTTCTTTCTACAAACTCCATGCCATTGAAAACCTTGTTTTGATTACAATTATAAATAACATCTTAATAACTGATTTTTCCATATAGTCTGTTGCATGTTAATATGTTTTAAGGGTTAGGGGTACAGCTCAGTGCTATAACACTCATCTAGCATATACAAGACCCTGGGTTTCCTCCCTGGCATTAAAAAAACAAGTTGATTTTGTTTTATCCATTATTTTCTGAGTCTGAAGTTCTCAACAAGACTAGTATTCATTCTGTACTCATTCACCTACACATATTAAACCAACATTTCCTCTCTGTTAGGATCATACAAAGGTAGACTATTAAGAACAATTTGTTACATTTTTATGACAGGGTTTCTAATGATAGCAAAGCTTTGATTTGTATGGGAAAGCCTATTATCATGTGTATATCTGAGTCCCAAAGCAATAGATTCTGACTCAACTGATAGGTCTGGGGCAGAGTTTAGAAACAGATGTCCTTAATTACCATTTTGGGTCATTTTGATGAATAGTTGCCTTGACGTGAAAAACAAAGACTTTATGCTGAAAAGTCTGATATTTGAAATGAATTTTAATTAGAGTAATTTTCAGTGTTGTCTTTGATTCACATATAAAGCTTTAGAAATCTGGGTTAACATTAGAAGGAGGTGAATTTATTCATAGAATCATGACAACGATTATATAGCATTCCTAGTATTTCTGGCCTCGGTGTAATTGTAAACAAAAGTCCCCTTATGGGGACTTTAGTGAAGTGAAAGCCTCTGTATAGATTTATTAGTGAAACTATATAACTAATTATATAGTAAGTGTAAATGCGAATGAGACAGGGAAAAAATCAGGTGATAGGTTAAATTTTAGAGTACACGCTTAGGTTATAGTTACCCGAAAAAGCAATCTAGTATTAGCTTTGAAAACAAAGTGAATTTAACATCAAAACAGCTAGGATGGACAAAACACTTAGTAAAATGTTATGTTTGAGCGAGCCCTCATCACAATTAAGCATGGTGAATCTGCTTCTGTTCTCACTTGCTGCCATCTTCCTGAGAGCCTCAGTACTCTGCTAGAGAGGGGGACTCGTCATTCCATTCGGTTCCTCTGGTTCCAGAGAAATGGTACTGATGAGGTAATCTTCAAGTCATTCCAGGCTCATCTCTGCAGAATATTAATAAGAAGCAAACCAAGAACTGGATGAATGGACATGATCTTCTCAGTGACTTGCCTGCAGAAAGGAACCTAACTGGTTGTCAGAATGGTTGACACTCATCGCTGTCCCCAAAGTCTACAGAAAGACAATCTTAACTGTCCATGTCTCAAGCACATCTCTTGGCCCTGCTGAGGCACAGAAGGAAGCACTAGGCAGCATGAATAATTTAGCTTCTGCAGTGATGGATTAAGGGACTCAAGGTGACTGTGAACACTGTGCAGAGGTAACATCTGCTAAGATTAGGATGCCTCCCAGCTCGTCAGACCTCGTGCCAACATCTACTAATACCAGCTTAATTCCAGTAAACCTCTTCTTTCTCTGAGGATGCTTTGTAAACATGTTTGTTCTGGCAGATTCAGAAATCTCATGAGGTATACATGAAATGACTCCATTGACAATGAACCCCACTGAGAAAACTTGTCTTTATGTGGGAAATAAATTTCTTTCTCTAGGACCTTAGCTGTTACCTTGATTGAGAAGCATCAGTGGCTGCAAGACAGCTAATCAGATCCATGGATAAAGGAAAGCAGCCATTGAGAAGGGAGAAATTTGGGATCAGTTGCCTATTTTAAATAAAATAGGGAAAAATTAGGAAATTTCAAACCATGCATCTTATCTTTTTTGTTGATTAGGATATTATGTGCTGTTTGTTAAGTTGTGAGCTTTGTTTTGCATTCATTATTATTTTTAATGACCTCTTCTTTCTCTGCACTGCACATTGTGTGAAGCCTGCTTTGGTTCTCACAGGAGCTTTTCAAACAGGGTCATTTGCTGTAGGTGCTCACAGCATTTCGAAATATTGCCATTTGCTAGAGAATAAGACCTACGCATGGACCTTTTCAATTGAGAACAGTAGCTCTGCCTAAATTCTGTAATACAAACACTGCTTGTGGATTAGGTTTTCTATCATGGCTCCCTGACTTGTGTTTGTTTTGTTGGTATGTTTCTACAAGCCCTTTTTATAAGTGTATATTATTTTATTTACACGTAGAAATGATGGATTGAGGAACAATCTGTCTTGGTTTGAATGTCAGATACATGTTTTAAGGTTTAAGGATATTTTATTTTTCTTTTACTCTTGATATTAGACATAAAGTCTAATGAAGATATTAGATATATATTTTTGGATCATGTGCTACTGTTAGTAATTTAAAAAGATGTCTCTTTATTAAAACAAATAATTGAGTAGAAATATTTTAAGGTATTGAGTAGAATATTTTTAAAAATTTAGAAGAAATATTTAAAATATTTTAAAACATTTAAAATTTAAAGATTGAGTTGTCTGGTTTTGCCTTCCTTCCTCAACAATGAGTCCCCTCATTGAAACTGATGCTTAAAATGGGAAACGATAATTGTGGGAAATTAGGAGCACTTGTATTGACTTTGAGACTCTAAAGAAAATTTATTTTCTCTGTGCTTTTCTGTTCTCTTCTGTTTTCTAGGAGATAAGATCTGGGAGAGTCAAACTCCTAATGTAAACATTGAGGCAATAAATTCACCTTCTGATCAATAAGAGGCAGGTGCTTCACACTCAACACTGTGGATCTTAGCATCTGGGTTTTTACTTTTCTAAATCTCAGGTAAGTCTTCCATTCACTAAAGTTTGAGAACTATTTGTCATTAGCCCTTATTTCGTAGAGTTTGCAGAATCTAACCTTCAAACACAGATACTGTTTTTCTTTTTATGTCTGGAATGTTCTCTGTGAGTAACCTTAAAAAGAAGTGTGTTTACCAGCCCTGTATCACTATAGCACATTGGCCATCATAATCAACTGGATAACGAGTAAAGCCTTAAGTTGCATCACTGCTTGGAAGATTTCTTCCCATAATTGATTGGTTTTGTTGCTTTGAGCATATGGTAAAGCAGCATATCATAGCATGAGTACTTGGTAAAATAACTCATCTCACAGCCAGAAAGGCAAAAGAGAGAGGAGATTGGGTTCCTTGATCAGCTTCAAGAGCAGTGGCCCTATGGTAAATGTAAGGATCCCCAAGTAGCCTTGTTTCTCAAGGGCTTCATTTTCTCAGGAGCACATCATGTTGGAAACCAAGGCTTTACTCTCTTTCTTGTTATTATTTTTTTTTGAAATATTAACAATTGAACCTCGGACCTCATGTACCCTACCTAAGCACTCTAATGCTGAGATACAGGATACTGAAGACTCAAACCACATAAACACCATCACATTGAATGGTTTACAACTCAACATTAAGTTTCTCTTGGTATAGCCTTCCATTCCTCGAGAGTGTCCATCATGTTTTATTACCTGCCTAGGAACCTTGCTTCTGGAGGTTTGCGACAGAACCAATTAATTGTTAAGACTCTTTTAGGCCTGGGCACTTAGTACCTGTACATTTTTCATTTATTATCATTTTTTAGCTTTACTCAAGTTCAAGTTCACTTCGTTGTAATAAGTTTAATGAAGATTTTGACTGAGTTCTCTTTATCAAAGAAAGAACTCTCCAGTTTCTCAGGTTGCACAGGTTGTTCCTGGCAATCTAGCTGTTTCATTAGGTTTGCCTTCACCACAGCCCACTGCATTTCCAGGAGGTTTGTAATGGGCACCTCACTAGACTATGAGTGACTCGGGTACAGGGGTCTTATATGAATTGAATTATATTCTGAACTATGGCAATAATGAATCACAGCCTAAGTACTTGCTACATTGGGATGAGCTGAGAAAACCACGGCTTCTGTGCCAGAGTGATCTTGATACCAGATCCACCCTTGTTATCATTTTCTTCTTAATTCTCAACTTTACATGTTAGGAATAGAAAAGTCCCAAGAACATTTTGTTCCCTGACTAGATGATATTTACTGTAATGTTCCTAAGAACTCCTATTTTCTTTTGACTTAATGGAAGTCTATGATTTAAAATAAACTAATTGTTGTTGAAGTTTAGTTTTCTATTTTAGCAAAATAAACTGTTTTTTAAAAAAAAACCATAGTCAAGCTTCTGGCCTAACAATAGCAATCATTTTCTTTCACACAAAATTGCAGAAAAATGACATACTTTACCCCAAAAGTTCATTATTCTCAAAATTCAGTATTTGGCTTTACAATGGAAAATTTATACATAAATCACATAAGAATTTAAAGCTAAGGCTGCACTTAAATCTATGCATATTTGTTCATCATCAAAACAAGATCTCCTCCAAGATAGTATAAGCTTAAATAACAAAAAGAAACTAATTGCAAAATACATTGAAATTAAAGATATTTTTGCAGAGTCTCTGGATTATAGATGTCTTAGGGGAAATTTAAATAAAACAATAAATGAAAATTTAAAAAGAAAGGAAAAAAGCATATTTGGCTTTTCTGCTTTAGTAGCAATGGTACGTTACCTCATAAAAGGACACAATGTTCTTGCAGAAGACCTTGGTTCAATTCCCAGCACCCTTGTCAGGCATCTCCCAACTACCTGTAACACTAGCTCCAGAGGATTGGACAAGCTGTTCTGGCCTCCTTGGGTACTGGCCCTCATAAGTCCATCCCGACCTACTTTCATAAAAACATATTTACATAATTAAAGATAATAAAAATTAAAAAATTAATCCTAGAAAACTACTAGATGTTCTGTGATCTAGATATACTTTGATAATTAAAACTAACAAATATATAAATTAACATTTCTTAGTTGGTTTTTCTATATGATTATTGTTGAAAAGAAACTGGTTCAGGTTTTAGAAGAACATCTGATAAAATATATTAAAACATTTAATTAATCATTTTGTTATAGCTTGTTATCTAAATATTTGCCCTAAAATGTGCCCCACAATAGAAAAAATATTTGATAAACATGCCTACATATTTTAAGGATTAAAGAGACAGTTCAACAGTGTAGCAATATTATCACTTGACAATCATTTGTGAACCCTATTGGAATTTTAAAATCTATTTTATGGATTTATAAAAATATTGCTGTGCTTCTGTGGAGTATACCCAGATAAATGTAGTTCTTACCTCATATAGAGGAAACTTCTCTTTGCAGCACATGGAGACCATTACAAAAAACCTCAAACTCATCAGAATGCAGTGTTGTGAAACACAGTCCAGTTAACATGTCTGTAATACAGCTTTTGCTCCTAAGTCTCAGGGATCACTGGGAACAGGAGCAGAAATGTTGTAAGACTACTGGAACAGGTAGTTTTCTGTGAGATTTTATCTCCTAGAAGTGTCAGAAGCCATACCCATGAAGTCTTACCAAAAAAGATTCCTTAATATAACCTGAACAAGGGCAATACCAATGTACATGCCAAAATTAAAGAGGAAAGTTCATGAGGCCTCATACCTAGACAAAGAACTATAGACAACTACAGAATGTGGGGAAGAAATAGAATACAATAGTTGGTTATCCAAAATCAAATGATTAACCCTGAAAACACATGTGTGTGAGTGTGTGTGTGTGTGTGTGTGTGCGTGTGTGTGTGTGTGTAAATAATGCTATATACACAGATCAAGTTATATTTATGTATTTAGGAAGACACACACACACACACATACCTAAAGATATGTAATTATAGGTAAAAAGATGCCATAAATTTGAAATAGAGTAAAGTGGGGTGTACATGTGAAGGTTTAGAGGGAGGAAAGGGGAAATATTTCAAAATTGTTGAAATGAACATTTATTTCTTTAGTATAATAAAAAGCATCTGATAAAATTATTAACACTTTATCTTAAATATAGCAAATTAATAGTATTTTAAAATAGTTTTTACTGAATTTTCAGTCATGGTTATACTAAGAATGAAATGCCCCTTAAACACCTCGTTAAATGGTGGATACGGATTGGCTGATTAATCACTTAGACTTAATAAATCCAGGAACATTATGGAGTAAATTAATAAAGCTTCCTGAAACTCAAGCCCTACACTAAGCTCTGTGAAGTGTTTACAAGCATGGAATTACTATTATTTATTGAGGAAATTTACTTTTAGTTGTGTATAATATAATGTTCTGTGTACCATTACGTGAAGGGGCTTGGTGTTCTGTATTGTCTGAAGGTGTTAGACTTATGTGGGATGTTTTATTTTTATGATCTGAACATGCTATCAGTAGAATACCTGAGGAGTTCTGAAACAATAAAAACACCTGAGCTCAGACGCTCTGAGTTTCACTGTGAGTATGTCGCTGGCCAGGATGGTGGTTCCCTCTACTGAGTTCTGGCAGGGTTTGCAATTATGAAATATGCCACCTTGTCATCCTTGCTGAGCCACCACAGCAGCTAACAACTATTATTATTATTATTATTATTATTATTATTATTATTAATTATTATTTTGTTTTTCAAGACAGGGTTCCTCTGTTGTAACTCTGGCTGTCCTGGAACTCACTCTGTAGACCAGGCTGGCCTGGAACTCACAGAGATTTACCTGCCTCTGCCTTCCAAGTGCGGTGATTATCAGGTGATCTGACACATGACAGACATGTGCCACTACCACGTGATTATAAAATAAATACTCTTGTAAACACTTAGAACTCATAGGATCCTCCATGTCTGCATACACATTGCATTGTCTTCAAAAATGAGTCAGGCTCATTTGCACTTCTCTTGAAAGAATAGGTGGAGTGGAGTAAGAAATAATTTAGCTGTAGTATCATCTATCTATCTATCTATCTATCTATCTATCTATCTATCTATCTATCATCTTCATCATCATCATCATCTATGTATGCTGTAATTAGGAATTCATACACACAAACATATATTCTTAGTTACAGCCATCTCAGTCTGTATGCAAAAATTGAATGATTAAGTTAGTACTGTTCCGTGTTGCTGAAGTTTCATGTTGCCTGGTAGTCACAAAGAATTTTAGTTTAGTGCACAAATCCAACAAAGCGTTAGAATGAAACAGAGAAAATCAACTGGTTTCCAGATAATGGAACTGTAGAATTCATATACACTTATCCATATATACATAAACACACACAGGAACACACACTAACTTACATATACATATACATACGCACACTCCTATAAATGGACATACCTAGATATATACATATGTACACATACACACATATGAACACACAAAACATATACATGTGTACACATGGACAGAAACATGGACACAAATCACACACATTCACACACACAAATACATGTATACACATAGAAACAGACACCCAAACACTACATGCACATATACACATATTCACACACATATACAAGCGCATATCCACACATACCTACACATACACAATCCCCTTTTAAGGGCTAAACTCAATCTTTATGAAAAGCAGTTCATTCTAAAATCTAACAATGACAACAAAAGTGTAACAAGTCTTCTTCCTTCCAGTTTCATCTCCCTTGATTTCCCTAGCTCCCTTGGTCTCTCTCTAAGCCTTAGTTCTGGAGGTTAAATAGGATAGATATTGGACTTCTAATCTTTTGCAAATGTGTGTAAAGTCAATAAAAAAACATCTCACTAACTAAAGAACATAAGATGTCAAGCTCATATAAATGCATTTCTGTTTCTTATGATTATTGAATTGGTGGAATATCATACATCTGGATTCACTTTGTCTCAGATCATACATTATTTCTTAAATGCTGGCATTGTTCTCCCTAGAGGCAGCTCTATGCTCGGGTGTTAGGTTTCTGTAGCAGGAGCATGCAAGGCAGTATTTGCTGAATGTGCAATCTTGTGTTCATGTTCTCTTTTAGCATGATGACATCTTTGTTGGTAGATATTTAATTTTTTCACTGGTAGCCTTGAGGCCTCAGAGTTTCTTGCTTTCATTTTTCATCTTGGAGCACTATACGCATTTACCTCTTTTAAACCCTAGAATCCAGCTGTGAGTCCGGCACTCTTATTTTTCACTGTGCTTTGCAACTATTAGCTATGTCTACTTCTGTTCATGAAGAATTACAAAAATCTTCACTGGAACAATGCAGAGAGAGAACACCACAGAAAATTTTAACTGCGTTACAAGGTAAACTTCTGATTATCCATCTCATACTTATTGTCAAGTAAATTATCAGTGATAATCTCTCTGACCACACGTTTCAAAGGCCAGTTTTAACTCTGTTTTATTGATATAAACATAATATTTTGACTACAATGCTTTTTAAGTTGTCCAAGAAAATGCTATGATTTTACATTGTTTGCATTGATACTCTCATTCCTTCTACAATCCTGACAGACAATTTTCAGAAAAACAAAGTGGAGAACTATAGATTTTGGATTTATTTATGCAACTCAAAAGTGATCCCAAACAATGACTTCACATGATTGTATAGACAGGAAAATCTTAAGTCTTCCTTGCTCAGTGTGTGAGATCACAGGCACTAGAATTTATACAGATGGGGAAAGGCACAGCAAGTGTGTTTCTTGATATAAACGATGACTATGGATGCTCACTGGATTACAGAAGAGAAAGAAAAATGGAGGTCAGAAAAGCAAGTGTTATGAGCTCATTGCAAGGCAGTGACTCAGAAAATTATATTGACCTTGATGTTAGGAAGCAAATGAGAGGCTGACTCTGAGACTCTGATAGCAATACACATTGTAATTCTAGAATTAAACACAGAGAAAGGAACATGGCAGCCATGAGACATACATGTGGAAATAGACATGTCTTCTGGAGAAGTCATAATCAAACATGGAATTATGTGAATCAGGATGGTAGGCATGTGCTGATATAGTCAGCAAGATGGACAAGAATTTTAGACTCTTTTTGTTATATCCTTAGGTAGTGGAGTTGAATAATACCAGGTTACTCTAATAAAATGAAAGCATTTTTAGGAATGCATAACTGAAAATATTGTGCTTCATGTTTTGTGGAAACAAAGTTATATTAATTGTTAATAAATATGTAAATTTCATTACTTTGAGGTCCTTCTTAGAGTTGTTTCAGAATTTAATTTTGTTCTTGGAGATTTTCCTATTTGTATTTAAGAAAGTCTGTTACCTGTTCTTAAAAGTCTGGTGAAACAAAGAAGCTTCTAGAAATAATTGACCAAAGATACCATGCTAGACTTTTCATGGGTGATTGTTCATTCAGATGGAATGACATTCAGATGAGCACTGAGCAAAGCATTTCTCAGCAGAAGCAACTCTGGTTCAGACTGGCAGAGACTCATAATATGTTACAGAAGAATGGACGTAGAGGCTTACCGCTCCACTGTATCTTCAAAGAAACTACCAAGACCTTATGGAAAAGCTGTGCATAGTCTGCATGCATCATTTCCATTAAGCAAGTAGATACTTTCATTCTGGCTAATGTCCCTTTTCATATTAAAGCTCAGATTAGAACTGTCTGGCCACAATAAAATATAAAATCATTTTGTTATTCTTTCTAATCATGACATGTTTGGTAAACATGAAGAACAATGCCTTCATTAAAAGCACCTCTTGCCTCCTCATCAATGTACATATTAATAAGTACCCAAATAATCTAGAATAAGACACTTTCTCAATTATAATTTGAAAAGTCTTAGGGTGTGGGACTGGCCTAGAGCTAAGAGGGAGTTGAAACATACTTTGAACCCAGGATGTATCACCCTGAGAGCAGAAGGCATTGGACTGCTCCTCCTTTCTTAATCTGACAGACCCCAGCTAGCACCAATAGCTAGCCAAGTTCCTCCAGTGCTGCCATGACTTATGTTATGTAGCACCTAATAAAATCCTGCCTCTTCAAGGTATGTGTCTTTTATCTGACCACTGCAGCTGGAGAGCCAGGGATTGGATTTCCTCTCTCCTTATATGACCTTATAAGGTCTCTTCCCCTGGCCCCTGCAAAATCTCTACTTATGCAAAGGAGACTTTCTCAGACCTTGGCCTTGACCAATAATACACAACCACCCATATCTGTTTGTCAGCCCCGCCCATGCAAATGGAACTCTCTTAGTATCACTGCCATATCCAATAATTTACCACAACATAAGGCATTTCTCCCTTCCCTCTACCATATATGTATATATATATGTGTGTGTGTATATATACATATATAATTACAATTATATATAATTATTTACATATATAATATAAATATTATATTTATAATTTATATAATTTTTATATATTTATATATTATAATATAAATATAATATATAATACAACATATTATGTTATATTATGTACATAATTATAATATAAATATAATTATAAAAATAAATAGTTATATATAATATATGCTATATATATCATATATTATACACTTATATATATGGATATATAAACCATATATAATATATGATATATACATACCATATATATATACACACATACACACATATATGTACATATACTATATATATACACATATATATGCATATATACCATATACATACCAATAAAATATATTAATGTATATACATATATAATATATATTTTTATATATATTATATATATATATATAATATATATATATATTTGCTTCTATAAACTGATCTGTTCACTGACACTGCCTCCTTGGTGTTCAATCCTACCCCTCTCAAGCCTCTTCCCAAGACCCTCTGACCCTTGACTATTCCTGACTATGCTTTCCTCCTCAATGCTGGGCCAACAGCTTAACTGTCCTGGGAAGGGAGCCAGGAAGCAGGGACCTGTATTCAGGTAGTTGACAGCATTTATACTTTCAAACCCAAAACAATTTTTCCCTAAGTTCAATAAAATTCACCTTAATTATTTAAGGTGTACAATGTATATCATACTAGATCTTATTAGTAACTGAACTTTATAAATCAAAGATTCTCTGATTTCCATGTATTATCCTAGAAAGTGCTGTCAACCTGAGGAAGGTCCCTGTAGGCTTACAGCTGGCAGGGATCTGGGTGAGGGAAGAACACAACTCAGATCGGCCCGATTTAGTTAACCAGTGCTGAGCCAAAACTTATTAGAGTCTGACATGACATCAGTTTATTCATTTTTGCCATTTTTAAATATAGCACAGCTTTTGAAAAAAGATTTCAGATGACAGTTAACTCAGCCTAGTGATTACAATAAGGACACATGTACAAAGTTCTTTACAAACTATACGTAGCTTTGTCTATGAGATGGATTCTTGTTGACATAGAAACAGTGCTCAAAATAAGGGTCTAGGGAGAATGACTGAGGTAAACATAATAGCTGAAGGAGTCATGATTTGGCCTGGCTCTAAGATAATATAGAAGGCATTTGGGATTTTGTAAAGTACAAAAGATGAGTTTTATAGCCTAGACGCAATGCTCAAGGTTTTAGGGGAAGAGGGTCTGGGATAAGTATATTTCTGGAATATACAGGCAGAGCCTGGCTCATCAGATAGTAAAGGATCATCGTGTTCTAAATTACATCCATTCCCAGCATTCCAGGAGGAACAGGTTAAACATCTTCTTCTGAAGGATGCACACGTTTTAACGTTCCTTGCTTCTCAAGTACATATTTGTGTATACAAAGACTTTTTTGCCTTTTACATCAACCTATAAAGAATGTTATTATTAATTAAATATTTTTGTCTGATTTTTTTGTTTAGCACCTTAGAATTTATTCTACATTTAGCTATATAAATTAAACAAAGTTTCCACAATTATTACTAGACTAAGAAAATTTTAATATGAGTACCTCTATATCTTTACCATTTTTCATTTTTAAACTATAATATTCACATTAACTAATCAGATTTTCACCAAAACATAATTAGTTTGTGATTCCTATCATAGTCCTTGATCCTAATATTAGGTATTTAGGGGAATTTTTGTGTGTTCACAGAGGTAATAAAGCCATCATTTCCCTAATATATATAGTCTCTCTCTCTTTTTTAATAGTTAAGAGAAAGTACAGAGTTAAACAGCAATTAATATGAACTGCTATTAGCATATTGCTTCTTAATACAGCTAACATCTCTGAGGTTTTAAATAATTCAGTGCAAAGACAAGATGTTTTAATACTTCATTTAAGGATCCAGAAGAAGCATACTTGTGAGTGTGTCTGTGTGTGTGTGTACACACTTGTGCATGCATTTGTATAAAATTTGAGTCTGTCAACCTTTCAAGAGAGAAAGGAGTTGCTTCAAGTGCTATAGACATATCAAAGGTTCTTTCTTTCTCTTTTTCACACACACATACACAAACATACAGAAACACATGACACTGTAAAGGTAACATCACCTGATATGTGTCATAGCTGTGTGATAATCTTAGCAGAATTCTAACCACAAAGCTACTAAGAAGAAATATGTTAGCACTTTATTACATATTATTGACCATCACTCACACTTGCTGTTAAAAAAAAACTATTTTAAAATGATTTCTAACTGCATACTTGTGATGTGAAAATTCGAAAGTGAGGCTCTATAAAATTCAGGAATGTCTGAGCTGCCGAGACTGCTTATCACTTTAATGTTGACAGTATGGATCTTTGGAGGCAGTGGGATGCTTATGATCAAACACTACAGACACTGAAAGAACTCAAATGACAAGGAGCGTTGTCCTGAAGGAGATGGAGATGGAACCTAGAACTCTTAGCTATTCACTTTTGAAGTTTCAGAAAATGGAATAATCTATTCCCTGCCAAAACAAAAGGTCATAACCAACCCCTCTACAATAAAAAAATGCAGAACAGCAAGAAACCCACAAGAAAATTTTGCTCATAATTAATGCTGAACTATGTGCAAGCATTTTGATGATTAGATTACAAAGTATGGACAGCCATAGGGAAATATTTTGGAAAAGAAGAGTAATAGAGTATGGAAATGCATTAAAGACTTCCTATTTAGATTTATTGATTTATTCAATTTCTGTTCATCAGTTGTAGCATTTTTTCCTCCTGGGTATGGGACAAGGCAGAATGGGAGACTTCTCTAGCCACAAATTACTAAGGAAGAGAGATACACTTCAACATTGACCTTAATATTTATGTCTTGCTTTTGAGGAGGCACATCTTGATTTCTATAATCTGCCTTGACCAATAAGAATTCAATTGTTTTGGTTTGGTTTTCAAGATAGGGTTTCTCTGTTATAACTCTAGCTGTCCTGGAACTGAGTCTGTAGACCACCCGGCCTTGGACTCACATAGATCTGCCTGCCTCTGCGTCCCACATGCTGGGATTAAAGGAATATGCCACCATTGCTCATCAAGATTTCAGTTTTTAAGACTTACCTCATAGGAGAATGAGAATTGAAAGAGGAGGCAGAATATCAGGGAGAGACCAAATCTGAAATCTCTTGAGAATTTTATTTTAGGGTAACATTTCTTGAAACCAACACTTTTAAAGAAATTTATTTTCATCTATAGAGAAAAAGGCTTTGACATAATTGACAAACAATTCTGAGATTCTTGATAGTGCTGATTATCATGTGTGTCTCTGCACTTTCACCGTACAGAGTAGATTTACATAGGGCATGGAAGAGGGGGCCTAAATCAGTTGCATCTATTTTCCTTTTAACACTAGCTTGTCTTTCTGATTTATGCATATGAAACAGGACGTGGGATCTCTGAAAACAGGGTAAATGTTCTGTTTGTTCATCTCTATTTTAATAAAGCTTTTGTTTATTCTCTGAACGTTTCAAACATGTATACAATGTATTTTATCATATCCAAACCCTTTCTCCAACTCTTCTAAGATTGTTCCCTATCAGATCTCCCTTACAAATTCATGACCTTTTTCTTTTAATTCACAGAATCCAATTAGTGTTCCTCAAATGCACATTTGAGAGGGGGACACTGACACAGACAACTTACCAAGGGTCAGATCCCTAAGGAAAACTGACCTGCCCTCCTCCATTAGCCGCCACTTTCCAATCCCTCCTCCGGTAGGGGTGGAGTTTCCCTAGGATCTGCTCCATCAATGCTGGCATTTTGACTGACTGAGCCACTTCTTCTGCCTATTAGCTGATTTTCCATCCACCATTTTCGAAGGTGTCTAATCTCTCCATCTGTTAATGGGGAACATTGCTGAACTTTTCATTGACTCCCTCCATGTTTTTCCTTCACTGTTTCCCTTTGTGAGGTCATTCATCTAGACTTTTCAGTTTTCACCTCAATGCCCTCTCCCAAATCAGTATCACCATCCTAGCTTCATTCTGATCTGCAATTTAAGCCACCTTCAGACGTGTTCTTCTCAGGCCTCCAATCACATCTCATTAAGCTGATCTTGGTTTGATTTTTCAGTCAGCCATCCCTTCCCTAAGTTTCTCCAGCTCTGTTACTTGGAATAGCATAGTACAGGAACTGAATGTAGCAACCATGCTGGATAACACTGTTCTTAATTCTGTTATCTAAACCACCATCAAATCCATTGTGCTAATTCCATCTGCACAGTTTGAAACTTTATGCACCCTTTTCTTTCTTTTACTCATAGTCCCCACTGTAATAAATTCACAAATTAAAAAAAAAATTGAAGCCTTCTTAACCTTAACATTCCCCAAGCCAAATCATCAAGTACTTCCTCGTTTTCAGAATTATATGATTGTCAAGCTGCCTTTTTTACGGGGAACCTCATTACCTATTTGATAAAACCTGCACCCTACTCTGTGATGATCCACTTAGAGTCAGGGTTTAGCTTCTTTCCATTTTCCTCTTCAAGGTGTTCTTTACAATTCATGAACTTTTGACCTCACTGAGAACTAGCTTGTCTCCACAAGACACATGACTCATATCTACCCTTATTCTAATACTTTGGAAACGTTTTCCTCTCTTGAAATCACTCCAGTACCTCCAGTCTTACATTTTCTTCAGGTGATATTTAGAAAACTTCAATAGTCTCACTGATTTTAGATATTAGCAATTTCTGTTAAACTTGGTCCTTTCTTGTGTTCATTTTCTGAAACTATAATTTTTTTACTCTAATGTCTTGTTACTTTTTTAAAGGGCAAAGTATGCAAAAAATAATTCATGTATGTCTCTTGCCAACTGAAACATTTCATAATATAATAGTTATTAAATTACATAATTATGAAGGATTGCATGTGGTTAGTTGGGACTACTTGTTAAGAATTGCACAAAATAAAGTAATTTGTTATCATAGTGTCACAGTTGATGAATCTTCAAACTTGACAGACAATAGAGATCTATGTCTGTGTGTTGAAAAAAAATTAAGACACAACAGAAACTAGGATGCTTCAATGTCATGCTTGGTGTCACTGATCACCTCCCCAACACACAGACACATACACCCAGGCACACAAACTTGCACGCGCACACACAGAGTAAAATCATAGGTACATGATCAGAAGTAATTGAAGTAATACATTTTCTTCCTACGTCAGAAAACTGAATGCAGTAGAGTGAGCATTATTATCATTGCATGAAACACACACAGAGAAGCTACAATGGTATGAAGAATTTGAAAGATTCAATTTATTTGGCACTTTTCCACTTGAAATAACAGCTTATAAAAATCCAGGCAATTCACATATGATGCAGATCTTTTTTTTTTCTGGGGGTTGGGGTAGGGGCTAAGTGTTTAGTGCTTACTTTACCCATACAGCTTTTATTCCTTGTGAATCACGAAACGGTCATTTCATTTTAGAATAAAAGAAATTGCATTCACATTGCAGTATAGCTCCACACACTTATGTATAAAAAACAAAGTAGGACATAAAATAATTTTGGAAAGAGTCACAGAAAGCATAAAGTAATTTGGAAACTTTAGAGATTTTTAAAACAGCCTAGGCATAAGCATTCAAAATTCTTCATTCATATCTTTGTAACTATTTAGCATTTATGACCATCCAAGAGTCGGCATGCAGGCCTCCGACAACTATTCTGCTGCAATATCACATATGAGTTACAGCTATGGACAACGTACTGTGTCCTCTACAGCTGCACTTAGTCTTTCTTGGCAACTCCCCTCTCACCGGTCTGATATCCCCTGCTAACATATCATCGCAAGAAGCTCATTACCACAGAGATACCACGGTTCTCTCTACCTTTAACTGTTTAAATGTTGAAGTCTTAATCTTTGAATGCTTTGGAAAGTGATCGAGTTTGGAGATAGGATTTTTACAGAGGTGATTATGTTTACAAGATGTTGCAATGGTGTACGCTAATCCAATAGAATCACAAGAAAAGGGGATTAGGTCAAAGCACATACAGAAAGATGACCCCCTTGAAGAGACAGGGAGAAAGCAGTCATCTCAAAGCAAAAGAAAAAAGCCTTAGAAGATATCAACTTGATCACACCTTGAAAATTGTTTTAGGTGTAGCCTCAAGAATCAAGAAAATAAATGTTTGTCCTTTAAGGCATAGTCTACTATGCTTAGCAGCTGTACGTCTAACAATCTGATGAGGATGTTTTCCTGATACATTTATGATTACAAGTTTGAAAATAAACTTAATACTCCAGTGCCCAAAACGAAAGGTGTTTTGCTAGCACTTGATTAATGAGAGTGTTACTTACTCTGAAATTTTCAAGGTGAATAATGACTATTTAAGTATATGGCCATCCCTTTGTATAAAAACAATAAAAATATGTATAATATTTAGTGAATATATTTCTACATGTCATGCTTCTAAGACAGAAGCTATTATTTTTGAAATAGATCTGTTACTGTGTTCAGTTCTCATCATAATTTGAAATGAACACTATTATCAGTTAGTTTGGAGATAACTGAAGCAGAGAGGACATTGAGTGGCAGAATCAGAAAGATAAGATGGAGTTGAAGACTGTGTTCACAACCAAAAAATCAAGAAGCAGCTTATATTCCCATATAATGCCAGAGTAGGAGGAAGTACTTATAAGTGCTTAGCAGGGCATTGGTGGCGCATACCTTAGATCCCAGCATTCTGGAAGCAGAAGCAGGCAGATGTCTGAGTTCAAGGTCAGCTTGTTCTACAGAGTTCCAGGACAGACAGCATACACAGAGAAACCCTGTATCAAAACAATTTTTTAAAATGTTTAGTTCAAACTATTAACATTTTCAATATGGAATAACTGAGAGAAAGAAAAATGCTTCAAGTGAATCAAGAAGCTGAGTACTTGTTTAAGAAATGCATTTCCCATATCATAATTAAAATAATACAATATTAGCATGGCCTCTATGCAAGGATGACATGCAAATTTGTGAAGGTTTCCATATCAAAAGTGTATGTGTGTGTGTGAGAGAGAGAGAGAAATGAGAGAGGGGAGGGAGAGAGAGGGAGAGAGAAAGAGAGGTTGAGAGAGAAAGGGAGAGAGAACCCTTGATTTTTATGCAGATATTTTACCTGACATAATAGTAGGAAAAACAAGAAAATTAAGATGAAATAATATAGGTAGGGAATCAACATCATATTTAAAGATTTTCATGAAAATGGTGACTCGAAGTAGAGATTTCTCCTCAACTTCCCAAAGAAAATTTCTGTAAATATTTAAAAAGAAATAAACCACATGGTAGGCTCTCAGCAAAGTTGGAAGGATTTAAAGCAGGTATGGACGGATAAGATTTGTCTCCTCTTGTGGCCAGATTAACCAATCTTCCTGGATCTTTTGTATATCTTTTTTTTTTTTTTGTATGTCTTTGTATACAAAATACTGTGAACCAGCCATTGTCCTTGTATCCTGAAACCTGAAGCAGCTGCCTGTCCTGGCTCCCTGCCAAGCTGTGGGGGCATACTCTCCTCCATGCCATACATTTGATGTTGCTTTCACTTTTGTTGTATCTCTCAGCTAAAGTCTGTTTCTTCAAAATAAAAATCTTCCTTCCTTGCTTTTATTAAATCCCTTTGTATTCATAGGAACATGCTATGTGCAGTCAATGGTTTTGTTAAAACCACTAATGCCCCCTTTACAGCCAGTCCAACCTGATTTACTTTTTGGAACATCCTTCTCCTTAGCATTATGGAACCAAGCTCCTGTCTTCCTATGTGTTCCTGCTAACACTCTCTGCATTCTCAATTATTTTACAATCCAGTCAATTGCTCCAATGATTTCAACTCGATCCCAATTCAAAGTAATGGCCCTGATCTCCAAAGTGGTTTTTTGATCCCACAGAACCAAAAGAGTCAATGAATTTGTGGCTAATGCCACCTGATGCAGACTCCTATAAACCTGTTCTTCCTGCAGTGCTATGGATCCCAACAAGAGCATACTTTCCACCCAGTGAAGCAACACAAAAATGCTATTATTCGTGCTCCTCCCTTTTCCCTCTATTCTCCCTTCCCTTCTATTAGCACATCTTCTTATTTATATTTTCGAGGTACCTATTGAATCTGCCTCATTGTCATACTTCTGTTATCATTGTATTTATTCAGCCTTGTGAGTTTTGCCTACATCGATGTGCATACACCCATATCTGATGTGCTTGATGCCAGCTCTGGTCCTCCCTACTTATCCTCTTTCATCTGTCCCCTCAAGGTGCACCTATGATGTGGGTCAAGTAGTGTTATTTACCTAGATAATGTGCTTCCAGTGCCTTAACTATATTATCTAAAATGTGCAAACTCCTTACCAAAATAAAATAAAAAGAGAGCATTAAAAGGCAATGGCAAGAAAATCAGTCTGACTGAAGATCAAGACAGGAAGAAAAAATGATATGACATTTCTCTAGCAAAGTCTTCATAGGTCCACCATGATGGCCATGGATGCAATAAAACAATTTTAATATGAAAAATTAATATGGCTGGGGATGTCATTCAGCCTTAACATGCCTAATATTAGTTTTGTAACTTCAAAAGAATGACTTTGTGTGGATGATGGGAGGGCAAGGCCACTGAGTCTCATGTAGGGATCAGGAGACAACATACAGGAGTCTGTTCTCTCCTTAACTATGTGAGTCTAAGGGACCGAAGTCAGGTCATCAGGCGTATAACCAGGCATTTGAACCTGCTGAGCCATCTAACTGGCCTCAATATCATTACATTTTTAAAAAATATTAATTACTTACTGTGTGGCAGGTGCTATCTCAATCAACAATTAGGATGGACCAACATACGATTTATATATATATATATATATATATATATATATATATATATATATATATATACATATATATATATATATATATATAGAGAGAGAGAGAGAGAGAGAGAGAGAATGTTAAGGTCTCATGTTGCACAAGCTTGTCTTTAACTTTATATATAGCTTAGAATGTTCTTTAATTTATGATCCTCCGATCCCTACCTCCTGAGGCCTGGAATCATACACCTAGTTTATGCTACACTAGGATGATCAAACTAAGGACATAGTAAATGCTATCCAAGCAGGCCTCCCTTGAGATGTATCCCCAGCCATGCTTATGCTGCTCAGATGTGTCTTTATAAACAGCATGCTTTATTACCTCTCATGTCACCCATGGTAGACCTGTACAGAATTCTATAGGAAAAATCTATCTCATTACTCCATCTTCAGCTTTGACTAGACTGACTATCTTGCTATCACTGTGAAAGTTCTTTCACACAGAGATGCTCTTTCTTTTTCTTAAAAAGCAATCATCTTTCCACATCCCTTTCTTGGTTACTGAAGTCTTAATTTTGGATTTTTCCAGGAAATTAGTCACCCCAGAGACTCCATTTTGCATATGAATGATAAGGTTTCCCACACCATCCCACAAAGGCTGCTTGTAACTGCACTTTGCTATAATCATCACCTATCCATGCGGAAGGAAAAATCTCCAGGGTCATCACTCTTATTCTGCTATAACAGTATAAAAGCCTGACAACTGTTTCTGTCAAAATAGTACCAGTGCAGGAAATGCTCAGGGGCTAGTTATTAAAGGAGTAGATAAATGAGTGATTTAGATGGTCAGTCATCAGGAAGAAGATAAATGGAATAATACTGGGCATGGTGACATGCTTGAGTAATTCTAATGCTCACAAAGCTGAGCCAAGAGAATTGTGAATTTAAGGACTACTTGTGCTACATAGTAAGACCCTTAACAAAACCCAGAAAAAAAATACTTAAAATGTGCTTGATGAAAATATGTGCTTAAAGATAAGAGCATTGTCTCAAAAGAAAACAAAGAACCAGCAGGAGAACTGAAATTCCAGTTGGTCTTGATGAACACCAAGAACTAGGAATGCTGGGAAGTGAGAGGAGGCCATATTAAAAATAGATTTCAAAGATCAAATTATTTTTAATGTCCGTGTGCATGCCCATTGTATGTGTGTGTGTGTGTGTGTGTGTGTGTGTGTGTGTGTTGTGTATAGTGTGTACACATGTATGTTTATGTGTATGTGTAGTTTATGTGCATGTGTCTGCTTCCATACCCACTTTGGTTGGGTGCTCATGTACATAGAGGATAGAGGAGGCTATCAGATGCCCCACTTTATCCCTCTCCATTTTCTTTCTGGTGAGTCAGAGTCTTTAGTTTAACCTCGATGTAGGCTAGTGGCAGAAAACTTCAGCTACCTCCTCTCTTTGCCCATTACAGTGCTCTGCTTACAGGCACACACAGCCATGCTCAGGATTGTACTTGAAGACTAGCATTAGAACACAGGTGCTCACACATGTGCAGTAAGCACTCTAACTCACTGAGCCATCTTTCCAGCTCTCCACATATTCTGCTGTGCCCTCTGTGCTGTGCTGTGTGTGTGTGTGTATGTTGTGTATAGTGTGAACACATGTATAGTTATGTGTATGTGTAGTTCACAAATATAATGTTCAGAGTACAAATGACAGTTGTTCATTGTTTACAATAAGGTAAATATGAACAATAATGTGTGTTGGGGGAGGGTAAGGCAGATGGTGGTGTTTGTGAATAGGGTCCATGCTACAGACGAAGGTAATTATGAAGTCAGTCCTTGTACAATCAAACTTAAAATTTGGTCTAAGCAATACCTATTTTGCAGAACAAATTTGGTGATCAGTATGCATTGAGGTTTGAAACGATGGAATACTGAAGGCATAGATGAAGGCACAGTAAGTACAGTGAAAAAGTCCAGGAGAAGATACAATGTTGGAGGAAACAAACTTATGTTAAAAATTTATAGGTTGATTCCCAAGGCATTCAACAACAGGAATCTACGCTCCACAAAGTGCTTTTTTCTGTCAGAATCAGAGCTTATTAGGTAGTATACTCTGAAGTAAATGATCCATCACCAGCAAAAATATAATCAATATAATGAATGTAATGAGTTTTTCATTGAAATTTCTTCAAAAGAAATCATAAAGAGATTCCTTTTAGTACCGAAGAATTTTTTAATATTTAAGCCAATGAAGAAAACAAACACGAGTTAGTTTCCCTCTTGCAACCTGTTAACCTACCTACTATCCTTAATTGAAGATAGACCGATCAAGTGTCCAAGTGTTTATTAACCTTATTGTGTGGACAGTGTGATTCTAAGTGCCAGGAGTAACAAAGAGTCTGAAAAGTACCATGTCTGTGTTCCTTACATTTATTTCCTTCAGTGTAGTGTTCCTCTTTATCAGTTCATCTGTCTTGACTTCAGAGTTATATATTTCTTTTATGTTAGTTGTGGTATTCATGGCACAATGACCTTTTGATAACTTCTGTTATCTGTTCTTGAATAGTTCTGCTTTGCCTGTCCATCTCTCTTGACTTGTTATGTAAAATTTTCTAGTTAAAATAATATGTAAAAATAAAATCCTAATTCAGCACAATTTCATAAGTGGCAGAAAGATTTTAAAGAAGTCTGATATCAATATCTTTATGCTGTTGTCTAAGGTCAAACACGAAGTGTAGTGTTTGAAATTTTATTTTGATCTTTCTGGGCTTCTATTATATTCACATTTCAACTCTTAGAGTCTCTTTAGTCACCCTTTAGAAACCTTCTGTTTCTTCTAAAAGTTCTACAATTACATTATTACTGATTATTAATTTGTAAATTCACTCCTTGTCTAATGATTTTCCTTTGCCTCCTATACCACATCCACAACTTAGACATATTTCCTTCAAATATTGTTTGGATTTTCCTATTACATTTAAGCACAGATTTAATTGAATGATCGATTTTAATAACTTTGGCTACTATCTCATAACTCAGCAATTATAACCACAGGGCATGATGTTGTCTTTACTTAGGAGTTGAGATTTTTCACTTACTAGAAACTAAGAAGTACAAACGTCCATAACTACTATTGAGATTCATGCGCAAATATTTAATTCAATTCACGGATCAATTCCACACCACACACCACAAAACATAAATGATATGTACATTTGTTGCTAGATATGAAAAATGAAACTGCACTAGATTAGGGAAATCAGTTATTTCTGAACTGAAAACATGCTGCATTTCTGTTCTAACAGATAATACACCACCTGTTTTTTTTTTTTCTAATAATCCATCCGTAATCCCCATGACTGTTTCACTTTGGATTAAAGTAGTCAACAGTTCTAGAAATATTTTTGAAACACTAGACTTATTTGCCAGAGAGCTGATATTGTTCAGTCTGAGAACCCTTCATAAATGTGCCAGTAAACCATTTGAGAAGAAAGCCAATGGACTTCAACTAGAGTCAGTGGTCTCTGAAAAATGCTGACAGGATGAAAGATTAGTTTCAACCTTAAGTATTGTCCTTATATTTTCTTTTCTTTGCATTTGTATTTTGATGGAATGACAAGAGGACAGCTCATGTGACTATTTGTGAATACACAATAGAAAAGTCTCTGAGGATTCCATCCAGAACTTTTGCAATACGAAAACTGACAAATGCAATAACCTGAGAACATGGAACACAACCATATTTATTGGAAGATTTTTCCAAGATCTTTCTGAAATGTCACTTTTCACAGTTGTAGCATGTGACAGCTATATTCTTGGAAGCATTCCCAACAGTTTTGTGAGACAGAGAATTTAGGCTTAATATTTGAGAGAAGTATCCCATGGTACTGCAATTAAGGATGGAAGTATGGTGATTTCCAGTAAGTCCCATTATAAAGTCTGGGAGATGATGTTTGTTTATGTGTGTAGAAGAACTTATATGTAAACTCCAGAGTGAATGCTTTATTTAGTTTATTTCAGTACTTCTTTTGATGTCCCCCCTACTTTTGGTGACTGTAAGAGTCTTTACATTTGGTGGTGTACAGGTCAGTCATTATAAATGCTGGGCAACACTGTGGGGTTGTATGTGTAGATCTACAGCACAGCATAACCAAGTAGAGATTATAAATCAATTTAGCTATCCCAAGCTGAAGACTTTAAAAACCACGTTTATTTACTTAGTGGTTTCTTCTCACATTCGATTTGTATTTTGTTGCTTCCTTCTTTTGCAGGAAACATATGCAGGTATTCACGGAAAGTAAGTGCTATTTAGCATCTGATTGCTTTATTATTTTTTTCATAGACACTGTCTGAAAATTTAGTATAATCTTTTTTAATGAATAAACATTGCTTATCAATGTGTCAATCAAAGAATCTTTGAATAGATGAAAATGCTAATTTAATCATCAATCATCATCTTTGACATGAAATTTTGTAGTTTGGTGTCCAGCAACAAAAAGACAGAAATTAAGAACTGAGTTCTGAACTGTGGGTTCAGGAATTCTAGGGTAATTGTTCATGAAGAAAACATATGGAAGGATTTCTGATTGTCAAGAGATACAGGACTGTAGTTTTGAATAGGCACTGTATTTTTCTATCAAGTGCTCTAGCAACCAAAATATCTATTTTTAATATGATATTTGAATTGCCAGTATAGTATTAGAGGTAAAGTTTTTGGTCTGTGAAAATCACTAAGTAAAGTAAATCACCTTAAGTATTATACACTGTATGAAAACCAACCAGATGGATGACTCTTTTAATTTTTAAAAATTATTAATATTGGTGGGACTGCACTATGCTGTGACACCTGTATGAAGTTCAAAGGATAACTGTTGGGTTGATTCTCTGTTACAACTTTGACTGGGTTTTGGGAATCAATCTAAGGTGATCAAAACTACGCATCCTGACCTGCTGGGACACTTTGCTAGCCTAGCTGGAAAAATGTCTTAATGAGCAATAGTAGTTGTGAGAATAGAAGTAAGTATCAAGTATCACACAGCAAGACAGTCGCTTCTCATAGGATATATTCACCTTGTTTTGTCCTATATTTAGGTAATATGACTTGGCCAAGCATTAATTATTTTAAATATAAATTATTAAACTATTATCATTTCACTTTATTGAAGTATCATTACACCTAAAATTTAAATTTAGTTTATAATGTTATACAAGAAAGAGTTCCTTGAGGGTGAGGGTAGTTATAGTAGGAACAGTTATAGTAGTTATAGGTAATAACAGTAATAATTATTTAATTAAATTATGTATACAAATGTAAAAGAGTTACAAAACATTATTCTTTTTTACCTTTGTGTATGCACATGTATGTTTGCACATGGGTGTGCATGTTCAAGCCTGCGAGTGCAGGCATGTGCGTTCCACAGCACCTGTGTGGAGATCAGAGGACAGCATTGGAGTCCTTTCCTTCTTCCTTGATTGATTCAGGGTCTCTTGCTTACATCTGCATGCAACAGACCTGCTGGCCCATGAGCTTCATGGGATTCTTTTGCATCGCAGAGCAATAGTAGCTCTGGAATTACACACGGACTACTGTGCTCCACTTTTATAGGGATTTGGGAATCCTGACTCAGATCCTCTTGTTTATACATCAAATACTGTACTGAGTAAACCATGTCCTCTGGGCACAAGGCAGTTATTCTAATGATAAGTTTATCTTCTATATCTTAGTATCCACCTAAATCAGTTGCAATATTCATTTATCATCAGATGAACTAGTATTTATTAAATGACTATTGTGCACTAACTATCATGTAGATCTTCATGTTTTTATCAAAAATCAATCTTTACAACCTTAGGAGATGACATTTGAAATTGCTATAATTTAAGAAGATAATATAGACAAAAATATCATGTTGCAACTTGATATGTTACAGTAAATACTCTGACCTCTGAATTTTGCAAACTTGAGTTCCCTAGGTTTTAAAAACTATCATTTCAACCATGGACTTTCATGATTGGTTAGGTTTGGGAAACTTTTGTTTAAACAAAGTAAATTTTCTTTTTATTTATTTTCTCCAAGTAAGTTTTTGTTATTGTAATAATTCTTTGTGATTCCAATAAGCTAATATTACTTTGAATAATAACAAAAGAAGAGATAAATACAACATGTATTAAAGGATTACTTTAAATTTCAATTTTTCAGAGTATTTTTGATAGAACATGTTTTGAGAAATGCTTCAGTTACTGATCTCAGTAGAAGATTATAAAATACATTGAGTGACAAATGACATCAAGTGCTTTTTATGAATGGAACTGAATTCTAACTTTCTTATTTAAGTTTAAAATGTGTAGTGTTTGGTGTTTTCTAAGCCTAAGACCCAATTGAAATGTACTTAGTTCTACTGTCCTAGATAATCCACTTTCCAGAAGTTCAAAATTTGTTGTACTTCTTTGCACTCTAAAAATATGTATAATGTAAATTCTGTATTATCATTTATATATTTCAAAATAGTATGCAGTAGACAATGACCAGATATCATGTGTATTCATGTTTCTGTAAGCAATTCTATATTGCAGTTACGGTGTCAGTATATAAAGCCACAAGCCCCATTTTGTATTTTAGTCTAATTCTTTGAATAGATTTTGGGAATAAGAACATATCAAATCCTTTAGCTGGTGTGTATATTCTCCACTTATGTAGATCCCAGGAATCCTTTCCATGATATCGTTACTTAAAATGTTATGTATTTTTTTCTGTCTATTGTTGTAGAGTTTATTTTTAGTCATGTTTGAAAAGATTTTGTGCACTGCTGGGTGAGGGACTGCCCAGGTCTTTGAGCTTTGTATTGTGTGCAGATTTTGGATTTATGTGGAGGATATTTGATTGCTTATGATCTGCTCCTGAGTAGTTCTGATTCAATAAAACACCTGAGCTCAGATGCATGCAGTTCGACTGTCAAGGACGGCATTGGCCATGATGGTTGTTCCCTCTGCTGAGGTGGGGCAGGTCTTCCACATATGAACATGCCTTCTTGTCTCTCTTGGTAAGCCCACGTAGTAAGGGTACTACTACAAATGGGGCACTAATGTGGGGCAGAATATCACACCAGCTAAGCCAATGTGGAGAACAGGAAAAAGAGAAAGAAATTCCAGACTTCACAGAGTCCGGTAAAGTACAAAGGGCAGCTCCTAGATGACAGAGATTATATATATACAAAAATAGTGAGAAGTCTCCTGAAGGAAGAGGGGAGAGAGAAAGGAAATAAGTCTTTATGAAGAGAAAATTGTGAAAATCAAGTGAGAAAGAGGACTCAAAAGTGAGAGCTACAGAAGAGAGGCTTTTAGAAAAAGACATTTTCATGGTAAAAATAAAGAATTCAGCTGATCATGGAGCCAATGCTCCCTCCTGCCACACATGATAGCATACTGTTTCACAAACTGACTTTTCTGCTAGCTGCTTTGTATGTGTGTGAACTTCAAGATGTTGTGTTTGAGATCCAGGAAAGGAGTTATATGTTTCCTCTTAGCAGTGGTGAAAAAGAATGCCAACGTGCCAGAATGTTTCCACCTGAGATTCTTCCCACCTTCCCATTACTTATGAAAATGCCTCCCTGTCTTCCATGTGGAGCCACCACAGAAGTGTACAACTACAAATGGCATACCAACTTGAGCCACGACATCACACCAGCTATTCCAATGTGAAGACAAGGAAGAAATGAAAGAAATTCCAGAGCTTGCAGATTCCAGTAAAGTACACTCAGGGAAACTACCAGAGTATAGAGATTAAGGTATTAATTGAAGCCTCCTTAAGGAAGAGTAGAGAGAGAAAGAAATAAGCATATATGAGGAGAAAAGGCTGTGAAATTAATGAATAAACGAGGAAAAAAGGCTCCAAGGTGAGAGGCATAGAATGGAGGTTCTTAGAGTTAAAGAAGTCAGCTGGGAGCAGGAAAAAGCAAGATTCTAACTGCTTTTCCTGATGATGAACTGACATTCCCTCCTGCCTCTAGTGGTAGCATACTGCTTCACGAACGGTTTTCTGTTGGCTGCTTTGTATGTGTGTGGAGTTCAAGATGTTGTGTTTGAGATCTATAAAAGGGGTTATATGTTTTCCCTTAGTGGTGAGAAAGAATAGCAAACTGCCAGAATATTTCAGCAGAGATTCTTCCCATCTGCCCACAACCCCTGCTCTTATGGAAGCCTAGGCTTAGAGCCAAAAAGCCACTTAGTTAAACTGAAATTTTTTTCTTTTTTTCTTTTCTGCAAACCTGACTACAAACAGTCCAGGCACTGATGAAGGTGATGAGCACTTCACCCACAAGGGGACCTTTACTGGAGACAAAGTGCCCAGTAATTTTTCCAGCAAACAGACTTTATGTTAAAACCTGGAAAATGTTTTCTAAGGGTCAGCACACAGAAACTGTAGTCCAGAACAGGCTGAGGTTCTGTCTTGTGCTGGTAGCTGAACTTGGTAATGTGTAAGAGGCACCCAGGTGATGCTGGTTTTGAAGGCATGAAGAGTCATGGGGAGCAGCTGAGGCTTGGCAGTATGAGAGGCCAGGAGAGGGCATTGGTAAAGGTGCAGCCTCAGTGGCAGTTAAAGGCCCTGATTGAGGGGTCATGTAAAGAAGGCTTAGTACCATGAAGAGAGCCCAAGAAAGGCTATTGGTGAAAGTGAAGCCCAGTTGCAGCAAGGGACCCAGCAGTTCTGAAGATGCCATTACCATGGGATGACAACCAAGGACAGCAGCAGCAGTGGAGTGGAGCCAGCTGCAACCTGGAATACAAGCTGTGTGTGCTGCAGGGGGCAGAGCCAGAGAAGTGATCCAATCCCTTTGAAGGAGCCCAGAAGTTCGTGAATGAATTCCAGAGAATTGGACATTGATTTTTTTTTCTGTCCAAGGACATTCTGAAAAACTTGATAGATGTTTGGTTTCATTTTGGTCATGTGTATTAGAAACTTCATAATTTTCCTCCTCTACATTTATAAGACAACATTTTGCTGTTGTAGTGTTGCATTGTGTTGTAAAGGTAAAGCAATTTTTTTTTATACATAAAAGGGGAATTTTGGTAGAAAGCTATTTTTAGTTGTTTGAAATGTTTTTGTGCACTGTTGGGTGAGGGCCTGCTTAGATCTTTAAGTTTTGTATTGTCTGCAGGTGTTGGGTTTCTGTGGGGGATGTTTGAATGCTTATGATCTGCTCCTGAGTAGTTCTGATTCAATAAAAACACCGGAGCTTAGATGCAGGCAGTTCGCCTGTCAAGGATGGCATTGGTCATGATGGTGGTTCCCTCTGCTGAGGTCTGACAGAGTCTGAATCTATGACAATGCCTCTTTATCTTCCTTTCTGAGATGCCACAGCAGTTTACAACCACAGTCTAGGACTTAAAATAGATGCATAAAACTCTATCAAACAAAGGTTTTCCTTTTATGGTTTATAATACAGCTCTAAAATCTTTTATAATATTTTAATTTTTTTTTAATTATTGGGTGTGTCATACTTGGAGGACCACAGAAAGTTTTATAGTTTTTGTTAGAAACTTAAAAAGGTGATTTCACTGACCAGACAGTCAGCTATCATTTCCTTATACTTCCCTTGTGTTGCACATCAACACACCCTTTCTTCTTTGCCTACTACTGTCTTCCAATTAGGGTTCTATGTGAGTTGGTGCTACCTTCACCTCTATTTTTGTGTATGATTTCCAAACTCATCTACATGTACAGAGAAGAATCTAATGAGGCAGACATCTGTCTTTCAGGTTTTCTTCTGATAAAACACTCCCTCTATAGCAGTGGTTCTCACCCTGTAGGTTTTGACCCCTTTTGAAGTCCAATAACCCTTTCACAGGGGACACCTAAGACTATCTGCTTATCAAATATTTAGATTAATATTTGTAGCAAAATTAAAGTTATGAAATAGCAATGAAAATTAATTTTATGGTTGGGGCCACAACAACATGAGGATCTATATTTAAGGGTATCATAGCATTAGGAAAGTTGAGAACCACTGGTCTAGAGAATGTCTCGAGCACAGTAGGACTGGTAAGGACAAGGGCTACATATGTGCATTACATATCTTCCACAGATCCTTTCCCTTAGGACACAGATCAAGATATTTGTTACTTGTTTGCTACAAAACCACCCTCTGGAACACATCTTGCTGACTGCCACCTGGCAGACCTGAAGGGCCCATCCTCCAGATGTGTCAGGATGTTCTTTCATCAAAAGATCACATCATAGTTGATAGGACACAACACTGCAATATTGGATTAAATCATGAGTTAGCAATACACCATTTCTGCTTCTCCCTCAACTACCACAGCAATGTTGATACATTCTTTGTTTACCTTATTGTTACACTTAAGCTTAACTATATTCCTATAAAATAGGTATAGAATTTCCATTTAAACAATGAACAAACTTGGTAATAGGCTAAGTTTTCTCTTCAGTACTACTCCACTAAGTTTGAACAAAGATTTGAATAATGCTTGGCTTAGATTAACTCTAATATAGAATGAAGTTTCAGAATACACACTTAGGTTAAAATCTAGCCATGTGAACCAATGTTATCTGTCCTCTCATTTTTGTAGATCAGAGTTTAAATGCCAACTAACACAAGTCATGGGATTGTTTCTACATGTTATTAAACAAAAAAAAGCAAAGTTGTTAAGTTGGTTGCAAGCTTGGTACAAGATCAGATTTCCCTATAGGGGCTGAGAAGTAGGGCGTGATTGGCCAACTCAATTCTAATTGATTAATAACTCATGTTCAGAGTATCAACAAAGGCAGAGTAAGTTTAAGACAGAGATTAGGGAGAAGGAATTAAGAGGAGGTTTGGCATTTTGTTGAGAGATTTAAGTCTTGTGTGACTCACTGAATAAAACACAGGTGGGAGAGGCTAACTAAATAGGAAAGGAAATGATTCAGTTTGGTACTGAAGAAAAAAAAAGGATTAAAGAATAAATGTGGGAAATCAGGAGAAATAGTAAATTGAATTCAGATACCAATATGGTTTTGAAATATTTCTAAAGTTATAGAGGTCATGTACATTTGCAAAAATGTCAAATTAATTGAAAGAAATTTTCCTATACTGCCACTGTCATATATGCAACAAATTTACTTGATCTGTACATATATATACATGTAGACAACCTGAATATATGTAGATTTTTTATAATAGCAGAGACTGAGCTACATTACACATGAGAAAACCAAAGAAAGAAAACAAAACTAAAACCAAATATCTTATCTCATACTTCTTAAAGTCAAAAAAAATATTTCAAATGTGAAGAAGTACTTATCATATAATTCTGGGGCCAGAAAGAATCTATTAATCAATGATTTTAAATGAACTACATAAAATATAGTTTACAAGTGCTGAATTAAAATATTAAAGATAATTCTCTGAAAACTTTGTCCAAAGAATGATTTAGTTTGTCTGCACTAGCCAATGAATACATAAGATTTAGTCTCTATTTTCAGATAAAAATTACATTTAGTGAAATGAATAATGACAATTAGCTATTAAGAGAGACATGGCTTAGAATTCTTAAAACTTAGAAAGCAATCAACTGTGAAAACCCTCAGGAGAAATTCCAAGAGCCTGGATTATTATCTAGCAAAACAGACTAAAAGAAACAAAAAGCATCACTAAAAATAAAGGGAATCATTTCAAGATAAAAAAAAAAATGATCAATTTACCAAGAAGGCATAATACAAACTTAGTACGTGAATACCTATTAGCAAAATATCAGAATGAATACCATGAAAGTGAGTAGAAATGAATCCACAATGCACCAATCTCTTTTCAGTAATTGATAAAATAAATGCATTTAAAATTAGCATAAATGCAGAATCTTTGAATGATAATATAATAAAGTTGGTCTGATTGAATACTTAAGGTTTCATTTATGCCATAGCAAATGAAACAGGGCCAGAACACATAGTCTTCTCCCGATCATGTGTAGACATACACCAACATGCATCACACACAAAGTCCTAAAGCACTATGATGAATATCAACTGATCTTGCTTGCAGACCCTGTGAATGCTTAAGGCTGCAGACATCTTAATTCATCCTCTACAGCCAACAGGTCAAAATGTAGAAAACACCCACACAGAATGATCACATAAAGCTTTTCACTTCTGCTTCTGAGTTCTCAGTTTCAGCTTTCCTGTAGTGAATTCAGCATTTCATGTACTTTCTTTGCAGTTTCTAAGTGACTATTTTTTATTGCAAGATCCAGTTTAAATTTTAGTTTATTTCCCCAAACATCTTCATTCTGCTATCTACAGTCAACTTTGTGAGCACATGAACACCAGACATTATTACTTAACACTTCCGAAACTCCCTATCATATTTCCTCAATTGGATTAGTGCCTTTGTAAGAGAGGATGTCATCCTTTACATTTCTTGGGGATTATTGCCTAATAAATTACTCAATAATGATTTGGTAAGTGGGTGTTGTGATGGAAGGCTGAATACTACCTTTTGTAGTTTCCAGGCCTCACCTAACTTGTGCAGGCATATTTTCAAAGCAGTTCATCTATCTATTTAAAAACATTTAAACTAATAAAAGGTGACTATGAACCTCAGATGACTATACATTGAGTGGGAGATAATCTTATGATTGTTTCTAGAGTTTTCTATTTATTGCCTATAGGAAAGAATATATCAAATCAAAAGATGAGGACTGTGAGACTCACATCGTCACACGGTTCTGAGATCTTATGTCGTCTACAAAATACAGTTTCACTAAATCTCAGTTAACATAACTTTTTAAAAAACAATAGTTATATTAATAATTTGAGTTTCATAAATGTATCTCTATAACATCCACTTTCCAATTCTCCCTATTCTACCTTCCCACCCCTGTGCCCTCAAAAAGAAAAGAAAAGAAAAGAAAAAAAGAAAACAAAAGAAAAACAACCCCAAGAACAACAACAAAGAAAATTAAGAACAGATAGTGTGGCAGGAGCATGGATCACTGGCATCACCATGGTTCCTGGAGTCATCAGGCTGCTTTGATGATTTGACAATGGACAGTCACCTGACCCATATTAGCCCAAGACGAAGCATGGTGAAGTTTGACCCAAAGTTGGGCCTCACTCTCCAGGTTCACAGGCACTTGGAGCCTCCAGCAGGCAGCCAGGACATTACACAGGCACCCAGACACTGAGTAGGCATCCCAATATCCTACAAGCAATAAGGCATCCTTCAAGACCCGAGAGAGCCCACAGACACCAGAGCATCTTGCAGACTCTGGGACATCCTGATGCCCCTTTGGACATCATGTAGGCGCTGGACCAATCTGAAGGCACCTGGATAGCTACAAGCACCAGGATATCTCACAGGCACCAGGGTATCCCTTGGGCTCCTGGATATCATGCAGACACAGTGCCAACCCACAGATACCTGGACATCTAGCAGACACCAGGGAATCCTGCAGTCTCTAGGGCATCTCCAGATGCCTGGGCATCATATAGGCACTGAGCCAAACCACATACACATGTACATTGTGCAAATACCCAGACACCACACAGGCACCCTGGCATCCCACAAGCATCAGGACATCCCACAGGCACCTGGATATCCTGCAGGCACCCAAACATTCTGCAGGCACCAGGACATACCTTGGGCACCAGGGCATCCAACAGGCACCCTGAGATAACATGCCTTTTAAGTCTATATTTTCATCTCAGTTTACAACTTGAACTTTAAAAGTGTTTCCATGATCTCAGAATGGTAGTGTCACCCAGAGCGTGTAGAGAACACAACATCCTACTTTAGACTTTAACCCAGCTCTTGAATACTTACTAAAATAAAATGCACTTTTCCAGAGCTTACAAGTAAGCTTGTAACACAGTAGAAAAAAAAAGTGAGGCATTGCTTTCTCTAAAGCAAATCCTTAGCCAAGAGTACAAATAAACCTTTGCTCCCCACCTAGAATATAAATTTTAGAAGGATTAGATTATTTATTAAGAATATAATGTTAAGATTTTTAACCTCTTTCTTTTTCCTGTTGTACATTGAGGGGAACTATTTTAGTCTTTCATCTTTCACATCTAGACATTTTCGAGTAGATATTTATCCTTGATGATCCTAAATGGTACAGGGGCATGATTATCTTTTATGATCTTAGCCCAGCTAGGATTGCAATCTGTATCTTTCTGAACATTTCAAGTGAAAAACAGAGTATACTACAACACAGCTTTCTGAAAGGAAAACAGTATTTGTTAACTCATTTTTTCCTGATGCATCATTTGACATTATCTATAATAAATGTGCTAAAGAAGATGTTACTATTTAACATTTCTTTAATAGGCAAGAATCCCATGACTCATCCTTTCTCATTTCCTCCAAGACACAAACCTTTGTTAATTTCTTAATGTGGGTAGTGCTTTTCTGCATGTTGTGTTAGTTTTTTCCCACATGACATTTTTCTGTTTTGCTGGTTTCTTGAAGGATGTGCTAGTCAAATATTTATTGATTTCACTGGGTTGCCTTAAAGGGACTATTTATTTCATCGATCAAACAAGGCAGCCATCTGATAGATGGGATGTTTTGACATCCTATTGACATAGTCTTTGTTAGGTAATTTTACCTTTTATCAGTTCACAAAGTAAACAGAAGAGTATGTTTAGGCTGACTCTATCTGTGTTACAAGTCTCTTCATGTTTGCTAAGTTGTTGACATTTTCATTATTCTTTATTTTATACCACTTCTTTCCCACACATTGAAGTGAGGTTGTTCTAACACATTTACTTAAACAGTTAAGTTCTTATTTTCAACCAGTCCTCACTTCCACAAGTTCAGGTGCAAATGAGTTTGTTGCAAGATTTGGTGTTCTGCTATAGAAAGCTGTAAACATATTAGTTTACAGAGTAGCAGAATTGATTTAAGAATTCTGGCCAAGGTTTTAGTCTCTCTCATTAGAAGCAAAGGTATTGGAAAGTTAATAGACAATAATCCTCAAATAATTTACATGTACAACATATACACAAAAGCTGTTCAATCTATGTGTGTGTATATATATATGAAATTGTAAGATAAGTATAGCAGACCAAAGGTTCATCTTTATGGCAGAAATTAAATTGTTATCACTCACTCAGTCTGCATTAAATTCACCTGTACTAGAAACACAAAGCCATGTGATAGAATATGAGATAAATCAAAATATAATCTCTTGGTAATTACCAATTTAGTATCTACAGGTGATACATATACCTAATTGATATTGTTCTCATTTTATGAACTGTCTTATATAAAGAAACTTAGATGTAAGCACATTTCAATCTCCAAGCAAAACTTTAGAGTTTATTGCTCATACTTATTGAATACAAATGCAGAAAGAATTCTCACTACTGGAGTTGATACCATGCTCTATCTGTTTTGCTAAAAGTTAAGGAGCAGAGACTACTACTCAAGGTCCATGCCTTCGGCTCCTGAAAAGAACTTCTTGGAAGCAGAAGACTACATAGTGCTCTGGAATTGTTGTTGAATAAGACAATTTTTTACACCACAATTGTTTTTAGCAGGACCCATTCCTAGATTTTTTTTTAATCCTAATTTATTTTAAAGATGTATTTATTTTTATTTTATGTGTATTTGTGAGTTCTTGCAGATATGTATGTGTACCACATGCTCACATAGTTACCAGGAGGCCAGAAAAGTGTGTCAGAACACCTGGAACTAGAGTTAAAGGTGGTTGTAAATCACCTTGTAGGTGGTGGGGAATGAACTCAGGTTCTCTGTGAGAGCAGCAAGTGCTCTTGATTAAATGAGCCATCTCTCTAGCTCTGATCGTTTGTGTTCTAAAAGGGACTATGCTGACATTGCTTAAAGTCTTACTGTATCACATATAATGGTATGTTCAAGGTGCTCTCATTTATCTCCAATGTTCAACATTACCAGCTACCATTGCTCCTAGATGTCTAGGTGAAATAACAGATGCCAGGAGGCCAATGAAAATCTAAACCTGGAAAGAAAAGCTCTTGGCACACAGAAAATTACAAAGAAACAAAATTCCAGAAATAAACAGAAAAATAGCTGGGAAGCTGGAGGGTGAAAAATCCTATTGGAAGGCATTAGAATTTGTAACATTTGTATAGTACTGGAAATAATTTGACAAAGAAGGTAAAGACAATAATGTGAGGGACACAGAAGGATATTTCTGAGTGATTTGCTTAATTAAAGTAGATAATAGGTAGGAATGAAACACATACACTTAATTATATGATAACAAAGACTGTACAGACAGATCCATGCACAAGCGGTGATCATTATCAGATGAAGCCTGGTGGTGATGGTTTTCATCCCTTCTAAGTAGTGCATGGTTCTTTCAGGAGACTGAGGGTAGAAAAGAAAATAATAAAATCTAGGGAACGTAGAAAGGATGGTGTCATGGATAATTTGGTATCAACTTGACACAAGTTAGAATCATCTAAAAGGAGGGAATCTCAATTGAGAAAATGCCTCCATAAGGTCCAGCAGTAGAGCATTTTCTTAATCAGTGGGATTGATGCGGAATGTGGCACCATTGTGAGTGATGCCGCCCCTGGGCTTGTGGTCCCGGGCTCTGTAAGAAAGCACATTGAGCAAGCCATGAGGAGTAAGCCAGAAAGCAACACCCTTCATGGCCTCTGTATCAGTTCCTGCCTCTAGGTTCCCGCCCAGTTTGAGTTCCTATCTTGACTTCCTTCAGTGATGGAATATGATGTGGCAGTAAGTCAGGTAAATCCTTCCCTCAGCAACTTGCTTTTGGTCATGTTGTTTTGTCAGAGCACTAGAAATCCTAACTAAGAGAGACTGTGAATAATTATCTAGGAGGATGAAATCAAAACTGGATATGAGGATTATAAGAAGGTTTTTCACAGTAGTAAAAATTATAAACAAAATTTAGCTGGAGAGATGCCTCAGTAGTTAAAAGCACATACTGTTCTTGCAGAAGACCTCAGTTTGGGGCCTAGCACCAATGAGAATGGTGCATAAGTACTTCTAACTACAATTACAGGGGAAACCTGACTACAGGACTGATGTCCTGTACTTATGTGCACAAACTCATATACACTCATATAGTGAAACTACTAATAAATAAAATCTTTAAAAAGTATACTAGTCAGAATATTACATGTCACATTTCACTTTTGTTCCGGTGCCTATATTCAGGTGAAGGTTATGCAGTGAGTTGGGTTTAATTGGATTTGACTTTGCAACTGATTACAATGAAGCCAGGGAACAAGAAGTCTTTTTAAGGTGTGTGTCATAAAGTGATTATAAAGCTGGGCTGGCAAGGTAGTGAAAAAGTCAGCTGAGTTTCTTGATGACAGGGTGAAACTCACTGATGATCCTTGTACATCTACATGACTTTTCCTAGGAATTGGTTGGTACAACAGAAGAACACAGGAGTAAAAATTTGCAATATAGGAAATGTGTCATGAATGGTCACGTTCAAGTTATACTATATTATACTAAGTTATTAGAAAAAAGTTTCTCTCCAATATACAATTTTAGGAAGATTGGTGTTTAAATTGGTGAGAAACTATTAAGTATATTGAACATCAATATATCAATACTAGATGGACTCAATAGGCTCTGTGTGTGTGTGTGTGTGTGTGTGTGTGTGTGTGTGTGTGTGTGTGTGTGTTGTGAATAATACTTAAAGAAAAGGAGATCATGAACTTGAGAAGGAGTCAGGGGGAAAAGAGGAATTGGAGGGAAAGAGAGACAGGTAGATAATGTAAATGCAATATTCATGTTAGAAAGTCTTAAAACTTAAGAACACTAAAAAGAAACATTAATTTACCTGCTACAGATGGAGGATTTAAAAGAAAAAGAGGCTAGAAGCAATGAAACCAATTGACTTGACAGTGTAATCCTACGTGTGACAGATCATTAAGACACACCTGAGAGTGGAAGTGGAACCAGAGGCAGAGACAGATTGAGATGCTTTCAGGATGAAGACATAGGAAGCACGGACTTTTGACTGATGGAACTGAAGATGTGGCTACTTGCTTGACTCCTGCTTCTCATCATGATGAAGGATACCAACCATTATACATGTATGTAGTTTAAGCTGAGGGTTTATTTGAAACCCTGAGATCATTGATGTTGACTAATCGATAATCTCCTGCCTGGAGACAGGAAGTGGAAGGAACACAGCAGAAGAGAAAAAAAAATCTAGGTGAATACAGTATTAAGAAGGTGTGGAGGGAAAGACTATGATTGCAGGAGATCAGGAAGTAGTATTGAGAAAGATATAGAAAAATAACCAAGAGGAATTTTAAAGATGAATCACTATTTGTGTCACCTATTGATGGATAATGCTAAATACAGACTGAAATCACTGCTTTGGATTTGGCAGTCGTCCTGTCAATAGTTTCTTTGGCAGACTAACCTAGAATGTTGAAGCCAATTTGTAAAAGCCAGTTTGTAGTAGATACATAAATGAGTGGGAGGTAAGATGAATAAAAGCAGCCAACCATTCAGAATAACTGTGAAGAAAAAAAAAGTATGATGAAAAAATTCCAGAATTACCTTTTCTGTTGAAATAGAACTTGGTTTATTTATATACTATCAAAGAGAATAACAGGAAAATTTTAAATATCAATACTGTGGAATAGAATGCCTGGTGAGGGAGGCCTGTATAAAATTGAGAGATTATGGCTCATTGGTATTTGCAAAGAGGTTAGGTGCCAAGACAACAGGTAAACAAATATTTATACAAACAAGAGCTTGAACTCTTACTCTGCAGTAACCTTTATATTCTCCTGGCCCATGCAACTATAAACCAGGACTCACTGTAAACCCAGCATAAATTAGTGTCTGCCATGCGTAATCCTTTAATGTAAGTGGGAGACATGAATAGGAGAGCCAGGCAATGAGAGCACGTGGTCAGACAATCAGACACTGAAGTTCTGAGATGGAAAATTTGAGTACCTGCCACAATTAACTATGAACATGAGAGAATATGTATGTGGTATACAATTACCAGAACAAGGAAGGTCAAAGTAAGGTCAAAGTAAAGTCTTGTGTGAGAAGCGTTGTCCTTCTTACAGTGAAGAAGCCTAAGAACTGATTTTATTTATATGATATATGAAATGTTTTCTAGGGGCTATAATAGGAATGACAACAATTAAGGTAGAATATCTTAAACACAATACACTTCTCAAAACGTGAGTTTACTTGTCTAAACATAATATGTTTTGAAAATAGCAAAAGCAATTGAAAGAAGACAGCTATGTTATGCAGCTTAAAGGAGTCAGGTCAGCGTGACTGAGGCAGAGTGTCTGGTTACCAATAAAGCATGGTGGAAGAAGCACAGGAGAATGTTAGGGTATTATCTAAGGTCATGTAAGATTGTTATTAAGATTAAAAACAGTCAATTCTGATAACAGTATTCCAGTTTTAACCATCACAATGGAATTTATTGAAATGAAGATCCACAATGGGAGGTATCATAGACTTTATAGAAATAGGAGCATAAGGGAAAGAAAACTAAGGACCAGAGGTTTAGCCTTTGGATAGTGGCCAAGGAGGGCAGAGTGAGAAGTATGAAGAGGTCAGCTGGCCTGGAAGTGCTGAATATTCCTGTGAAGCAGTACTGCTTCCATTTGTTCTATGCAGAGAAAACAGTGGATAGGGTTAGACCCCAAACAAGGCCCTGGGTTAGATCCCAAAGAAAATCCCATGTACTCTCAACATTCCTATCGTTCCATTTTTTGTAGGATTCATGGTTCCAAAGCCAGGATGCAATAAGTTGAGGAGTCCTTAAAAATTGTGAAATGTTATACTTGAAGTCTCTTTGACTGAATATCTACGGGGCAGGCCTCAGAACTGGAAAATCTCTCTCTTCTTAGCGTGGTGCTCATACCAACTATTTGTTAGTATCTTTCAAAAGAAATTGTATATTTTTCATTAAGATAAAAAAGTATATTTTTATTAAGATATTAAGCACAATTAAGTTGGTTGTATCTAGATATTTTTTGAACAATAGTTAACAAAAGTAGATTTTATAATATTTTAATGTTAAAAATAAGTTGAATTTATATTTTGCAAATTTTATAAACTGAAATATCAAAAGTTTATGCAAAGGAATAGGGTTTATTTCTCTCTTGGCATTTCTATGCATGAAGCTTCATATCATTTTTATCTATATAAATTCAGATAATGCTGACCTTCTAAAATACTTAGGTAAAACTTTAGTAACATTAAATATTTACAAAATGTAGGTAAATCCAGTGGATGGTTTTCAGTACATTTAAAACTATCATGTCCAGTGTCTTGGGAAGAAGATATATATGAATTTAACAAATTCAACGTGTGCTAGATTTTTGAAAGCCTTAAATAATCCAAATTTTTAAAAAGTCAATGATGCATTTTTATTAAAATATGTACAATTGTGAACTTATGGTGCAAATTTTGGCAAATGATACCTGACATCACCGAAACATTCTGGTGCAATATATAAACTCTCTCAGAATGTTTGAAAACAACTGGCTGAGCAAGCTTCTGCTCTCTGGCTTTGGCAGTTCACAAGAAGTCAATTAACCACTGAGTCATTGCCATTTATTTCCCAGGCTATCCAGGAAACCAGAATTGCCGAAGGGATGGCTTACATCACGCACACCAGGAAGTTTCAGCTGAAGCCTGCCACACAATTAAGTCGTTTCAATGTAGCTAGTACTCTTTGCTCAGGCAAGTTTCACTGGCACAAATATTTTGTATGCAGAATATAGCAGTATTCAGGTTTTAACTATAGAATCAATAGTTCCACAGACCATGTTTTAATCTCTGTCTTTCTTTAAAATACTTTATGTTTTAAACTATCCATTTCTCTGAGTGTTGTTATCTTTAAAGATGGGATAATGTTAAATCTATGTTTTTACAACCATCATTTTCACTTTGAACACTCAGGAAATAATTGTATCTGTGTGCTTACTACAGTTATTCCACATGTGCTGAGTTCCCCTTATATTTAAGCTGTAACTCAAACCATGTTTTATATAGTTTCTCCAATAGCTTAGTTGTCTTAATAAGAAAATACTTCTAAATTTTCATCACAATAAATCATGTGAAATTAAGAAAATCACAGTAAAAATAACCCTAGAAGATAGTACCAGTGAGGACATTTTAATGTAATGTTCTAACCTACTAAAGTTAAGAAGTCTTTCACAGAGGATGGAGCCACGGAAATGTCACATGGCCAAGCTCACAGGAGTCTTTGCTAGAGACTCTTCATGGATTTTTCCTGGCAACAGATGTGATCAACACTCTCTGCCACTTGAGATGATGTTATAATTCAGGGCAGTGCTTCTTAATTACAAAACCTTTCAGTTAGAGTGATTCTGTCATGCTTGTTTAAAACTACTCAGGGAGGTGAAGAAAGTGACTAGACATCTTACGATAAAATTATATTCTTCTGAAGCAAAAGAAATTTTAAAATAGGAAATATACTAATGGAAAAAAATAAATATTCAGTTTTTCAATTCTAGTTAACTTCAACACATTTAGGTACAACTTTCATAAATTCATAAGTTTAGATAACAGGGAAAATCATGAAAGAAGGAAAAAAAGTTGAAGATTAATGTGGATGGTGGATTAAAGTTAAGTATAGTTTTGATTATCAGATATTTTCACAATTTTTAATACTCTTTTTTTGTGATTGGAGAATACATGCCAAGGGGTGTGTGTGTGTGATAATTTTCTCATCACTTTCCTAGGTCACAGTTCCAGCGTTGGTAACTGAACAAATAATACTAACCCATTCTGATGTACAGGCATCCAGTTGGTAATGTTCTTTCCAATAGAGCTAAGGGACCAGCAAGATGAAAAGTAACACCATCTTGTAAATAATTGTGAGCAATTAAATAACCAGAGATGTTACAAATTAGAGCAGTGAAATTTCCCCAAAACCTGGAGATCCGACTCAGTCCTTGAAGCTCACAACCAAAGCTCTTGACTTCTGCCTGCTCCAGCCAAAGCTTTATCAGCTACAGGAGCCAATAAAAAAGACATGGTACATGGATAACAGAGGTGGGTAATTCTTACATGCTTTCACATACAAGAGCAATGTCATTAATGGAACTATATAAGATGGCTATCAAAGATTGAAGACTCCCTTTATATGTGCTCTTCTATCCCATCAGTCATAGTAAATTATTGATCATTAAATCAATACAACTACAGAATCATAGAATTAGCTTCATTGTTCCATTGACATGTTATTGCAGTACCTCATGGATACTTTTCAGTAATAAGTAAGTTGATATCTGTCTACCAATCTCTGGTGATATGGAACTCATGATTTTGCCAGCTAGGGAATTTTTTTATTCAAATATGTTATAAATTTATACTTATGTTGATCTGGAATGTGTTGCTTTAAAATTTCTCACTACCTCTAAAGCCGGAATCCACAGAGCATGTTTATGATCCTCCGAAGCAAGAAATACTTGTAAGTAGTGCATATATTGTTCTCAAGTTTCCTCCAGTTATATCCAGGACAAAGATCCCCAAATTGTCCCAAGCATTTCTGAAATTCACAGATCCTAAAGCCAGGCTTGCAGCATCACTCCAGTGGAAAATGTTTCATAGACAATTGAAGTATTCATCTCTAACTCCTTTCCCCCGAAATGTTGAGAAACTTGGATCCATGAATATTAAAAAAATCTTCATTGAGCAGATTAATAATTGAGCAGATGTTAAACAATCAACTTCTTGGGTGAGTTAAGACTTATCAGAGAAAGGTTTAAAAACCAAGAGAAGCACCTTGAAATGATTTAAAATAGGAAATATTCAGTAAACAAACCACATATCAATCAAAGGGAGAAATCAGAAATCCAAACTTCTAGTCCACTGCCAAATTCTAATGCAGTGGAGGCCCTTTCCATCCTTAAAATACATCACAACCACAGATATATAACCAAAACATCTGCAAGACCGTCTTCATAGTCTTTCTTTCTTTCTCTCTTTCTTTCTTTCTTTCTTTTTCTTTTTCTTTCTTTCTTTCTTTCTTTCTTTCTTTCTTTCTTTCTTTCTTTCTTTCTTTCTTTCTTTCTTTTTTCTTTATACTTAAATACCCCACTGTATACAAGATACTAGGTGTGTGTGTGTGTGTGTGTGAGTGTGTGTGTGTGTGTGCAGGTGCCATGATGCAGGTGTGCAATGCACAAATTAGGTATGCTTGATATTTGTCTTAGTTATCTGCAGCACATTGCATCAAACCTAACCAACTTACAGCAACAGATACTACCACACTGTTCTATGAGTCAGGAACCTGGGATGAGCCAAGCAGGGGCTGAAAGCTGCTAGCTCAGGTTCCTCAGAATGGTGAACTCACAGATCATCTATAAGGGATGAGGACACACAAAATCTCCAGCAATGGCTAAATACATGTTTTTAACCTAGCCTGTGTGTGTTTTTTGTAGTTTCATCTTCGCTGTTACTTTTGGCCAGAGTCAGCTTCCCTTTATTGACACATGGGCTTCTCCATAGATGCTGAAAAAAAGATACTTGTATCCTTGACAGTGACTGAATTCAGAGTCAAAACTTTTTATAACAGTGTAAGAATTGCAAATGTCATACCATCATTTTGTCACTACTGATCACAGAGACTGAATCTAGGAGCATCTCTCACCAAAATGCTGAAGACTAGAAAACAAGGTGGCAACAATCTTTGGGTCTACCTTTGGAGCTGAGTAACAAATAAATCAAAATGTAACAGCATTTTATTTCTGGAACTTAACTTACTTGAAAACCCGTAATGTAAAAGGTGTAACTTCAAAAGCACAGATTGTTTAGACTCGGGTAGAAAGCCATACATTTTTGTTGATGTCTTCCAGGAAATGGGAAATTTATTGTGCATTGTTCTAGATACTTGTTCTGCTAGGCCTCTCGCAGTAAGTCATTATTTCCTTTAATCTCTACCACACACAGCAAACGCAAGGTCAGTGCTTACAAGGAAGCAGCTTACAAGGAACATTGCTTTGCACCATCCAAATGGTGAGAAGACTAAGGCTTACTAAGCCTAAATCATTGTCAAAACATATTTCCCCCACTTACATTTCACTCATTGACAGTAGAAACGATCATATGTATGTATGAGACCCAGATTCATACTATTTATCTTTTTTTAAGTTACGTTAAAATAGTTTTGTATTTTATGAGATTAGATATGTTATTTTGCTGGTTGGTTTTGTGTATTCAATAACATTAATTTCTTTCCTGTTGCTGTGATAAAATACTCAGCAAAATAAATAAATAAATAAATAATAAATAAATAGATAAATAAATAAATAAATAAATAAAAACTGAAGGGAAATAGACATTATTTTGTCTCACAATTCAAGGTACAGTCCATCCTGACAATGAAGTCAAGACAGCAGGATCTGGAAGCAGCTCGAAGAGCACCATACGATTATCCACAGTCAGGAATAGAGAACAGCAAATGCATGTTGCTGCTCAGCTCTATCTTGTCACTTATACAGCCCAGGATCCCATCAGGGAATGATGCCCCTTGCAGTTTGTGAGTATTCCTACTTCAATTAATGCAATTAAGTTAATCCTCCAATGGTACATCTAGAGTCCTATCTCCCTGGTGATTCTAGATTCTACCATGTTGACAATAAACACTAACATACATAAAAATAATGATATAATCATATGCACATTAGATCAACATAGTTGCAGAAGAAAATGAAGCAATGCGCAGTGTGAGAGGGCAGTGCTAGTTGTTAATTCTGCCAATATTTTGGGAGGTCCTGATATTTGCCAAGCATCACACTTGACCTTGGAGATAGAGGACTGCCAAAGGCATACAGAATTCTTGTCTTCAATGACTTTGAACTTCACAATCAATAGTGAGCTTAAATAACTTAGATATGTTCACAGTGTAAAAATACAAAAAGGCTACAATTAGCATGCTAGGCAATCGATTTATTCCTATCTCATCAACTCAGAAGGTTAATATTGCGAAGTATTTATGGTTGGGAGACAGAAGAATAAAACCCAAAAGATCCCTATCTCTCTGCTTTCATATCAACTGGGGCGAAGAACAGGAAATAGAAAGAGATATCCGACAAAGATGAAAGGGGGTGTGCTGTGTTCAAACAACAAGAAAACCCAGTGGAGCTATATGTAAATAGCCTAAGAGAAGAACTACAATTAGGAAAGGAAATAAGATTAGGAAAGCAAGGTAGGTAGTGGAGTCCATAAATCAGAATGTTAATTCTATAAAATAATAAGCTTTTAAAATTGTACAAGAAAATGCCTTATTTGTCTATGCTGTGGGTAGTTGAGTCTAGAAAGAAAGCTCTGATGTCATTTATGTTGGTCAGGATGGCAGTACAGGAGGACTCTTGACTTATCCAGGAAATCTTGGAAATGCCAGAAAGGAAGTTTTTGGCTTGAACACTGAGAAATGAAGCTTGCTGAAGAGAGACAGGGACAGCAAAGGGAAGAACACTCACAAAAAGCATAAAGAGCTGGAGGCATGAGCTCCTGAGGCCCATTTAAAGAATTGCCAAGCAAGTCGGCTTTGCTTAAAGTTTAGGGTGTGCTTCTGAGCATCAGAAAGAAGCATTTAAAACATAGGTGGGGTGAACGCATAAAAAGCTCCAGTGCTGAGGCCCAGATGTCAAGGTGTTCTCTGCAGAGGATTAAAAAGGAACCACCAGTGATTAGCTAAAAATAAGGGCCTAGTTGGATTTCATTCTTAGAGTGTGGTTGTGAGTAATACACCATGGTGACTTGCAAGGGATCACTATTACAAGGTAATAGTAGTGGTCACCTTGTTAAAAGGAAAATGAAGATCTGATCTTTTCAGAGTTGAACTGAGAGCGAATGTGTAGATCAGAGGTAGAATACTTGCCTAGACTACAGGTTTCCTACCTTCATCCCAGCTAAACAAAAAAAAAAAAAAAAGTCACAAACAATAAGAACACCAAATTCTTTTCAGCTGCAAGCCTACAGACACTGGAGAGAGAGAATGGAAGGAATCATCACAAATGCAAAGCCAATTTCTTGGTTGTACCAAACCCAAGAAAAGAGAAGAGATACTTGAAAGCCCTAGAGAACAATTCTAAGCAAGGTGGGATGAATGTTAAAGATAGGAATAGAAGTGGGGTTCAGAAATTTCTGCTGTCAGACAGCTTCTTTGAAAAATGATTAATATTAATGTCTTTAAGTATTTATATTAAATTTAGTTAGTCTCTCTGTATATTATGCGTGTGCATAGGTCAGATGACAACTTAAGGAAGTAGCTTTCTCCTTCTATCACGTGGGTCATAGGATGAAACTCAGGTTGTCAGGATAGGCAACAAGTGCCTTACCCATAAGCAATCTCACCAGCCCTAACATTATATTTAAAGAAATGTATTTGTGCTTTTGTGATCCTAGCCCTCCTTATCAAACCTCAGTTAGAATTTGCTATATGGAGATTTCACTGTGAGAGGTCAAGACGGAAATGAAGGAATTAAGTAAAATGAGCTGTAACTCAAAACTAATTAAGAGAAAACAGAAGACATTCATCTACAAGGTGAGATGGAAGGTCCAAAATCACAGGTAACTAATTAAAATAACAATTACAAACATCTTGTAGAGAATCAGCTTCCCAAAAACAAAAACACAGACTATGATTCTTCTTATATGTAATCCTCATCAGATAAGTTGGCTTCAGTTGATATTTAAGATACATTTCAGATATTTCCTTGGGAAGGTGATTATACTTGTTTGAATATAGTATACTGTGGAATAAAGAGTTAGATGTGAATATGTCAGGGATCTTAATCAATAGCCTCACACTGGCTTCTAAAATGTAAGTATAATTCCAACTCTGAGGCACATGAGGCTCCCTGAAGCCGGCCAAGTATGTTAATGGAACACATTAACATATTAGTCTGGATGTAAGTCAGGAGAGATCATTGTAGTTTACTTACAGAGTCCATGCATGATTCAGTCATTCTTGCAAATTACACTCCCACAGGAAACCATAATAATTCCAGGCGAAATGATGGCTTTATGTACATACCTGCAAACACCCATCTAAAGTCATCCTGTTGACTGCAGTAAGTGAGTACGGAGGACATTATCCATAGCTGCAATATTTCCTAGGAGACTGTGTTTAAAATAAAAGAGGAAACCCATCCAAAGCACAATAAGTGATAGTGAGTGTATCTTAAAGAAAATCCTTAAAATTCAGAGTATAGCATTAGATTGATGGAGTAGAAATTAGATTAATACCTTTGATAACATCCCCCAAAACTGTTCCATTTATGAAGGTGATTCGTGTTAAGCAAGTGTTATGACTTGCAAATATTACTTCTCTTTCATGGATTGCCTTCTCGTTTTGTTGACTGTTTTGTCTGCTGAGTAGGAACCATTTCTGTTCTCTGTAGTCCTTGAAGTTGTATTTCTATATTCCTTGCTTCTAATTCAGCTCCAGATTATAAGGGTACACTAATGTTAGTGGTACACATTAACATATTAGTGGCTTTGAGAAGCTTAGTGTTCATGAGGAATGGAGGATACCTCTCAAATATTTACATATCTAAGATAAGAACATGTAAATAAATACGTATATGGATATAAAGTTTTGACGTCAATTATAATGCCAGAGAAACCTTTAGTATCCCTGTGAGGACACAGTTTTGTGCAAACTTCTCCAACAGACAAGAAAGCAAAGAGCTTTGCTTCCTATTTCAAAGTTTTTCTTGTTCTGAACACTTAGCACATCTCAAACTGATCCCTGTTCTAGATTCCCGCATTCTGATTGCCTCAACTTATTCAAAGGCCTTGAGTATTTTCATATCTACTTGTGCTTTCTTATTTTTTTTAAATATTTCTTGAGATTATAATACAAATACATCATTCCCTCCTCTTTTCTTTCTCTAAACCCTCCCATATCCATGTACCCCCCCACTCTCTTTTAAATTCATGACTTCTTTTTTCACTAATTGTTTCACACACACATACACCTAAATATGTGAGCAAAACCTGCTCTGTCTGTATTTTACTTCTATGTTTGTTTTCTGAGCTGTTCGGTATTAGATAGCCAATTGGTGTGCGGTCTTTTCAAACCTTTCACTTCCTCTTGGTCAGGCTAGCTTGACTGCGGTTTTCTCGGGAAGCATTCCACAACCATCTTTACTCATTTCCCACCCCTGGCAATCTCAGGGCACTTTGATCTCTTGAAAGCAATTATTACAGATTGCATCACTTCACATTGCTTCTTCGATTCGTCTTTGTTTATATGGTTTGCTGCCTTGACTTCTCCAAAGCACAGTAGTTTTGTTGTTTTTGTTGTGCATAGCAGTACTTACATGTTGTCTAAGTGATAGAAGAAACAAAATAAGGGCTTTCCAGTTTGATATAAGTTGTCTATGGCTTGGAAAAGCATAGTGAAGCTACTCAAGGCCCTAGTGCAGAGTATAGATTCAATACAGATGGAAACACCTACTTTTCAAGAGTGGCACAGGAAAGTAGCAAGGTAATTTTGGCAAACTCTGTACACCCCATTAGGACCGTCAAAGACATTCTTCAGGGGAGAATACAAAAGAAAAGAAATTCTATTACCATTGATATATAGTTGTATGAAGAGACACACAGAATCAAAATCAAGTCACGTAAGCATCACTTATTCAACCACAGCTCTATGGAACAATGATTTGGGTGCAAGTGAGTTGGAACAAGCGGGGTTTGGGTGTGATAGAACTCATCCATCTGTTAGAGACCTCAACTGGGATTCCTGGAATGACTGGAGTGGCTTAGAATCCTGACAACCACCTCTGTCTTATACTTTATCATGCGGAGATGGAGGTAGTGAAAGAGTTGCAAAGTATCTATAAAAACTATCACCTAAATTTATATTTTGGAGGAAAAAAATCTTCAGGGAAACAAGGGTTAAACCAGGACGAAAAGTACTACAATTCTTAAAAAACAAAACAAAAAAAAACTAAACAATTCTGACTCTTAAAGGAAAAATTGTTGAATCAGAAATCTTAGAAAAACATAATGAATATTATTTTGGCTCCTTTTATGTCCAACAGGACATTCAAGTGAAATGCTTTATGGATGGAGAAAGCAAGAGACACATAAAGAGCTTAAGGCTTGCACTGTTGGGGAATAATAATAGTAATTATACATTACATTTACATAATGCATTGTGATTAAAATGCTTTCACAGGCACTGCCTCACTTTGTCCTCACAGTGGCCTTTCAAGGGAGGAAGTGATTATTATCATCCTCCTTATTTGGGGAGGAAGGGAACTGCTCAGCACATGCTTTTTCAGTATGCCTTGAGACAGTGGGGAATCAAAGACCTCACAGTGTGTCTTTAGAGAGGTGAGATGGTCTCCTTGAGTACTGAATTTTGTTCTGCAACCAGCAAATTAAAGAAAACAATAGAATGAAATATTCTAACATTTCTCTACCATATGTAAAGTTTAATTTATATATACCTCAATTACATATATCCATGTATGTCTTTGGTGTAACAACAAAAGTGACTGAAACTCAGTTGGGCTGAAGGAAGCACATAATAAACTCAAATCTCCGAAGCCGGTGCTTTGTGTACTAAGTCTTTTGCATTATGTCCTGGTGGTGAAAGAATGGGACTAAGTTGTTTCCTCAAAGGGAGTACATATACATGAGAGGAAGGCAAGACAGTGTGTCTTTCCAATGTGTATAGACACGCCTCAATAGCAATTAAAGAGAAAAATGACTTATCGAAAAGCAACAACACTGCTGAAGCAGACACTGGTGATCTTAATGAATTTGATATGTTGGAGATAATGAAGATAAAAAGCATTGCAAAGGCACAAAGTGCAATATGAAAGGAAGACCAAAGCTAGATGGAAGTAGGGCAGAGTTTCAGTTGTGGACATTGCACTGGCTGACAAGGAGAAATCATGGATGCTAGAGAGTGTGAAGGAACAATTGAAGGGCAAGGTTTTCTTAGGCAGGTTAGATCTGAAGGATCACTGATGGAATGTGGTACGGCCTGAGTCACTAAATAAATATTTTCTTGGAAATCTTCTGTAAGACTACTAAGATTTCTGATTTCCCCAGGTACCATATGTTATTATATGCTGATTAAATTTTTTCCTTCATTAATTCATGAAATATTCATTATCTTAGCAAATTGTTGTCAGCTCCCATTTACCAGGTGCTTTTGAAATCACATACCACTCTTTAAAAGAGTTATACTTACCTTTTTTGTTTCAAGGTTTCATGATGAAATATATTATTCCCTGAGGATTCCTTTCAGTTCTTTGAGCTTTGGAAATGGCAGACTTTGGATCAGAGACTCAAAATCCACACAGAGAAGTCCAGCTCGTGCCTAACTAGAGCCTTCACCCATACTGACTAGTGTTCTTGGTACCAGAATGTACTATGCATGCTACCAGAGGACAAAGGTACACACCAACTCAATTACAAACCTTACAACCCACAAAGGTGACCTACCTGCATGATATGCTGCTGCAGTAACAGTACAAACATTGCGGGAGTTTGGATTGTTTATTGGATTTAAGGTTCACTCCAGAAGATGGAACTCATGTCTGACAATGCTCAAGTGGCCAAGAACCTGAGACCATAGGCCATGAGCTTAGTGGGAAACCAAATACTATAATAACTTCTAACAACATTCTGCTATACTCAAAGAACCTATTGGTTAAAATCTGCAACTATTGTCCAGTCCATACATTGTTTCCAAATTAATCTGTATATATTTATTAAGTCTAGACCCATAATAGTGCAGAGTTATTGAGCTTTGCATATTAGCACTTATTGATTCCATGAACTGGGTAACACATGAGAAGGTTCCTACGAAGTTGAATTTTGGTCAAATCATAGGAAATAGAAACATAGTTCTTGTATAACCTGGGTTTGAGATAGGAGATTTACATTAATAATGTGTCTTGAAATTTGTTAAAAATTAGTAAATTCAATTTTGGTATATTGGAGAAAATATTGAAGCCTATAGGGTGTAAAATTAACATTTCAAAGTACTCCTTGATTAATGGAAAATGGAAAAGCAGACAGCAAAGCTATGGAGTGCGTTTTTTCTTCATATTCGGTAGCTAGTGTTATCTTATGATTCTACCCAGAATTTACCTGTACTCTCTGATACACTGGCCAGCAGAAAGACATACTTCATTTAGAATTAAGGGACCATTGTTGTAAAGCTAATTATTTCCAATCAAAAGTTAAGATAAATGATTGCCTGACAACCTTTAAGCATATGTCTTCACTGTCTTGATGGCGTACCTTTTCAGTTGTGTAAGATAAATGACTCCTGCTCAGTACAACCATATAAGGTTTTTACAGCTAAAAGAAAATAATCAGAAACCTCACTGAAGTAGCCATTTTTAAATATTCTTATTGCTTTTATTTGAAAATATTTACAGTTATATTCCATATTACATTTAACATTATTAATGTTTTGAATAAAATTTTGCTATGTTAAAGGGCTTGAATTATTGAAGACTTGGTTGGTAGAATAGAGTAAGGGTTTCATACCAGGATCTAGTTTGGGGTCATTTTTAAATTAATATTTAAGTTAATGGGTTAACTCTTAAGGATAAATATGGGTTCTCTAACTGATGTCATAACTAAATAAATCAACATCATTGAAATATATAGCTCATTATTAGCTCATTATATTATGATAAACATAAACACACAAGAAATAGTTGGACAACAAATTAAAACTTTTTTGTGAAACTACATACTTGATATTAAATATTTTATTATAAATTAAATATACTCTTTAAGGATTAATATTGAATATATAAACATTGATTCACATTATAGCAAAGCTACTAGAGTCCACCTATAGGAAGAGATTTTCCTCAAAAATATTTTATACCCATATTCACCTCTCAAGCCCCCATACCAATTTTAATTTTGATATTGTTAGATATACATGGGAAGCAAAGAACTGAGAAAATAGTGTATATGATTCAGGCAAAGCAAAGTGAATCAACATCACTATTTGTTTATTAGAGAATAAAAACGTAGGAATTATTTCAGCCTGACTAATTGCCTGAATAATTACCCTGGCTCTTTATTTCTCTTTGCACGTTTAGACTTGTACACTGACTAAATAAGACACGGAACTGAAGCCATTCCTTCAAGGCCTGAAATTAACTTCTCTAATCATGATGTGGTTCCCCTGGACAAGAATTTTATTTGTCTTAACTTATTTCTGTGCCTTATCCAGATAAATGATTCTGTTTGCTCGAGTGTACAAATCACAAACCTTCAGAGTGTACTGTTTTCATTGCTAAGTTATTTTCTTTGAATGGATGGATCCTAGAAAGATTAACCTACATAATTTGGAGACTTTGAAATTCATCTTGTATAGAGAAAGCAGAACTCCTTTACCTATAAAAATGTTAAATTTTTAGTATGAATTTTCAGAAGAATAAAAAATATTAAAAAGTCATTTACATATTTTGATAAGTTCCAACAAAATCATTATTTAATCTATAAATTTCCCAGAGTTATTGTTTTATAATTATCATCACTTAGCTGTTATTCTGAATGTATATGTAATAAAATATTAGGAGTGAAAGTAACAGGCTATCTTTGAAAATATGCATATGTTTTATTGTTATGGACTATCATTTGCAATTTTAGTTATTTCATCAGAGTACATGACAAGCAGGAATGAATAGACCATCATCACATGTCCATAATTGAGACTATACTTGACATTTGACTATATAGATTGCAATAAATATTGAGTCCAACAACAGTGAGCACAGATAACACACATGGAATCAGAATGTCCAAATAAGTCATTTATATTCCAGCCTCAGGTAAAAAATCAAGTTTCGCCTCAGTTTAAACCTGACTGTAAAGGTAGTTTTGCCTGATATACTCACAGTTTCTATGAAGACTTTATAAAACACATGAACATAAGCCATGGGCTTCTACTGAAAGTAAACCTTAGACATAGCTGGTTTTGCTAGGAACTGTCACCTTCCTTTGGTCGTCTTTTTGTGGCACACGGTATGCTGGGACTGGATATCTATGATATTGTTTCTTTCTGTTGCAGCAGCAGTATCCACAGAGAAGCCCCCCTCCAATGAAGAGGACAGCAGCAGTAGCCCAGCCAAGGAAGAGTGCTCCCCCAAGCTCTCGCTTCTGACCTGGGTTGATAGTTGGGTCGTAGAAATCCCTGATGATGATATTGGCAGTCCAGGAGACTGGAATCAGAACAAAGATGCCAGTCAGAATAAAGAGGATTCCCGAAGTTCCCAGCAAGTAGGCTTTGACTCTCTCACTGGAGCCGGTGCACTGGATCTGTTTCATGCCACAGATACCAATAATGAGAGCAATCAAGGAGAGGGCCACAGCCACACACATGAGTGCACGAGCAGCTTCCAGTACAGGTGGGAGAGCCAATATGGAGTTATAGAATTTGCACTGCAGCGTGACCCTAGCTTGCTGGATGCAGTTCATCCATAGCCCTTCCCAGATCCTCTCAAAGACAATAATGTTGCTGCCAATGAAAGCTGATACTCTCCATTGAGGCAGTAGTGTTGTGCCAATGCTTCCAACCAAACCAAAGAACCCAAGAACCAGTCCAGCAATCTGAAGGGGATAAAAAGCCATTGTCTTTTCTTTGCAGTCTGGTCCAGCCTGGAAGTACAGAAGATGCTCACAATGCAGAATGTGAAAGACTCTTCTAGTCTAGAGGAGTGCCTGGTCTTCTCCACTCCTGCTCTTTGTGATGGGTTAGTCCAAATCAGCAGCAGTGACTGGAGTTGGCTTAACTTGAAGTACCTGTTGTAAATTCATGTGTGCTATACCTGAACACACACCTTCATTTCTGTTTGGTTTATTCACTAAGCGTATATAATTCTTTCCCAGCCAATAAGAATGTAGTCAGAGGTGTGTCAAGAAATACTACCTTCCACTTTAGCGTTTCTTATATGATTATTGTCTTAGCAATGGCATAATTAAGCACCAAAGCTTCCACTGTGCATTGCTAATTACAAAGCTAAAAACATTCATCTAAAAAAGCAGACTGATAGGAAAGTATAAATATATGTCAGAACTTGAACACACCAAGCCCTGCCAGTTTTTTCAAAGAAAAAATAAAAACCATTCCAGACATGGGCTGTGAGTTTGTTCTTGTGCAAAGCCCCTTTTCCAAATGTTTATCCACTCTGGCTTTAATAAGATTTCTGGATAGAGAGAAATGTTTAGGTTTTATAATATCAGGATTTCTCCTAAAACTAGAAATGCTTAGGAAGAGCCCAAAGCATGAGATTAAATTTTCACAGTTATTCTTCCAACCCTTAAAGAAGGGAGCAAGAAGATTACTCCTTGGAATTGCTTGAATGTACAAGCAATTATTCTATTAGCTGGTAATTGGTGCCTCTCCCCCCTGATGAAAGATGGTTAGCATGCAAACTTTCATTAGATATTGCTTCAATGGCAGCTCGAAATAGATCACATAATGGAAGCTGAAAGTTGCTATTCCACTGTTTTTCAAAAAAGTATAAAGTTGCCTTTGAGCTGCAATATCACTCAAAAATCTCATAGATAACTTTTCAGAGCTAGAAGTTACGTTTGGGGTATGCAAGCTGCATCCTTTAATTTCTAGATGTGGAATGTGAGGTCTAACATGTTTTGGGGTGAGGCAAGCTATGTGACATCTGCCCAGGGACAAGCTTTGGACTCATCCTCTGCGTTTCTTACCTATAGTTAGTTTAATTCAAGAGCAGAATGGGGAGATGTATTGGACAATCACTTTCATGCAAATCTGACATTTGAAACTACCCCCTCCCTAATTTTTCAAATTGTTTTCAATTAAATTCAACTGAGCTTGTTTTGAAAGTCACGGGTGACTTTAGCATTCTAGACTGCCCTTTTCTGGGCCTTATGGTAGAGAGCATGGAGCTTTCTATCTCTTTAGTACAACCCTTGGTAATCATTTTAATCACATGTAAACATTATCAGCCGGTCTTTCCCTGGTGGATATTGTAGTGTGCGAATGATCTGCTTTAGTAAAATACAGACCAGTAAATTAATGGACAGGCAGCACTATCAGACTTCCGGAATCCATGGGTTTTCAGGGTGGATGGTCTCTGCAGTCCCTCCCTATGGTGTGAATCATCAAGAAAGGAGATGATGTGAGTAGTTGTAGCTTCCTGTCAGCAGTCAGGAAGAAGGGCTTTGGGACCCTTTGTTCTGGACTCTGACACACAAGTGGAACCATTCCCACCCTGCCAGGACTGGCGAGCAGAACTCTGATTTTGCAACTTCCAGCTCATCTTCCTTGTTCCACCTGCTTTTCCTCATTCCAGCACATATTTTGTCCCATCTTCACTTGCTTGTGGAAGTTTCCAGATTGCTGCTCTTTTCCAACTGTTTAGTTTTCCCCCAGGGAGACCATTTGGCCCGTCTTAAGAGTAAACACAGTGAGTGTATTGACTTAGAACGCAGCGCTACGTTCTGTCCTGCATGTGAGATTAATCTCAGAAGCATAAATAATGTAAGAGTCTTTGGCTGTTGTTTTTAAAAGTCAAACCCACCTGTCGCACTGCTTTAACTTCTCCTGTGCTCAGAAGAAATTGTTTTCCTCTCAACATTGCTAAGACCCTCATCACCTGCCACCTGCTTTGGGACCTTGCTCCCTCCATTCTCTCTTTATATATAACGCTTTTGTGCCTTCTCTTGCTCTCTGAATTGTTCTTTAGAAAATAAGCATATTCAAGCTCTTTTCTACTTTAATTTTTCCTTTTGAAAAAAAAATTGAGAGATTTATATTTACACAGGATTATGTCACCTTTTCTTTCCTCTCTCCAATCCCCCACGATCCCCCTACTCTTAAATTGATAGCTTCTTTTTCTCTGATTACTATTATTATATACATATATATACATGAATATAGAAATGCAAATGTATGCATCCTTTTTGTTATTTGTGTATATATTCTTTGAAGCCTGACCACTTTTTGTAGAATAACCAATCAGGGAGATCATCCCTGTACGAGGCTAATTCTCCCTCTCTCAACAGTTACAGTCACTAGTTGCCAGTAATTCTTTGTCTAAGAATGGGACCCCTTGAAATTTCCCCCTTTCCATGTTAGCATGTCTACTGATATTGCCATTGTTCCAGTCTTATTTATGCAGTCATTACTAGAAGAAATTGTTTCACAGCATACTTCCTCTTAAAATCTGTCTCTTAAAATCTTTCTGGCCTCTCTTCCATGAGGTTTTCTGAGCTATAGATGCAAGAGCTGTGTATGTGTTAACTGAGACTGGGCTTCTAACTGATCTGTTGATCTTTGCATTGTATCCAGTTGTTTTCCATGATTGTCTCCAATTGTTGAAAAGAGAAACTTCTTTGATGAGGGGTGGTTCTACATTTATCTGTGAGTGTAAAGAAGGGATTTAGAATGGACTTATAAATTTTGCTGGAGTAGCAAAAATGACAGTACTAGATTATTTTCTAAGGTCTATAATCTCACTAGTTCCCAGAAGTTGGCTAGGATTCTAGTATCAGACATGATTTACCTCCTGTTGAGTGAGTCTTAAGTCCATTAGATAGCTATTAGTTATCACTAACATGTGAGTGCCACTTATTACACCTTTTTGGCTATCTTGACACACTGGTCATTGTTGTGGTTCATAGGTGTTGCAGCTGGGTAGGAATAACTTACCTTTCTTGGAAGTTTCCATAATATTTTCTGATAAAATGGAAGCTAGACCAACTAAAGGAGGCTTTCAAGGTAAATCCAGCTTGAATCATTTTAGTCCTGTATTCTAAGTGTGCAGTGTCTTCAACAATAGGAGCTTCCCTAACTCGATATTTTAGCTATTCGTATTAAGTGGGATTTTGACTGTCTTAAAACTTCTGTTCTATGAAATAATGTAATAACCACTGACTTCATTGGTTTCTTTGAAGATTAAATTTATATAATGTGTTTTAAGTATCTGGCCCCTAGCAAACACATGGGAAATATTTGCTATTGATATTAACTTTATTTGCTCTTGTTTTATTACCAGACTTGCTACCTCTTTATCTTTAGCTCATTTATAGGCTCTTCTTTTGAGAGTCATGGTTAACTGTGTCTATTTTCTTTCATGGTTTCATACACACCTCAAACACCTGTCATTCATATATTCGTTCTTAAGATTATCATGTGTGGCCAGTGTTTCTACTATTTTCAGACAACCTGTAATTTATGAAGCTTTTATCTTTAGCTTGGACTCTTCCTCTTACAAATCTCATTCCTTTACATTATCTTTTGTCTCTAAGCTCTTGAATGGGTGGGGACATGTGGGTGACACTGTGATATTCTACCCAGATGTTCCTTCTACCTGCTGAGAGGGTTGTAACAAAATATTCTTAGCTTCAGATGTTGCCCGAAGACAAATGTACACCCAAGTCATTCTCCATTCATGTGCAAAGTGCATATCCAGTGACTAATCAATCATAGGATGCAAGGAGCCAGCCTGACATCCCCAACCATAGATTGAAAGTAAGTGGGTATTCTAGCTCCAGAGTTCCCAGCAGAGTCACCTGAAACCCTTATGGTATGTGGTCCACACTAGACTTCTCTTCTATTAAAGTCTCCTCCTTCCTGTCTTTGCTTAGGCATTGACCTATAGGAAATCAATACATTAATCTCTGCCATGTAGCCAGCTTCCTAGGCAACCCAGCTATCAATTGGCACCTTATTCTAGTGTATTCATGCTCATTGATTTCCTGTTGTAAAATTTTCTGGCTTAATTAAGTCTTTAAACATTCCATTCTCAACCATCTCAATAAGGTTTAATTAGTCTTTTTGCACATAGTCTAACATTTTCTTGGTCTGTATTCCATCAAAAAAATCACAAACACCATGCTAAAATGGAATATGTTTCCCTCTTCAATACTTCAATGGTTCTTCCCAGTTCCACAAGATAAATTCCAATTCTCTGACATGAAAATAATGGTTGAATTTTTTCCCTGTCAAAATCCAAAACCTGGCTTATGACCATGCATTACTCAATCACATGTCCTCAAGAGTTTACATTTTAGTGAACATAGTATGTATTAAACAAGTAACTTCATTAATGTATATCTTTAAAATATATATTCAAGGATAAAAATAATGAATGAAGAGATTATAAATTGAGTGGCTCTCAACTTTAAATAGATAAAGTGAATTTTGATAGGGAATAGACAGATAATTAGACAAAGATAAAGGCAATTAGACAAAGATGAGGCCAATAGTAGACTGAAAAAAAAACCAAAAACTTCTTGATCAAGTGAGAATTGAGATGGGAAACGCAGGCAAGGAATAGGCATGCAAGGTCACATGACCACTTTAATTATCTAGGATTAGTGCAAAGTCAGTTAAGGATTCTAAACATGTAATTGTCACTATCAAGTATTAGCCCACATTAAAATAAAAAAAAAAATCACAGTTACCAAAACAATACAGCAACTTTGACAAATAATGACGGATCAAAATGAACATAAAGAAACCATTTAGGTTACTTGAATAATACAGATAAGAGACAATGAAAGTTGAATATGCAATAGCAAATGAAGGAGAATAGATCTATCTTATGCATAAGAGGTACAACTGCTGAAAGATGAATGAGATTTTATCTCATTTAATCTATTTTTCCCCTTCCTAGATAGGTAGTATTTGTTGTTATGTGATCTCTTGATGGTAACCATCTGAATTTGGTAAGATGTACTCTCAAAGTAGTTTCAATTTATACTTCCCAAATTATTTGAGGGGAATCAGGATAGGTTTTGAAATAGGGTCTCTCTCTATAGCCCTGGCTATTCTGAAACTTACTATGTATACCTGGATAACCTCAAGCTCACAGAAATCCACCTGCCTCTGCCTCCCAAGTGCTGGAATTAAAGCTGTGGTGGTGGTCACCATGCCTGGCCTACTTCTCCATTTCTTAATGATGCTGACCACTTAAAAATTATTATCTGTTTATATTTCTTTTGAGAATTCTCTGTACAGAGCAATCTGGTTTAAGATTGTTCCCTTGATATTTTGTTGTTTAAGTTCTTGGCTTAGATTTCATCTTTATAGATATTAATTCTCTGTCAGAGTAAAGGTAGAAAAAAATTCTCTCACTCTGTTAGCTGCAATTTCACTTGATTGACCACTCCTTTTGCTGTTTAGAATTGCTAGTTTTATGAAGTCCTATAGGCTAATAGTTAGCTTAATTTTCTGAGTGTCCAGAGTCATATTTAGAATGTCTTTATATATGCCTCTGTCTTCTACAGTACCTCATACCTTTCTCTCTAGTTTCACAGTTTCAAGTTTTACATAGATATTCTTGATAAATTTGTATTTGACTTCTGTGCAGACTGAGAAATAGGGATTGAGTTTCATCCTTTCATATTTCAACATCCAGTTTTGCCAGTCCCTCTTGCTGAAGGTTCTGTCTTTTGTTTTCTGTATGGTGTTTGCATCTTCCTAAAAAAATAAGGTGTCTGTAATTGTGTTGATTTATATCTGGGTCTTTTATTTTATCCTACTGATAGACAGGCCTATTTTTATGTCAGTTCCATGCTGTTATTATTACTATGAATCTTTAATATAGCTGTATTTTATATGGTAATGGTTCCAACATTATTCTTTTTGCCAAAGATTGCTTTGACGATTTTTAAGTCTTCTGTGCTGCCTTATGAATTTTTGTTTATTTCTGTGATGAACAACATGGAGATGTTGATGAGAATTGTACTGAACATGTAAATTGGTTTTGGTAAGATAGCCATTTTCACAGTATTTGTTTCTTTTTTAAAACATGTTATTTATTTTAATTTTATATATTATTGTTTTTGCCTTCATGTGTGTTTGTGTGAGGGTATTGGATCCCCTAGAACAGGAAATACAGACAGTTGTAAGCTGTCATGTGGCTGCTAGGAATTGAACCTGGGTCCTCTTGAAGAGAAGCCAGTGCTAATGACCGCTGAGTCATCTCTCCAGCACCGAGTAGTTATTATTTCAATTCATGAATGTGGGCAATCTTTCTATCTTCTAGTGTTTTCTTCAATTTCTTTCCTCAGGATTTTAGTTTTCATTGCGAAGGTCTTTCACCTTCATGGTAAAAGTAAACTTTTTCTTCATATGACCCAGCTGTATCATTCCTGGGTATGCATACAAAAGACTTTACATTCTACTAGACAATCACTTGCTCATCCATGTTCATTGACACACTGTTTACAACAGCTAGGAAATTGAAGTAGCCTAGATGTCCACCAGCTATTACACAGATAATGAAACTATGTACATACACAATGGAATTGTATTCATGCATAAAGAAAACTGAAATTAAGAAATTTGCAGGTAAGCAGATGGTACTAGAAAATAAAATTACACTGAGTGAAGTAATCCAGGCCCAGAAAGATAAAGGCTGCATATTCTTGCTTATATGTGAATCCTAAATTTGAACTTTTAAATTTGTATGTTCAACTTGGAAATTGTGAAGAATCCAAGAAACTGAAAATCGTTGGGTTGGTGCATGCCTTAAGGAAATGGAAAATAGCATAGCATAGGTGCTATAAGGTAGAGAAGGGAAATACGGTGAGTAGAGTGGTTTAAGCAAGGATGGAAGCCAGGAATGGGGGAAGTAAAGGGACACACAGGAGAGTGAGCTGCATCAAGTATCTCTGAGAGTGCCGTATGAAAATCTACTGCTTTGTAAAGTAATTAAAATATATGTTTAAAATGAGTTAGGGAGGAAGATATCCTACATGGCTAGGAAATGCTGCTACCAAAATCCAGTGGCTATAAAACAAAAACCCCAGTGCCTTCTGTAGGACACCTTGGGAACTGTCAGTCAAGGAGGCCCCACGTGATAAACATCAGTCATCTATTTGGCTCTAAGGTTTTTTTAGCGGCTAGACAAAACAACAAACAAGTTTGTTTTTTTTTTAATGTGTCCTTCCTGCTGACAACAGAAACCCTTTCACTGTGAAACAGAGTTAACAACACCCACTCTGTAAATTCCCAGGCACTTTGTGTCCTGGTGTCCCTTGTTTATAGTAGCTAACACGTCAAGGTCCAAGTGCTCAGGTCTTCAGATTTTTCTCAATGCCTCTCAGCACTGACTTCATATTAGAATTCATTTTTAAAAATTATTCATGTTAATCTCCATCCCCAATCTATTAAACTAGAGTCTAGGTGTACTTTATATCACCAGAAATATTACAGATTTTTAAAAATTTAAATATTATATCATTACTCCCCTTCCTTCTTCTCTCCCCATGCTCTCTCATGTCTTTTTTTAGTTACTTTAATTAATCACTTTGATTTCTTAGGAGTACCCCTGTAATAAAAACATGCAGGACAAGAGAAATACTCTTGCAGTTTTCCATTATATATATATATATTGAAATGAAGTACTAAAGTTTTGAAACATTATATTATAGGGTGACCTGAAGCTTAATATTTAGCCCAGGCTGGCCTCAAACTTGAAGTTTTCCTCTGCCTCACCTTCCTGAGAGTTTATTCTGCTTTGTGATTAAAATTATGTATGTGGATTTATTGGACATACAACTTCATATAGCAGATGAATCGAATCAGAATAGTTTATGGTGGGATAAGGCAGCCTCATATTTTAAGTATCTTAGTTAATTTTAGTATGCAGCTAAGGTTGAGAGCCACTGGCTACTATTAATGGCTGGGTTGTATGTATTAAAAGCAATATTTCATTAATAATATTATTTTCCCAATAGGGCTTTCAAATTTTGAGAGTGAACATGTCATTATACTCTCCAAAAAGGACCTGAAGTCTAAATATTTCATATATCTGTTTAAACTTCATCTTATATGAGTAGGTGGTAAAAGCTTTAGAATAAAGATAATAGCTTTCTTTCTCTTATCTCACTGTAATTAGGCAATGATATTTCTGTAAAGCAGGAGGAGGACTCAGCACTTGTCAGTTAAATTAAAAATCCTCTGCTGCGGTTTTAGCATGGAACTTCCCAACTGGGAATTATGCTCAAATCTCTTTGAAAAGCAAGTGTTTAGATAAATATTTATGACACAACATTACTTCAATTATGTTCAGAAATAAAACATGACATAAACAGCTATATTTATGGTTCTTCCATAAAAAGTGAAGTACAGACAAAACTGTACGACTGTTAAGATCCAAACCATTGGTTGTGACTGGTAGACAGTCTTCAAATGTTTGATATAAAATTCTGGGTGTTCCATTTTTCTGAAAAAAAAAATCTGTTCTTTCATAATTTGTCCTGCATTGGTCATTTTTTATTTACTATACTCCAGGCATTGCGAACTACTCTAGAAAGCAACCATCGATACTTGTCACCTTTACTCTTATTAACAGAGAGGTTCTTCTCAATCTGACCCAGTGTTCTGAGGAACTGCAATTGCTGACACTGTGCCCTAAGCAAAACATTGGGAAATTTAAACAACATCAAAACCTACTGTTCTTTTTGCATGCTTATTGCCATTCTGATATCCTAGGGGCTGCATAAAGGAGTGGCTTGCTCTATATTTTGATGCCAGTAGATGAAAATTTTAGCTAGCTCTTTCTTTTTGTATCATAATGTTCCTTATGCTATTAGCATTTGATATCCTGTATGCAGCATTGTGACTGTGAACTCTTCATAAGGACCACGACCACAGTTGACCTTCAATACAATTTAAGAAGCTCAAAACTGAATTAACATATGCAAATGTTCATTGCTCATTGTCAAATGAGTATAGGAATAATTTTAAATAATTCAACTAGTAAGCATATTATTGAACCTTTTCTTATGTCAGAGTTTCAAGAAACCCACATGAAGGAAGTCTGAGGCACGTCAGGCAGGGGAATTACTCAATTTTTTTATTTCAGGTGTTATCTCTCATCTACGTGATCACTCTCTCAAAGTCGTAATCAGTATATCAAATTATGCAGAGCTAGGGAAGAGTACTTTTCAGCCAGATAATTCAAAATACCAAAAACACTCACTAGGCAGATGGTCTTTACCAAATACTTTGATTCCTAGGTTCCTACAGATGTCCGTTTAAATGACACCAAAATACGCATTAGTCCTGTTTCCTTAACCCCTTTGAGTGAAGCACGGCAATCCGTACCTATAATTCCAGAGGTAGAGGGAGGAAAGTAGAATGTCAAGATCTTCAGCTACATAACAAGTTCAAAGTCAGACTGAGCTATAGGAAACCCTGTCTTAAACAAAATAACAACAAGATGACATCTTTTGAGATAAATAAACTATACTCTTTAGGATATTTTGATTTCAGAGAAATTAACAAAGTGACTTGGGGCCTTTTGATACACTCCATGCCTAGATCGCTCTGCTCTGGTTGTTGTGGGACATCTGTCACAGCAAGGCAATATCGGGGCATTACTGAGATTCACGGATCATTCCTATTTCACTGGACTTCAGTGAGTGTCCTTTTCCTCTTCCACAGCCCCATCTATCTTGCCTCTGCCATGTCTTCTTGGTGTTCTGTTGCCGGTGGCAGTTTCTTATATTTTTCTTACCGTTGGTGACGATGTCAGTTGAGGAGTAACTTCTTATTGTGGGTACTTTTAAACATGTGTAATGTTTTATCCATGATTAGATCAAAGTTTGACAATGATGGTATTGCAGATAAATAAGTTGACTAAGGCAAAGCATCATTTTCACCCTCCCATATCCAGAGCATAAACTATCAGGATTTGTAACTGCAGAAGGCCTATTTGTTCAGCTGCAGGGATATTTGTAATATTTCTTTGCTACAAATTCCTATTTTCTATACTGTATTGCATAAACAGGAAACCACACACAGTACACATTTAAAGAGAACAGTACTTGTACAATATATTTGGAATTCTTATGCATAAGATATTTGTCTTTCTTCTACTTGTTAATGTAGCGATCATTTATTTACATAAGAACAGAGTCACTGGATTTATTTTATTCTTTGAGCTATAGTCTAAAACTCTTTTATCTCATTCAAATTGCTCAAATTGTTTCCAAAGCCCCTTTAACTTAACACTTCCTTAGTTTCTGGAGTGATAAAATGCTCTACCTTCATCTTATGTACATCCTGTCTCAGCCCTAAAACCGGTAGTATATTTAAATAGCCCTGGATACTTTTGTTAGAAAACGAATTTAGAAAGGAAGCTCTGGATTTAAATGTTTATCGCTACTGTGGACTTTTTAAGAAACTATCTCAGTTCGTATAGCAAAGAAATATATGTATGTCTAGTAACTTATACATGCACTCATATATACACTTTGCCTTCAAACCCGTGAAATTATTTATTGACTGTACAAGCTGAGTGAGGATAAATGCTATCTATCTCATTATTTATTCTCTTGCTAGTGAGAGGTAAAAATACATAAATTAGTAGGAAATAATTATTGACTGAAAAGATAAATTATTTAGTAGAAACATAGTTCTACTTAATTACATTTTTATGAGAAGAGTTTTTACACTTGAATATCAATGTATGCCTTGAATTACTTAGGGATTAAGCATAAAATATATTAAAACCTGATATAATGCTTCATATAGATATTCTACAAGAAAAATCTTTGATCAATCTCTGCTAATGTGTTTCCAGTGTTAATCATTTCTTAAAAATTTCTTGTTGGTGTACTTACAATATCTTTCTGTTTGTAATTATTAGTACAAAAATTAAATATGCAAATGTTTTACAGGTTTATTTGGTATTTTAAAATTACCTTCAAATAACAGTCTTTTTTAGTGCCCATTATTCTGCCCCTTTACCACTATTAGTTAAGGTGTAAGAACACAGATTTCAATGTACAAAATTAATGTTTAATATGATTTTGTTCCTAGAATGCATATTTGTTTGATTCCTGGTGAGGTTAAGTTACATTTTATGCATCTTGAACATTTTTATTAATTTTTTGTTCATTCTTGCTTTTGTTGTACATACTTTAACAATTTATATTTTTTAAAATCCAAATGACTCCATGAAACTGTGCTCTGATTTAAGTAGATTTGTCTGCTCTTTGCTTTGTAAAGGTTCTTATGCTTCATTTCTGTGAACGTGCTTTGTGTGACACTGGGATACTCTGGCATGTTGCAGTCAAATCAGCAACTGTTTTCCTTCATTCTGCATGTTTCAAAGCTACAATGTTTTCAGCACACTCTTTCATGACTATGCCAGGTCTTAAAAAAATTTTTGCTTTTGCGTGGACATTTTAATGGATTGTTCAGTGCATTAACATATGTGTAGCTGGAGAGACAGCTCAATGAGGAAAGTGCTTGCTAGGCATGAAGACTTGAGGTCAGATATCTGGAACTCAAGTAAAGTTAGATGTGACGTACATCTGTGATTGCAACACACCTGTAGCGAGATGGAAGGGAGAAACAGGAGGATCCTTGGAATCTCATAGGCTGACTAGGTTGGCCTAAATTGGTCTGAACAAAAGACCCTTTCTCATATGTCCTCTGACCCATACATGTGCATCAAGGCATGTATGCACCCTCTCTTTGTATGTGTCTGTCTCTGTCTCTGTTTGTCTCAGTCTCTGTCTCTCTCTCTCACACAGAAATTAAAAAGATGAAAAAACAACAAATATGTGTGTGTCCTTAGTATATGTATCATACACATTTAATGAAAGAAAGAATTAACTACTTTGTATTCTTTCTTCTTAGCTTTTTTTGAAGCAGCCATTGGTTTCTTATGATTTGGACAGATCGTGTTTATTCATGCTGTGCTCTAATAAGCAGGATATTGCATCATCCTGACCAGTAGAACTTGTGTTCTTATATGGAAAAAAAATACTTTTGAGATAATTGACATTGATATTGAGATAGGCAAGCCATCCTGTATCACATGGATGGGTCCAGAGAAACAAAGAAGATAGTTAAAATGGGAGGCAGAAGAAGAAGATCAGAGAGCATGGTCTGGGAAGAATAGGCAGGATGTTTTTTTTTTTTTTTTCCTGAGAAGATGGATGTTCTGGAATTTAAAAGCCAAGGAATGTGGGGAGCTTCTTCAATTTGGACTTCTGAGAACAGAAAGATAACAAGTCAGAATAACTGCAACACTAAATTGAAGGATATGGTTTATAGTACTAATAGAAAATTAATGCAAATATTGAATCAATTCCCATTCTACTTAAGTACTCAGTGCTCAGTTTCTTGAATTATATCTGAATCTCAGTGCCCACTTGCAGGAAGCAATCCAACCCATGGATTTCAAATCATCTCTGGATACTGCTCCAGTAATGTCTATTGAATATTACTTCTTATTGAGTTCTACTGGACATCTCAAATATTTCTTTTAACCAAACTTTGGTTGATCCAAAGCTCTCTAAATTACTTTGTTTTTGTTTTAGTAATTTAATTCTATATGTTCCAGGTCATAAACTTTAGGCACATCTTTTCCTCAGCTCTTTGTCATCCAGCACACACCTCATCAAAAATTCTTAATGCCATATATTCTAACCACAAATCTGTTTTCCCCTCCATCTGCCGAGAATATCATCTCCCAAGTTACTGTAGTACTCATTTTAGCTTTACTGCTGCCATTTTGTTCCCTACCGTGAATTCTACACGTATCTGATCTCATTCTTGCTTCTTCACATGACTTTCCATCATTTATAAAGCAAACTCCAGTACCTGGCAGCATATGTTGCTTAATAATTCTTTTATGTTTCATTGTTCAAATTTTCTGTTTAAAAACAGCTTGTTTGACTCATGGATATTCAGTCTACATTTGAGCATCTCTATCACTGTCCAGAACTTTATATTTTTGTTTGGATAGTTCATCACTATCAGACATTATACAATGAGAACATGTGTGTTTTATTGACTGTCTGCTAAGTAAACTCACAAAAAACAGTGCCGTACTAACTCTTGTGCATTCGTACACATCCCAGTGTTTAGAACTGTACCAGGATGTTAGTATCGTTTAGAAAATATTTTGGGAATCATTTATTAAAAGAAAGAGTATATTGTTCCTTGGCTCCGAATATCCTGGAACGCACTGTGTAGACCAGGCTGGCCCTGAACTCACAGAGATCTGTTTGACTCAGTCTCCTGAGAGCTAGGATCAAAGGCATATGATACGATGCTCAGTTGTCCCTTATTTTTTAAATTGAATGTCATGGATCTGTGAAGTCTTATTTGTTAGGTATTTAATTACATTCTTTATACAATTTTATTGGTGGTCTATACGTTTTTTTCAGTCATTTACATTACTAATGGAATATTTTAACTATTATATCATTTTCAATAGATTAAACATTTTCTTTTTATTCAAATTTTAAATATGTTAGACTTTTTCTCTCAGAAGAAATTTTAAAACACAACTGTAGGCAAGCATGATGGCTCACACCTTTAATACTAGCACTTGTGAGGCAGAGGCAGGAAGATCTCAGTGAATTTGAAGCTAGGCTGGTCTACATAGTCTGCATAGTTCCAGGATAGTCAGGACTACAAAAAAGAGTAGGGCAGAAACAAACAATTTTTTTTCTACATTTACAACATAAGAAAACACGTTGCAATATGGGGCATATTGATACTGAATGAATATATGAATAAATGATGAATATATTTTGTCTTCAGGTGATCAGGCCCTTCAATAATGCCAGTCAGGCCTGGCTGTGGTGGCACACACCTTTAATTACAGCACTCAGGAGGTAGAGGCAAGTGGATCTCTGTGAGTTCGAGGCCAGGCTGGTTTACAGAGTGAGTTCCAGGACAGCCAGAGTTACAACAGAGAAACCCTGTCTTGAAAAAACAAAACAACACAATACAAAAATAATACTAATAATTCCAGTCAGTCACATCATGGAAAGATAGAATATAGTGGAGATTCAATAACAACTCAGGGAAAAGAGGAAAATACTTAATTTGTAGATTTCATAGAGTAAGTTTCTCTGAGCTCAGACGGTTGTGTTCTCTGGCTTCAGCATCTTAGGAAAGCACTAGATGGGGTGAAAACCACAGGGCAGTCTCTGTGGTCTAACAGCCCAGCTTTTTGTATATATTTAAAAATAAATGACTTCATGAAACATGAGTTTTAGGGAAGTGGAACCCAAGGGATTTATGGGTATCAACTTCAATTCTTGCTATAATTGGGGTCATAGGGCTGAAGTCAAACCCCATTTCGCCGTTATGCTATACTAGTCTGTTAGGTAGTATCATCTGAATCTGCATGGATGAATAGACTAGAAAGGTGCCCATGTGTATAAAAATCAATAGGGTTATTAAAAGGTGAGAAGAGCTATAATCCAGAAGATACATTAGGATTTTTGAAATTATGTGTCCCATGACTCTGACACCTGTTGTCTGATTCTGAAGGAATGACCTGCTGGGATTTTTGTTGCATGTCTGATCATATTAGAATGATTTACATATGTCTGTGGACTGATCCAAGTTGGCAGAGGGGCCAGAATAGCCACTTACACTTTCACAGAAAGAGGGAGGCATAGCTAGCAGTCTTTTTGTCAGAGTGGTGCTGGCATTAAGTAAATGACTGGCAAGATTAACTAAAGTGAAAGAACAAAGCAGAGCAGAGCATGTTCTCAGTCAGAGTAGGCTAGACTCTGAAGATTAAAGGAGAAAAATTTGATTTCAGGTGAGGGGAATTTCAAAAAGTCTTCTTGTAACCAGCAGTTATTAATTCAAAGAAATCATCAATTTCAGTCTCTGGGGTTGGGCCAGAGAACATGAGCTATATAGGAGGAATTCTTCCTCCCTGTGATACAGGCACCAGAAGAGGAGCAGAAGGAGTAGCATCACACAGTAATTTATTTTTTTACTGTTAATACAGTCTCCAGGAGGTCAGAGGAGTGGGTGGAGTTAGTCAAAGGGTGACTGTTCCTCAGCTGGTCCTCTGGAATGAAATCAAGAGGTAAAGTGGGCGTATGTTGTCCTTGCAGTCTCTGATGTCTGTAAGATAATTTGATCTTGGCAAAATTAACTGAGTCCTCATAGCTAGTGGAAGTAGAGGTCATGAAGAGGACCATGGAGGTTATCAACAGATTTGTGATTTCAAAATTTGTTTTCTGCTCCCCTGCTTATATCCCTTGCTATTTGTTGTATGGTTGAAATTCTTTGGTCATTAATTTTATTCTTAAATATTTCATAATGTACTCCCATTGTGAATTTGATCTTGTATTTACTATAATTTTAAACTATATAAGAGAATTACTAATTGTAATCTGCTGGTAGTAATTAGCTTGAAACTAAGCTGTGTGCTTAATTTCAATGTTTATTTAGATTTTAAAAATGAGAAGACTATAGACAGAGGTTTGGTGCCAGAATGAAGCTTACAGTTCAAATTTTGGGACTTATGTGAACATTTTTAGACTGTATACTAATAGGAATCAGGTAATTTTATGATTTCTATATTGCTTTACATGTTATCTTATCCAACAATTGTCTTCTTTCTTTGGAGAGCTTTTAACAGTCTGAAGACATTTCCATGTTAGAGTAGGGATGTTCCACTCTCAACTTTTGCATACAGCTTACAGATTAGTAGAGCATCTTCCATGAAACAGAACAGTTCTCAGGGCTCTGGACTTAGCACTTAAATACACTTCATGGAGGTAATTGTGATAATAATTTTGCATGTATATTTTGCATTCTTTGTTTGTAGAAAGTCTCCAAGAAACTTCACATGGCTAGCATTATTTCCTTTGCCATCTTCAGAGAATACTGAGCATGGAACACTAAGGTGTAGAGTCATGAAGCTAATATTTAACCATGACTCATTCTCAGGCAGCATGGCCTCAGAGATGCATTTTATAATGCTGTGTGCTACCGTAAGTTTCTTTCATTTAATTAAATTCTGTTAAGGCCTCCTTCAGTCCCAAATAAACTGTAATTTTAGAACAAATTAAAATGAATAACAATTTGTTCTTATCATTCATTTAATTTGATAAGTGATGAAAAATTTTCTATCTCCTGGGTCAGTTTATTATTCAATTAATTTGAAAGACACTGCTTCACTGTGAAATATGAGTAAAGACTGTAACCATGACTTTCTGTCATCTGTGTGCTTTGCTTTCTCCTGAACTTTTGTTGCTGTTGTTACTTGTTTGCTTCAGAACTGAGGACCAAATCCAGGACCCTGCATTTGCTAGGCAAGCATTCTACCACTGAGCTAAATCCCCAAAGCTCCCCAAAATGCATAGCCCAGGCTGGCCTGGAACTCATGATCTTCTTTCCTCCTCCTTCTTCCTCAAAACCTACCAGTGTATGGCACCACAGCCAGCATTTCCTGAATTTTTAATCATGGTTATAAAAGCCAATTATGAAGCCAGTTGAAGCTTTATGTACTGTCCATCTACAGAGTAAGGTATGTATATTTCGTACTGTTGATAGTTAAGAAAAAACGAAACAGACACACCTTTCACAGGTAGTTTAAAAAAAATGTACACAGGAGATGATTCATTGAGACCCTAATGAATGGTTGTCATCAAAAGGCAGATAAATGCTAATAAGAGAAGAGATAATTATATCATGGCCTGAGGAACAAAAGCTTCATGCTACTCATCTAAGCTTACAACATTTCCAAGAGAAAGTGAGAAGCTGCAGGTGTTCCAGCTGTGCATGGTTGTGGGAATAGCTAGAAGAGAAATCAGGGCTGTGTCTTCCCAAAGGCATTCTGAACTCAGTAACTAAAAAGGTGGTGCAGAGTGCTCATCATAGAGAATCAGAGAGATAGGGATCAATTGCACCCTGTTTTTAGAGACTGAAAAAAAAATAGAGATACTAGATAAATTTCCCTGTGGCACAGAAGGCATCTGAGGAAGAAATCTGAATAGGAAACTACAAAACAGACAGTGAATCCCCACACTTTTTTATGTAGCTCAGAAGTAAGAGATTAATAGCAAGGAATATCACTGTATTCATAAGAATAGGAGGCTCGAGGTAGCCCTTTATAAGTAACTCAGATTGATTTCAATGGCCTCGAGTTACAGAAATACCATCACAGGGACATTTGGAAAGTGTGCACTTGTGGTGGGTGTTCCTGGATGAAATTTGGTATCCACAATTATTAGAAGATGTCAGTAACATTTAAGAGATGGAAGCCAGCTAGTTCCTGTACAAACAGGATGGTCCTGTGCACACTGCTTTGTCCTCAATCTTTTGGGATTTTCTGATGATCCTTCAAATGAAATGAAAAGTCTGTTCATGGTCATGAGTATAGAAATATACTCCATGTTTTATTTCTGCCCCAAGTGATTTGTAATACATGATGAAGCATTTTAATCTAAAGTAAACTTAAATTACAGTCTCTAAAATGTCTGTAACAAACAAAATAAAGATCTATTTTGAAGATCTCAATGAAGTCTTGTTGACAGACAGCTGATCAACCAAATTTTGAACCCCAAATTTCAAACAATACAGTAAGATTCACAATATGTGAAAAGTCCACAATGAAAACCAATAGAATCATAACTATAAAAAACTGAAATTAACAGCACTGAGAATAGGAAATACAATGAATTCCATATAGTAAAATAAAAATACTCAAAGTGAAAATAAGTTAGGTTAATAGACACAAAGCCAAACAAATCCAAGAAAAAATTAAATAAAAATTGAAAGCAGAGTATACAGTAGATAAAAAATAAACTCTATAAAATATGTACATGAAAGAATATTATCTGTTGAAAAGAAAAACAGAAAATTCTGGTGGCACAAGGAAAGACTAAAAGCCAACCAAAGTCTAACTGGGATCATACTCAGCTGCTAACAATGAATATCATTGGAAAATAAATTCGAGACAATGGATGAGGAATTTCAAGACAATTGGATTCTTAAAACAGACTCCTCAAATTTTCAAGATTACAAAGTGCACTAAAATGTGTGTGTGTGTGTGTGTATGTGTGTGTGTGTGTGGTTGTTCACGTGTATACAAATGCATGTGCTCATGTACTTTTAGGCATGTAGGCCCAGGAATGATTGCCTGGTGTCTTCCTTAATTGCTTTCCAACCTGTTTTGAGATAGTCATTCACTAATTCTGGAGCTCATTGATTCCACCTCATCTGGCTTTTTAGACAGTGTTGGGCCTCAGAATTTAGTTCCCTCTGTTTGTGTGGCAAGCACTCTACACACAGTGCTTTCTCTCAAGTCCTGAATTACATTTACTTTTATGCAGGTAAAACGATACCCTTTTCTAGATACGTTAGTGGAAGCTTCAGAATGCCAATGATATTGAGTATGTTAATAGGAATAGAAGAAGAAAAGGACTTTCCTCAGAAAGGAATTGACCAATGGAAGCACAACTACAGTTTTACTAGAAAACAGGAATTGTATCACTAAAAATTAGCAGACATTTGGTATTTATTTTTGCCTCTGGGAATGATGAATGATTGTTAAAACTGGAAGATGAAAATACAGGGGCCATTGCTCTAGAAGAAGAGGAATATGTTAACTACCACTTTTCTAAACACTAAATGCCGTTAGCAAATATAAATTTAATGGTTATCTTTTATCAAGCAAGGGCTATATTTTCTGACTTCAGAAATGATTAAATTGTAACCTCATCCTTGAGGATATCATAGATAAAGTGATTTTTTCCCTCCTCTTATCCATGTAGTAAAATCCATGTAGTAAAAGAAGCTTCTTTGTACATGGGATTAAATTAAGAATTGTGAGGTAAATATATAACCTTGGATTGCATGAATTCTGCCAATCTAATCAGAAGGATTAAAGATGGAGGCAAGGAGAATAAAAAAAAATGATTGGATTTATGTTTTACTCCAGAAAAGGAAATCTACACCTGGCTCAGTTATTTGGGCTCCGAAGATGATGCTACACAGATCTTATGTCCTAGGGAGAACAACTACTATTATTCTGCTAAATGGGCATAATACTAAATTGACTGCTAACGACTTATTGTTATATCATTAAATTAATGTATCTATCAACCCTCTCAAACCTCATCAGGATCAGGAAGTTTCTATTTAAAGTAAATAGTGATTTATACAGACACACAACTGGCCAAACTGAAAAAATAATAAACTCAGCATACTCAGCCACAAAAGAAACACACGCACACACGCACACGCACACACACACACACAAATGTATATAATATGTATCTTGCTGCCTCTCATTTTGAGGTTCCGGAATAGTTGCAGAGGAGAGAGAGAGAATGTAAGATCGGGAGGCAATGAATGCATTCATGTAAACCACAGGGCAGCTACAACTCATGGAGATTATAACAGCATACACAAGCCCTATGAAAGTTCAGGCCAGCTTAAATCCCAGCATGGAGATGAGAGGTAGACATAAAGTCCCATCCTGTAGATAAGAAGGTATTGACAGTTGATAGTTTCTGGGACAGAAAGTGTAAGTTGTCTTTTTTTGTAGTTTGCTTGTTTGTTTTGTGTTGTTTTTTTTGAAACAAGGTTACTCTGTGGTAATTCTGGCTGTCCTGGAACTCACTGTGTAAAACAGGTTGGCCTTGAACTCATAGAGATCTGCCTATTTCTGCCTCCCAAATGCCACCATACCCAGGAATTTTGTTTTTTCTTTCTTTCTTTTCAGTTTTTTTTTTTTAAGAGTGATCCCACAGGTGTAATGACCGTGATCCAGTGGAAGGCCACACATCCGTGAATAAAGGCAGCAAAAATAGACTTGGTAAGTGAAAGGAGAAAGTTCGTTGGTAAGGTAAGAGGGATAGATATGTAAGGGATTGAGGTAAGGGGGTGAATATGTTCAAAATTTATTGAGCAAAATTCCCAAATAGCTAATACAAAAGTGAGATAAATGGTTGACTCCTTTTTAAATTTAGAAAGGAGAGGTAAGAAGGTCAAAACTAGATAATAAAGAGTGTAGGGTAATTGCAATAGAGGTTGGCATGATGCAACGTGAAGATGGAAGGAGGAAGTGACTATGATGAGTCTTGGAAAACAGGCATTCTACAGAAGCTGGGAGAGGCAAGGAAACAGGTTTCCCCACTGCAGTCTTCAGAGGAGCCCACTCCTTGATGTAATCCTAAAAATTCGCTGTGACATGTCTGACTTTCAGAATTTTCAGATGATTATTCTCCTTCCAATCCACTGGATCTGTACCAATTTGTCTCGGCAGCAAAGCGAGATGAATTCAGGCATTCCATTCTCTTATGGGTATCACATGTTAGAGAACACAACTAAGGGATTCTGGTCAGTATTGTAACCCTTATATAGGGAGCAGCACAGAGGATTTCACTAAGCAGAGAAGAACTGTTTTCATAGAGAAACAAAACCTGAGCCACATCTTTAAGAAACAAGCCTGCAAATAACCCATTCCTATAAGACTTCCCTGCCTACCCTGGTATAAAGTAGATGCCTTAGTTAGAGTTTCTATTGCTGTGATAAAATAGCATGACCAAAAGCAACTTGGGAAGGAAAGGTTTTATTTTAACATACAACTTGTAGTTCATCATCCAGGCAAGTGGCTGGAACAAAAGACAGGAACCTGGATGCAGGAGCTGACGTGAAGGACTCAGCCAGCTTTTCTATAGCATTCAACACCACCAGCCCAGGTGTGCTACCACATAGAGTGAACTTGGACCTCCCATATCAATTATCAATCAAGAAAATGCTCCACAGGCTTGCCCACAGGCCAAGTTGAGTCGTCCTCTTCCAAATGAGTTTAGTTTGCGTCAAGTCAATACAAAACTAGCTAGTTTAGTAGATATCCCACTTACATACCTTGAAACCACACAGGACATCTTCGTATTTGGGATCTCCCTGGATTTGACATTAAATCTTCCCAAAGGCTCCTGTGTTAAGGGCTTGTTCTCCACCTAGTGGTGGTTATTAAGAAGTGGCGGAATCCTTGAGTGCTAATCACAACTGTAAGTTCCTATATAACTTCATAGGTTAATGGGTGATTAGGGGGTCAGGCTAATTGGAGAAAGTCAATGCGAGACATTGAAGGGAACATCTTATTTCCCCCTTCCTTTCTCACTCCTTTTCTCTCACTTCCTCTCTGTCTTTCTCTGTTCCCTTTCCCTCTCCATCTTTTTCTCCCCTGTCTCTTCTGCCTACCATGAGATAAGCGGCCTTGCTCCGCCATGCCTTTCCACTATGCTATATTCCCTCATCCAAAAGCAAAGGAGCTAACTCAACGCAGACCTCAGGAATTGATCTCAAGCAATTCTTTCCTCCTTTGTATCATTTACTTAGGTATTTTGTCACTACAGTTTTACTGAACTGTAACACCCTGGACTTTCCATTGCTTCTTACAGTAAGAGAACTTTGGGATTACTAGAGGTGAAGTCAAGGAGGACATAGTGAGAATAGGCACCTGACGCTGCTTGCTGAAGCCATCAGTGAATTCCAGGAGTGCCCTTAGTTAGTAAAGGCAAAGATGTGCGGACACAGCAACATCTCTGGATCAATTGCAGCTCAGTTTTACTGAGATGGAAGATGAAACTCAAGGGGAACCCAGATGGGGGAACATGGATTTTCTTCTTTTGTGGATTATGCTAGGACCTGACAAACAACATTGTTCATCTAATTTCCTTAATTCAAAGCTTTTCATGTTATGACTGAAGCTTAGTGAAGGAATTCTCCTGGCATGGATAGTCATGTACCCAAGTTGAGGAAAACAGCTTTTGGGTCTCATTTGCTGGCTTTCCCCCTACTGTCCAAATTAAACTCACTTAGTGCTTCTCTATCTCTATGGTTTTGTGAAATCTATCATTCTATTTTACCCAAACATTTCCAATTACTGCCTACTCAGCTAAACTCCCAACTCTAAATGTCATCAGTTTCCATCTGAGGCCTCTGACCCATCAAGGCATCCATGAAATATTCCTGAGGTTCAGATATGATCTACTTTTCATTCCATGTAAACCTGTAGCATGATGCATTAGCCTTCTTTAGGCCAGAGTGCCGCTTAGACCAGAGTGTGTACGCCAATGTGGATCACCTCACTTCCTTGGACTTCCTTGTTAAATTTCTGATTTTAATACCTTTTATATGGCATCTTAATCATCCATTTAAGTTTCTTTCTTTCACGTTAATCAGTTCATCCCCATATATTTTAAGTTCAGTAAGAATGCATTGGATTCAATTTATTTTGAAAGTAACTTCAATATAGAATGTAAGGATTGATTTAAAAGAAATGCAATCTATAGTTTAGTAATTCCCCTGTTGTGAGATTTAAGATAGATTAAATAACATTTCTAAAGAACTGTGCTTAGATTTACCAGCCACGTGCAATCATATCTATAGTTCAAGGTGGTTTTCGTTATTTGTAAAAGACGTAAAGAAAGCTGACTCTATTCTTAAGGCATTTTGGGTTTTGTTCTTTTTAAAACAGCAGGGAGAAAGTCTTTTTCCCCAGGTGATTCAGTGTTGTAATACCTGGAAAATAGCAGGTAGCCACATAATCGCTGTACTTTTCCATGTAATTATTAGAGGTATGTGAAAGGTTGTGCAAGAAAGGAAAAGTCCTAATGTCTAAAAGCATCACTACTCACAAAAGGTTTTATCTTAATATTTTAGGTGTGGCCTCTGGACATGGAAATTAATTTTGTTCTTGAGCTTGTGTTTAGTGTGTGTGATCCATGTCTGAAGAAATAAAATGCCAAACCTTCAATCACCCGAGTAGAAAAGCCTTCACAATTTGATGCACTGGTGACCCCTAGAGTACTCTAGAGTATACCATTGTCTAAAGAATGTTCCAGAGCTACAAGGCATGAAGTGAAAAACAACCAAACTAGCAAAGAAGTAAGAATGTTAGCTTATCTGAAAGTTAATAACCATTGACTTAAGGGGGGAAATGTGTACACGTGGGGAGTGATTTTGATATTCATCACAACACTTTTTCAAAGTATATGCAAGAAGATAAAATAATCCAGGCCCTGTGAGTTGACTCCATATGAAAGGCTCACTGGACCATGCCATACTTTACACTACGCACCTGGCTGACATTGAGTGTTTTCGTAAATATAAGTGCTAATTATTTATGCCATTTCTTGCATGAATAGTACATGAATTCAGGAGAGTGTTGTAGTTCATGTTTTTGCTATAATTGAATGTATAGTAATTCAAAAGCATTGGCTAGCAACCATGAAAAGAGGATCCATGGAGCATGTTACCTATGAACTTAGAAGTCAGAATAAGTAATGGGTTTTGGCTGTAAATAAATGAGTTCAACATCAACAGTGATTAAAAACTCGAGATCGTCTGAGCTGTACAAGTTTCCTCCCCAGTGCTCCTATCAATTACTTAATAAATTTAAGTGATAGCTATGTTTCTCAGTAGTAGATATCTATTTAATTTTTAAAAAAATTATTTTATGTATATGGGTGATTTTCATGAATGGATGTCTGTACACATGTGCTTGCCTGTTGCCATCAGAGGCCAGAAAATGGCACCCAATCCTCTATAACTGGAATTACAGATGGTTGTGAACCACCATATAGTTGGTTGAACCTGGGTGCTCTACAAGAACAGCCAGTACTCTTAACTACTGAACAATCTCTCCAGGCCTAGTAACTAATATATTGAGATACTTACTGCCCATTTTTACTTTAAATCAATAAGAGTTAGAAGCAGAGTTAACAACTAATGAACAACCAAGAAAAATTATTAATTTTGCAATTTTAAAATTTTTCATCAAAGCTCATTTTTTGAAATTGTTGAGAAATTGCAGCATCTATGGCAGAATATGGGGGAAATAAACACCTGTGCCTTTCCTGCATTACAATGCAGTCACTCATCTATGACTCTAAACAGACTAATCTCTCTGCTGTTCCCATAAACTGGTACTCAGAACATATCTTCCTGACTCCACTTGAACTTTGGCCTTGGCTTATCACAACCAGTTACAGAGAAAGATGATTTAAATGAAAAGAAATCTGACAAGCACAATATACATTCTGTTATTTCCTTCATTTCTCTCTTTAATAGTTGGTCATGAACATTTTTATGTTAGTACACAATTGTCTACTTACTCTTACTATCATCTTTTCCACTGTAGGAATGTATATACCCATTATTTATAATAGTATGTTTATTTTTTACTTAGAAGATAAAAGAAGGTATTTAAAAATTTATCTGGACCAAATTATACTTGTTAGCAATCATACTTGGCTTCATGAAACTTGGTAATCATCATTTCTCTCTGTACAGTTGCGAATTCAAGGCTAGAGGGATTGTTCTGTGAAGTCTCAGAAGATGAGACTCTGTCTAGCCTCTGTTCCTAGCATGTACCATTTGTCCTCAGAGTCCCAGAATGGTTGAGGCATCTCTGCAAATACATGAAAGATAAAAGTAAAGATAACACCCCTGCTTCTGACTGTGTCAGAAAAAGATAAAAAAAACTCTGTGGTAGTTCTGATCAGGAAATTCCTACACAGTACTTAGAAACCAAATGGGGTTTGACAACTCCAGGTCAAAGCAGGGCTAAGAGGGTCAAACTCTGAAAAGGTATATTTCTAGTCTGAATGACACTGAGATTCTCTTAGAAAGTCAAGTTAAAAATGGATGCTGAGAGTTTAAGTATCAGTCTATCACACAGGAATACCCCCCCATGGCACATTATGCATGAGAAGTTTATCTTACATAAGTTTAAGTATTTAGCAATTTATGGGTTCTACTTAGGGGTTACAGCTGTAAGTTTTTAAGTAAAATGCATTCAATTTTTAGAATATCCAAAATATTTGTCCAATATTTAGAGTCAGAATTCTATAAGCATCTCTTATTTGTGATGACAGAGATGGGCGGGGAGAACAGCATCTGTTTCTCCCATGTTCCTTTAGTCACAGCCATGTAACATGTTGCCCAATGATTCTTAAGAAAATAATGAAATCCAGTGTCCTATCAAGAAGAACAAAAGCCTAATTTTGAGAAATGATTTGGTTTCCTTGAACTAAATTGTGAAACAGCTGATAATTTGTTTGATTTATATGATAGTGTGCTAATGACCTTAATCATTTCTTCCAGTCTTCACCTGCAATGTCCTCTTCACCTTCCTGATCCAGGGAACATGTGGCCATTTCACTCTTCCACAGCACATGCCTTCATCCACAGTTGTTTTATTGCCTAAAACATTTCTACTCAACTTTCTTTCAGCCTTAGATTTAAGGGAAACATTTCTCTTTTTTTGCCTTTGATAACTTTAACCCCATTATTATTTTCCCCAAACTTCCAAATTTGAAGATTTTTTTTTCAATCAGATTATGCCATATATTTCTACAGTGATACTCTGTAATCCAAATGGGATATATTCCAAGATTCCTAGAGGATTTCTGAAACACAAATAGTACCAGAATCAGAAGCCCCCAAAAAACTGGTAGGTTGCTTTCTTCCTGGTGGATCTAGCCATGAATATACCTGGAACATATCTGGAATTCCTGTTCAGATTTGATTACCTTCTTCCATCTGCATATTGATGGGCACAGTATTCCCAAGTCCATCTCTCTTTCTCTGTGTCTTATGTCTGTCTCTGTCTCTCTGTGTGTTCCTATCTCTGTCTTTCTCTGTATCCCTGTCTCTCTCTCTTGCTTTCTCTCCTGGTTCTGTACTTCTACTCTACTTCTTTCATCTCTATTAAGTTCTCTTCTCTACTTGTCTCCTCTTCTTCAAAATCACTCATCATCTCATGGAACAAACATAGTAAATGTCAGATAATCTATTTCAAAATAGCATAGTCCATCTGTAAAATCCCATATGCCATAAGGATATAGTCACAGGGTCTAGAGATTACAAGAATATCTTTTAGGGATTAGTATTCTGCAAACCTCACCATTAGGCCTATTGGGATGTAGTCAATCATTTACAGCAAGCAAACAAACACAACGTTTTTCTGGCTCTATTTTATTCTCAACAGACTTCTGAAACACTTCATCTTGTCCTCTCTACCTCCTGTCCCTTCCTACTTCTCAATTCTTTCTTTGAAGCTTAAAAAAAAAGGACAAATTAGTTGCCCTTTTCTTGTATTCTTGATATCCATTTGTAAACCTCTCATTTTTCTTTTCAAATATTTTCAAAGATTTTATTCTTTACAACTTGCTTCAAAACACTTTTCAAAGCCAATAGTGATCCCTCTGCTTTGTAAAATCACATCTTCCATTCTTACTTTTCATTCTCGGGAGACAATACAGCCTGTTGATAACGCCGTCATCCTTTCCGTGCTGTGTGCCAGGATTGCTGCCCTTGATATTTTCTTTCTGTCTGGTCACTTATCCCAACCCCTATGTGGGTTGTTTCTTACTGTCTGGCTCAGCTTGCCAGTACTGTAGCTCCATGGTAACTACATGCTGACAGTTCCCAACTTTTAACCCACATCTTAAACTTGTCCCTGAAATCCAGGGAATTTCAGATCTGTAACCTATCTAAAAAATACACAGAATAATAAAGGACAAATTTATCATTTATATCCACCATTCCAAACATCCACTTTTGGTAGCGAATAGCTTCTCCGGATTTCAATTCATCCACAACATTTGTTATTTTTTCATGTTTTTAATTAAACACTTCAGCTTTTATTGATCAATAACATATCAGTCTTGATACTTTTATCACTACCATGTGGTTCAAGTTACCTTCCTGTTTTGTGTATACTACCAGGGAGACAAAAGGTGGTCTGATATAGCTTCTGCTCTTGCCTACATATGAGTCTCAAACAACAACCAGGTAAATCAGTACAAAACATGACTTCTCTATTTAAGCCTGCAGCAACAAATCTCTTCCTATTTAGGGTAAGAGTAAAAGTCCTTAGACTGTCTTGTTACATTTCTGGACTCATCCATATTTTCCTCTCTATTCAGTGATCATGCAAAGCTGAAATGCTGGTAGATATTTAAACCACATCCACAGCCTTTGGAAATGCCACTATATCCCTTCTGTTTGGGGATACTTTTCCCTATGTTTCACACACCTAATTCCTTCCAGCTTTTCTTTAAAGCCTTTGATTATAGTCTTAAAAGTTTTAAGCATCGTAGTCTACGTAAAATGCATTGCTCCTCTATAGAAGCACTCCTTTTGATTGTGACATATTTTTCCTCAATGGTTCTTCTTCCAACCTTCCACATATATAGAAATAAACACAGATGCATCATATGGGAGAAGCAAAGGCTGCATATCTGGGACTCAGCATGGCAAGTGGTTTATTCACTGTCACCTGAATTTCAGCACTTACTCACAGATAGGTAAGGAGTAGGAAAGCTGTGCAACAGACAAAAGTCCTCCGATGTTCTCTATTTGAGGCTGGTGGTGTGGGAAAGCTGAAGCTGAAATAATTGGAAGCTAAGCCTCCCATGGGATTGGTTAGTGGCCATAACTGGTTCACTTTTGTAGGTTCAAGGTTGAAGAAATCTTGGGAAGCTTTGAATTATTTATTATTAGAATACTAACAAACTTTTGTCGGTTTTTATAGATTATTGTTTAGCTTACTAGACTCAGCCAAGAGTTAGCATTATGACCCCTTATAAGGTTGGCTTAGCTCTCTGGATTCCTGACCTGATAGTCCTAGACACAGGAATGAGTCTCTCTCTGGACAGGTTACTATGGGTCAGAGATTCTAATGTTATATGCGATTTGCCCACTTTTTGTTTATACATTCATTGTCTCATGCACCTATCATTTTAGATATCATTATCTGTTTCTCCTTACTGACATGCAAGCTTGGGGACAAAGACAATGTCAGGTGATTTGTCACATTAGGCGTGACACTTGCTATTCTTGACACTTATTTTTGGTGCCTTGTATACATTAAATGCCTGATAGAACGTGTAAAGCATGAGACAATATGATTCCACCTATTTTCATTATGGTTAAACGAAAAACCAAAAAGCTATATCAAGAAGACTAGAATTGTTAAAGTAATTTTAGGAACCAAGAATCAGGAAATATCTTACCTTCTGCTTCATTTTGGTGGATAAAATATAACTTCCCTAAAGATGATTTGCAAATGACCCTTAAAATGATTGAATCTGTAAAGAGGGTTAAAAGTCCCTGTGATAAAATCATGCTATGAAATGTTGGCTATAATTATGTTTCTCTATGCCAAAGCACTAGAGAAAAGTCTTATTATGAACTATAGATACAAGCCACAATAGTAATTGGTTTCAAAGGTCTCTGCCCTATAACTAACTAGGTTTTGCATAACCTTTTCCCATTCTCAATTTGTAGGAATGACTCATGCTTGTTCCTATTGCGAAGAGTAAACCACAGTGCCTCCTAGTGTTTTGTTGATATTCTAGTACATCTGAATATCTAGTACATCTCAGCAAGGGAAGTCGAAAGAACAAAGGGATTATCTAAAGAATATGTTTGGGTTCTGAACAGAGTTCTGAAAAGAATAAATAAAAATGGTTAAAAATGCATTAAAATATTCATTGTCTCTAGAAATTAGAAAAATGCAAATTGAAACGTCTTTGAGTTTTAATTTTAACCCAGTCAAAATGGCTAAGAAAAACTGGCAACAAATGCTACGAGGATGTGGGGCAAAGAGAACACTTATTTCCTGTTGGTGAGATCATAAACTGGCCCAGTTACTATGGGAATTAGTATGAAAATTCTCAAAAAGCTAAAAATAAATCCACTGTATGACCCAATTTACCACTCACCATTTACCATTGACTTGTGTCTACTCTCAGTATATGCCCAATGGACTTGACATCCTACTTCACAGACACTTACTCAGCCATGTTCATTGCCACTCTATTCACAATAGCCAGGACATGGAAAGCACTTAAATGTCTCTCACCTGATGAGTGGATAATGAAAATGTGATACATGTACACTATGGAATATTATTCAGTTCTAAGAAAGATGAAATAATGAAATTTGTAGGTAAAAGGCCAGAACTAGAAAAGATAATATTTAGTTGGCCCAGACTTAGAAAGACAAATGTCTAATGTTTGCTCTAATAGGTTACCAAGAAGTATATATCTGGGCACTTTCTTCATGGTTTTGACTCTGTAACCTCTAACAGTTAATATGGAATGCTGGGCCTTCAGCTTCTTTATGGTCATTCTTATTTGTAGGCACAAATAATCTAGGTACTTCCATCTGAACTCAGAATTTTCAGTGGTTTTTCCCTTCCTAAGTATGTATTTCCATTTAAACCACCATACTCATGTGTGTTAAGTGGCAAAAAATAAGTGGTTCCCATATCTTTCTAGACGGCTTTCTGTAATTCAGTGTTACTGTTATGAGCCCTGGATAAGTTTTTGTAGGCATCATTACAGGAAGCTTTTACAATTAGCTTAGGAGGTTCTATTATTCTTTCAATTTCCCTAGCTGTAAAACAGGTATTCTAGGAAGACTGATAACTTGTCTAGGTGTTCATAGCTATTGAATCTTAAAGACAGAAGTGATTCTAGGCATAAATAACTTAACAATCTATATACTTTGCCTAGACTACTGTGGGAAGTCATTCTTATATCTTTTAATTTCTCTAGATTTCTTGTTCCATCTTCTTCAAAATTAAAATAGCCCCTTCCATCCACTGCAGTATGTGAAGAGAACATTTACTTTAACACAAAGCAACTCATTTAATAGTAGGCATCATTAAAAGAAAAAGAGATCCCGGCACCAGCAAGATGTCTCAGTGTGTCAAGGAACTCACCACACAAGCCTGAAGATCCAAGTTTGATTTCTGGAGCCCCAAATATATTATACAGATGTCTGGAACGCCATGATGAAATATATGAGTTCTCCAATTAATAATTGTTAATAAATGAAAAGGTAGAAAAAGGAACTAGAGAGATGGCTCACTGGTTAAAGCACTTGCTATTCTTCAGAGCACCAGGGTTTGGTTCCCAGAACCCATATGACAGCTTACAGCATTCCATAACTCAAAGTCTAGGGGATCCAATGTCCTCCTGGCATTCATGGGCACCAGACACGTACAGGGAGGTAAAATGATCATGTGCATAAAATAAATATAATTAAAAACAAATAAAGTGTATTTTTAAAGGTGGAAAGAGTGAACTAACTGCACAGTGTTGTCCTTTGACCTCCACAAGGGTGTGGAGGCATGTGCCCCGACACTCAAAGCATTCTCTCCCAATAATAATAAAATTGAAAAAAGGAAATATCCTGCAAATTCAGATGAATCCTTCTCCGTCAACCACTGTCCTTAGCTTTTCCTCACATGCTTCAGACTAACTTGGTGTATTTATTCTCATCACAGAATTCAGCAAGAATTTGCCCTAAAACTAAGGCAATGCAATCATTTTTCTTGTAAAAGTCTTCAGACAGTAGAGGGCTTCTTAGACATTGAAAATGATGAAGAAGTTCAAGAATAACAAAGGTATCAACTGTTCATGAATTACTTGCTGATAAATGAGTCATGCATAAACACAGTACATGTAAGATACACTAAGACCTCAGAGATTGTGTGGCTGTGTGGATAACATATTCCCTGGCTTAGAATGCTTGCACTCATGTTACTTTTTCCTACATTATGGTGATACAGAAGCAACATGCAATAAGACCTTTACTTCAAGTTTCATATTTTGATCTTTTCCAAACTATTTCAGGATATGTTGGGGGCCAATGATACCCAGGCTGTGGACATAACCAGCTTGACAAGGATCCTGGTTTTTCCCTTAGCTAGGAGTCTGAAGCCACCAACTGCTTTGCCCCTTTCTCATCTTTACTGTATGGTAACAAAAGCCTCTCATCAATAATATTGTCTATTTTGGCCTATTAGTAAAAACTCAAATCAATTCCTGGGCTGGCTGGGAGAGGAACACTGCCATCTCAACTCTAAATAATTGTAACAGTCTTACTGGCCTTCAAGTTTTTGGCATGTGTGAATACTATTCATGCTTTCTGTAGATATATAAAAAACTATTCTTGGTAGAACTGACCTTCCCATAGAGACAAAGTCATAGTCAAGTACAGAAATGAAGTCTAGACAGTATGCCAGCAAGCTTGAAAATGCAAATAGATAATTTACCCGTGAATGCCTGCCCCCCTTTATTGTAGCAAGCATACAGACCTAAAATTCAGCTATTCATTAATAGACTATTGTGTTAAGGCTATAAAATTAACCTCGAAGATTAGAAGCCTGCAGCTAGGAAGGGATGAACACTCTTGCATTGATGTATGCCTGAACACCTGCATTATGTTAGATAAGAAGTTAGCAGTTTTGCTATTTCAGTCAGGACAACTTCTGTCTTGAGGGGAGTCTTGCAATTTTTCCCCAGTGTACACATTGTTAATTTTTCTCTCTTAACTTTTCTAACTTCTAATTCCTTTATTTCTATTATTAAAGAAATGTTCTTGCGTGTCATAATCATCATAAAGTGTATTCTATGTGTCTCACTAAAGCACGTAAGCGTGCCAACTAAAGGGTCCCATAAAAGAGTGAAGTACTGCATTCACTTGTCATAACTTCGATGTTTATCCCCCTTCGTGGAGGCCAAGGAACCTCGTGTGGACTAGAGCTGGACTCGACTCCCACAAGGATACTGTCTCATGATGCTGGGAAATTGTTCTCCCTTAGCATCAAAATCAAGACTTAAAACATTTTTAAGTTAGAATGGGTTTACAAGAAAGTAACCCCATCAAATGTCTAGAATCATCTTTATTAAGAAGTCATTTAATCAGATTCTGTAATAGCTGTGAAACACAGGACTAAAACCCATCGTTATATTTGCCCTAATCTGTAATACCTGAACGTGAGTTCCTTCATCCAGTTTGTCCAGAACCAAAGTTCTATTACTCAGTAGCTTGTTTCATTTTGGTATGTTGGCCTCTAAAATTTATGTTTTTGGAGTTTCTTTTCAAAGAAACCACTGAAAAATGTTATCTTACAGCCATCATCAGTGACACTGTACTGCTAGTGTGAGCCAGAATGACTAAGAGGTCCTGGTGAGACTGTCCAGCCTGGCCCAGAATGACTGACAGGTCCAAATGATGCTGGACCGCTCAGCCTGGTTCAGGATGACTGAGGAGTCCCAGGCATCACACTAATACAAACACTAAAAAACAACCACTGAATGAGAGACTAGATTTTTCGGAATTGCCAAGCCTGGTATGTTTTAGGGAAAGGAAATTTTCATAGATATATGGTACTATTAAAGGGGCTAAGCAAAGCCAGGATTTGAATGATGGTAGAGGACTAGAAAGATCAAGCAAATTTAAATCAAATATAGATACATGGAGAAAAACTTTGAATACTGCTTTGGGATTCTGTACTCCATAATTATATCCTCTTATCCAGGTCATATGTTTGCTCTCCTTTGATCACCAATAGGAAATATTTCTTCTCCAATTATAAATAAAGTATTTTGATCATCTCTTTTCAAAGAAATCAGAACGAAGCCTGGGTTAATGGATGGTCAGTGGTAGAATATCTACATAAAATGTGTGAAGCCTTATTCTTAATCCTGGACACTGCCAATATTACAAAACTCAAGGCTAAATATATATATATATATATATATGTATATATATATATATATATACAATATATTATATTATTGTTGCATTAGCTTTTCCCAGGGAGACATGAACAAGTGTCTAATAAAAAAAAAAAACTAAACAGGGCACCAAAGAAGTTTCAAAGAACGATTGGATTTGGTCGACCTATAAACTTTTAATTACAGGATTGTGAAAGAGGGCATACTAAGAAGAGTATTGTTGATCTAATAAAAAAGCTGTAATACCAAAAATCTTCACATGAGCATGGGTGATGATCTCTCCAAAGCCACAATGATAGAGTGGAAGTGAGAGTAGAAGAGAGGTCTGAGGTCACAGTTGAGGTTGTAGTAACTTTCCCCAAGCCTCCTTCTAGTCCCCATCTTGTTGAAGATCTCTTGGGTGGTTGTCACAGGTGCCCTTGTTAAGATAGCATTGGTCAGGATTTGCAGACAACATTCCACAACAGTTACGAAACCATATTTTATTCATTTTAATGCCAGAGGAAATAGATTCTGAATATATCATTTCTGAGAAAGTATCTTGTTAGTATTGCATGAAAAATTTCCCAACTTAAATATTAGATGCTAACATCCAAAAGTCACACTAGTAAGTGAACAATCGAAACTATTGATGATATGGACTAATAAGCCTAATCTAAGATGTCCAAAATGTAAGTGGGTATTTTTTGTTTGTTTTGTTTAATTTCAGCTTATTCAGGTCCTGAAAAAATTTTGAAGCATGAACACCTTGGAATGTTGGACCTTGTTCTGAAGAAATAAAGATAATTTCAGACTGGATATTTGCCAAACACTTTTCACTCACAGTGATTTAGATTTTTTGAAGTGTGTTGAAATCATGACAGAACTAAGATGATGGTTCTTGATGGGTTCTCAGCTCATAAGAGTCTTAAAATGGTTTCTATTAAAAGACTGTTTCTTACATAATGTATTTTCAATAAACACATATTATTCACTATCTAGCTGCTTGTCCAATGTGAACAAAATCCATATTTATATCTGTCACTTTTTGACTTAATACATATTAAATTGTCTATGTATTGAAGAAAAAAATCAGAAAAGTTAATGACTCACCTAAAGTATATTCTGTAGATGTAGCAGCAGATGTCTAGCTGTCTGTAATATCTGAGAAATCATTCCACATTGGTTTTGAGTTAATTCTCCAGATTATCAATGTGGAAAGGGATGAACGAAAGCCACCTATATAGAAAAATCCTACATATATCTAAAATAATATTAATGAAGATCTCTTCTTCAAGCAGCTAGCATAAAAATAAGGAGTTTATTAGTTTGTATTTTATACCTCTAATGTGAATTTCAGAGATGGATTGGATTCTTATGGGTTATCTTGTCTACTTACTGAGTCACCCCAGCAATAGGAAAATTGACTCCAGAATTACTTATATGCATTGCTTCAAGTTTATGCGTTAATTGGAGGAAACATTTGGAACCATGGCTTTCTGGATGGAGTTTCAGTCTCATTTAATCAAATATGGACTTGAAAGATTAAAGAATAAAGATTTTTATTAACTCTTTATTTACAGAAAATATTCAATAAAAAGACATGTAGTAGTCAGTCACTTTGTGGGCTAAGCAAGGAAGAGACAGGGGAATTAACATAGACCTCAAAGGAGGGAACCAGCATCATGGCCAGTGCTCTACTCGACAGTAGAACCCTGAGTGTCTGAGAACAGGTATTTTTATTGATCTAGAACTCTTCACATGTTCTACTAACAGAACATGCAGATCATTAAACAACCCTCACAGAAATCAAACACCTGCAAACAATATAAAACCCAAAGACCTAGACAGCCCCTCATTCAACAGTGGACAAAACAATATTTTAAACATAGCTAAAAATTAACATCTACAAAAAATTCCCCTTTTCTTTATAAGCCACCCCCCCAAATACCTTATCTTTACAACACAATTTAATACTAACCAGCAAAATTATTTACAAGAGGAATAATCATGAGGATTGCCAATGCACGAACTAAATGAAACCAAACATCTATCAAGCTTTTCACAATGTCTTTGGACAGTAGAAAAACATTATTAATGCCCAATTATCTAGAATTTACTCATGATCTTCTGGGCTCCTCCAAAGAGCTTGGGTCACTTCTCTGGCTCTGCCCTCTGCAGCACACACAGCTTTTCCTCCAAGTTCTGGATATCTGCATTCCCCTGCTGCTGCTGTTCTTAGTGGTTGTCCCATGGTACTGGTATCTTTTAAACGCTGGTGTCTTCTGCTGAAAAAGGCTGCACTTTCACCAATACCATCTCCAGGGCTCTCTTTATGGTGCCAAGTCACAACTTCTTTACATGATCCCTTCAGTCTGGGCCTTCAACTACTACTGAGGCTGCACCTTCATCAATGGCCTCTCCTGGCCTCTCACAGTGCCAAGCTTCAGTTGCTCTCCTAAATCTCTTCATGCCTTCAAAACTAGCACCACGTGGGTAACTCTTACAGTACCAAGTTCAGCTGCCAGAACAAGATGCAACCTCGCCAGTTCTGGAAGACACTTCTGTGTGCTGACCCTGAGGAAACACTTTCCAGGTTTTAAGATGGAGTCTGGTTTGGAGGAAAAATTACTGGTCAATTGAAATAAGCAGCTTCTGGGTTCTAAGCCCTGGCTTCCACAGCAGCAGGGAGTCCTGGGCTGGTGGAAAGAATCTCTAGTTGAAACATTCTAGCAGTTTGTCATTCTTTTTTTTTTACCACTGATAAGGGGAAACATACAATCCCTTACACAGATCTCAAATACAACATCGTGAGTTTCACACACATGCAAAACAGGTATCAGAAAAATTAGTTTGTGGAACAGTATGCTAGCACCAGCAACTAGAGAGAGCATTGGCTCCATGATCAGGAAAAGCTGTTAGAACTTTGCTTTTTCCATGCTCCCAGCTGAACTCTGTTTTCACCATGAAAATTCATCCAAAACATTTATCTGGAGCATGGCTCTCACTTAGGAGCTTCTTCCTCATTTATTTATTAATTTCACAACCTTTTCTCTTCGTAGGGGCTGATTTCCTTCCTCTCTCGCCTCTTCCTTCAGGAACCTTCGATTAATACCTCATCTCTATCCTCTGGTAGCTTCTCTGAGCATACTTTACCAGACTATGTGAGGTCTTGAGTTTCTTTTCTTCTTTATCTCCACCTTGGATGTGGCTAGTGTGATGTTCTGCTCCATGTTGGTATGGCATTTATACCTGTACCGCTACTGTATGGCTCAGCCATGAAGACAAGGAGGTGTTTTCATAGGTGTAGACCCTTCCAGACCTCAGCAGAGGGAACCACCATCCCAGCCAGTGCTATACTGGACAGTGAAACCCTGAGCTTTGATGTTTTTATTGATTTAGAACTACTTGGGTGCAGATCATAAGCAATCAAAAAAACCCCACAGAAACCCAACACCTGTGGACAATATAAAACTCAAAGACTTAGGCAGCCCCTTACCCAACAGTGAACAAAACCATTTCAAACATAACTAAAAATAAACTTCTACAACAGATATAACTGGAGTATGCATGCCTGCCCCATTTGCTACTAAAAATAACAAATGAAAATGTCAGATTTACAATATATAACTATAGCCATTTTTCTTCAGAGCTTATCTGTAGAGAGTTGGGACAAACACAGAGTAAGAGTGTAACCAGCACTAAGTCAGAATATAAATGTGAATTAGCTTCCAGACAAGCGTGCAAAGTCTTGAAGATATCATCTGCCTTTACATCAATTACTGATAATCTACTTTTAAAAGACCCAGAAAGCAGCAAAGCAAAATAAATAGCCCAGCAGCAGACAGTGAGAGAGATGCACATTTATTCTTTAATAAATAATGCATGGGTAAAGAGCAAGGAATGGGTTATGTAATAAATGGAGCCAAAATTCGCTTTGTTAGTAAACCATTGGTTTATATTCACTTTTCACTATGTTAAACAGTGCATTGGCCCTGGAAGATAATATGACTCAAGTGAAATTAAAAAATCCATACTAAAGAATGAAATGAAATAATCTGCTCACTTCTTTAGTTATTGTTTAAAGATAGAATCAAAATACACTTTGTGTTTATTAGTGTTAAAATATGTTTTCTCTCCACCTGGATATTGTGTCTGTTAGTTTGTTCATTTTTTATTCCATATATATAATTTTCTAATAATCAATAATTTATTGTTGATATTAGAATTACAGCATTTTCCCCTTCCCTTCCCTCCCTCAGACTCTCCCATATACCCCTACCTGCTCTCCTTCAAACTCATGACATCTTTTTTTCATTAATTGTCATTACACGAATATATGTATATGTACGTACATACATAGTTCTAAATCCAGCCTGCTCAGTCCATAGCATGTTACCTGGATATATGTTTGCAGGACTGACCTATTGGAATTGGACAACCAAGTAGGATGCTCCTTCCTCAAGAAGACCATCTCTCCAGGTCCCAGCTTCACTCAGTTGCCTATAGTTCTTTATGTAGGTTTGAGGAGGCCTGATGGTCTTTTCCCCACCCACATTCAGATGTTCTTCTGGTGCTTGTTAGTTTAACTGCCAACTTGATACATCCTAGAATCTCTAGGGAAGAGAGTCCTAGTGAGGAATTTTCCAGATCATCCTGATCTGCTGGTGCATCTGTGGGAGATCATCTTGATTGTTAATTTATATAGGAAGACACATCCTGAGTGTGAGCTGCAGTTTTTCATTATGCTGGGCTCTGAACTGCATAGAACTGAGAAGAAATCTAGTTCAACATAAGACAGCAATCAAGGGCCCATGCATTTGTTTCCTCTCTGCTCTTGATGCGCTCTTAACTGTCTCAACTTCCCTACAATAGGGGAAGGTAGCCTGAAATATGAAATAGGTTGACTCTTCTCCCGTTAAGCTGTTTTTTATAAGGAAATTTTATCACAGAAACCAAAATAAAAGTAGAGCTGGATATATCCAAAACCCTTCATCAAAACCCTAGTTCAAAATTATTGTCTTTATTTAGACTTTAATTTTGCTCAAAATGTAGCAAACTAGCTGTTTTCCAATCATGTAGTTTTATTTCCATATCTGGAAGTTATTTCTTGATGCTTCTTTTTGTTGTCTTAGCTCTCTACTTTCAAGTTGTTGTTTGTTAATATTCATTCCAGCCCCCATAGTTTTATTACTTTCTTCAGAATTTAGTTTTGCCCCCTTGCTGAATTGTCCTGCTCTGAATTTCCAGCAAGTCAGCCATTTGTATTTTTATATATTTCTGCTTTAAAATGTATACATTTACACATGTATTAATTCTTCTCAGTATAAAATATTTGTTTAGTAAAATATATGAAGAGAAAAAGAATTAAAATTATACTTTATACCTTTTATACTCATTTTCTTTCACATGAGCTTGTATATTTGAGAGAGATAGAAATGGTGGATTTTAATATTAATCACAATGATTCTTCAACTTTAAACCTTTTTTAAAAAATTCTGCTTTCTTGGTTATATCAATTAGAAATTTCACTAACAGTAAGAGATAGAAATGAAAGGGCCACAGAACTGTTTTATTAATGCAGATTACTTGTACATTTTCATCTCACTAACTGTACTCAGATGAACATGTTTTTACCAAGCATTAGTAATATATGACTTTCCACTAAGTATACACTTCCCTATTGAGAATTTTTCTCATCTGTCGTTTTAATTATATCTTGCCTTATGCTGTGGGATCATAATCTCTAATCTTCCATCCTTGCTGCAAAGAAAGTAAAGAAAGAAATATTTCTTTTGTGTATTTGTGTGCATGTGTGAGTGTGTGTGTGTGTGTGTGTGTGTATACATGAGTGGGTGAGTGAGTTTATGTGTGTGTGTGTGTGTACATATGTGTGTGTGTACATGTGTGGGTATACGTGTGAATGTTTATGTATGTGTATTACAAGTGTGTGTGTGTTATAACATACTTTTTATATATTCATTCACGCAAGACACCTAGTCTGATTACAGTCCTTACTATTGTGAATAGTGCTACAGTAAACATGAATGTGCAGGAATCTCTGCTATATGCTGTTTTTGATCCCTTAGGTCTATAATAAAGGCATATAGTAGTTCCATAGTACTGAGATGAATTTATATTCACAACATTTTATAAGTCACACCCAGCTTGGCTTGCATTCCCTTTTGTTTTCTTGATGAAGTGTTTCTTACTAGACGAAATCTTAGTTATAGGTTTTAATTTGTGTTTTTTGATGGCTAACTGTATTGGAGATTTTTCATATACTTTATGGCCATTTTTATTTCTTCATTTCAAAAATGTCTATTTAGTTTATTTGCCCAGTCATAAATTATCTGCTCTTCTGGTGCTTAGCTCTTTGAGTTCTTTATATGTTCTACATAATAATTCATAGTCTGCTGAAGAGGTGACAGGTTTCCTCCTATTCTGTAGTCTGCTCTTCACTCTAACATATTTTGCTTTAATAAGATCTTACTGGATCAAAATGCAGAATTGTAGATCCCAGTTCCAATGGATCCATCTACAAAACACTCCCTCATCAAAGGCTCAGGGAACATTGCAAACGAGAGGATGAAAAAATTGTAAGAATGAGAGGATGAGGGACTTTGCTCTGAGACCGTTTCTCCCAGTAGCATTAAGCTACATCCATAAAGTCTCACAGATATGAATGCCTAAACATGAGCTGAACTAAACACACCAATGGGCATGTGAATGTGGACAGAAAAAAGCCCAGGAGGCCTCAACCCCACACACAGATCTTTAAGCAACTAAAGAATGCTGGGAGCAGGAAATTGGCTGTCTCCAGGGAGGAACACAGTTGATTGTCCAGTGCCAAATGGCTAGCCCTAAAAACCTACTTACAAGTAACATTATAAGGACTGAATAGCTTATATTTACAAATAATGTATGTCTATATCTATCTATCTATCTATCTATCTATCTATATATATATATATCTATCTATCTATATTAATATTTATACACACACACACATACACACACACACACACACACACAATAATAATTAGTGAACAACGAGGCCATGAATGCGAAGAAGAGCAGGGAGGGGTATATAGGAGGAATCGGAATGAGGAAAGGAAAGAGAGAAACATAATTAAATTACAGTCTCAAAAAATAAATAAATAAAAACCTTACTAGTCCTGGAGTAGATTAAAGGTGGTTTCAAATACTTTGGCAGTCTTCCCATTGAGAAGTAGTGTTTATTTTTCCAGTCTCTGACCACAGGTTGTCTTTAACTACCTGTGCTTGCAAGGAGCTAAGACTCATAAAAGGAATGATGAACTTTCACTTGGATCTTGAGACATCACACTGGATGCCTGACTTTCTTGCATAAAGGATGAGATAGGAAAACCCTGAAGACTCAAAGAGGGGCATGAGTCCAGTAAGTCCCAATCTTAGAAGTCATTGTCAAGGTGCCAGCTCTAAAGTAAATCACCATATGAACTGAATCTGCAGAGAAGCTGCTTATATTCCTAACTTGCAAAATCACAACATATAAAATTAGTTTATTTTTTATAAAAATAACATCATCGTTTTCAATTTTGTTTTCTCTCTTTCCTGAGAGAGAGAGAGAGAGAGAGAGAGAGAGATAGGGGGTGGAGGAAGACTGTATGTCATAATGCGTATATAGAGGTCAAAAGACAACTTGGCAGAAGCCAGTTCTCTCGTTCCACCACGTGGGCTCATGGAATTGAGCTCAGGTTATCAGGCTTGAGAGCAAGTATCCCTGCTCACTGAGCCATCACCTCTTGTCTTGGAATAGTTTGCTGTACAGGAAGTCCTAAGAACAAGGCCAATGTAAGAACAAGGAAAATTGGTAATTTTCCCTCCCTGTTCTTCTTCCTTAAAGTAAAGACCATCAGGTTGAGACTCTGTGTTTGACTGAACTTAGGGGATGGCTTTCTCATCTTTAAAGCCAGAAAGCACCTTGCTTTCTCAAGCATGTCTCCATTTTAGCAGCTAATAAAGTACATTTCCATCTTCACAGAACTCATAGAACTAAGAAAAATGTCAACCTATATCTGTATATATATATATATATATATGTATAATAAACATCAAAAGAACAGTGCAGTAAAAGTGGTTCAATTTATTTAAACAAAACAAAACTCCAAAACAGAAAGTGACATTCATAAAGGCAGTGCAACTGTATCATTACTATGCTCCAGACAAATTCAAAGAAAAAAGATTTCAAAATGATCTGTTTCCTCCCCCATAAGGGTTTCTAAGAGGCAAACTGCGGTGGGCTGAGGCTGGCAACGGCACAGGGAGCACTAAGTGGCAGAAGTGACGCATATGGAAACTGCCGGGTAGGAAAAACCATGAGGCGTGATGGGAAGAGCTAAAGGCAGCATGGGCTTGTTGGAAGGCAGTGTTAATATTTATTTTATTTACTCTGAAAAAGAGGAAAAAGTACCAATTATTTTTAACTCATTAGTAAGAAAGTTTACAGTATGAATTCTGTGCAGAACCAGGAAAACCCTCCGTTCTCTGTTTTTAAGTTTCTTTTGTTTCTGTTCCTATTATTTTAGTAGGATTTTCATTGGCTGAGAGAAGCAGAGACTAGATAATATCTTGACATTACTTCATCATAAATTTCTGTACTTCATTACTCTAAGATGATCCTGCAGAATCTTGAATTTAATTAATTAATTATGTATGTATGTATGTACATCAGTGTTTTGTCAGCATATATATATATATATATATCTGTATGAAGGTGTCAGATCCCCTAGAACAGAAGCCACAGACAATTGTGAGCTGCCATGTGGGTGCTGGGAATTGAGCCCTGGTCCTCTGAAAAAGCAGTCAGTGCTCTTAACCAGTAAGCCATATCTCCAGCCCCTGAATCTTGGATTTTTAAACAAAGTTTCTTACATAGTATTTTAAATTATGAATTTTTTTTCTTTCTGATCTAAGCCTTTCCTTCTACATAATCTTCCAGATACCCATTATTTTACCTCATAGGTGACCTCTGTCAACTCTTTGCTCCATGAAGAACTTTGAAGTGCAAATTTCAAGTTATTTTCGTTTTAGAGAACAAATCTTTACTCTGCATTTACACCTGCTGTCCCTGTGTCCTTATTTATCCTTGTCGCTGTAAGGTGTCTTCTCTGTGACCTGGAAGTCCACTTCTTCAAAGGCTGCCAACTGTTGAATTTGGTGGACTCTTCTTCTCTCTGACTTTCGAGTCCTTTTTGGTGTTTCCCCTGCCAGAAATCTAGGCTGTCTTTCCTTGTGGGATTCACATTGTTGCTTTTAACAAATGCCAAGCCCCGGTGGCAGGAGATAATTCCTTATTGGTAGTGATTCAATGGTATGTTATGAGCAGTTGCTCTAATAGCTCCTGGAGAATTCTGGGAAGTGCTTTGTGCTTGCCAGTCAGTTTCTGTCTTCCTAAGCCTAACCCTTTCCCAAGTTCCTAAGAAAAAAGACCCAGCCCGATCTTGACGCTGCCTGTTTCCTTTCCAATTTCTTCCCCTTAAGAAGACAGTGTTGCTTCCCCTGCAGGATTGCTTATGAAGCATGTAAGACCCATACTTATTTCTCTGCCTCTAGCCCCAGGCAGAGCCTTATGGCCATTCCCAGGCCTCCAGAACTCTTAGTCTTTGCTTCTTATTGTTCTTAGTCAAAGACAGGGCTGTTCTTTCCTCTTGGAATAGCAGAGGCTGCTCGCAGAAGGCCCCAGGTGCTGCCAATTGGCCAGATTCCAGCAGCTCCTTGGCTTGCTTCAGTAGTTAGATCAAAGTTGAGAAGATGGGGTAGAGGGTACTGTAGCAGCTGCAACAGGGAGGAGAGAGGTGAAAGGAGACAGAAGGCTTATGATAAGGTCACTAAAATCTCAGGAGCAGAGGGCTGTGAGTACTCTTGGGGAAGCAACAGTGCCCATACCAGAGGCACGATGCTCAGAAACTTCATTCAGCAAGGGGAAGTCTTTGTTGCTGCCAGAGGGCTTCATAATTTTGAGTTCAAACCAATTAATAACAAAGGTAACATACCCTCCCTATGTTCATATATTAATATGTAAATACACAATACATTACATCTAGTTGCATAAATACCTGTAAAAATACGAAATGAACTATGAAATACCTGTACCTAAAGATTATGTAATATCATACATATATATATAAATGATATATATGTAATTATATATATATAAATGATGTTATATATATACTTATATTATATATCATATATATATATATAAAATAATCTCTTCTGTATATTATCTTTTGGGGACTCAATATTCTCTCAGCTTCACGTTGAATGCACTGAATTTGAGTTGGATCAGGGATTTAAAGAGAGAAAACACGGAGCACTTGGTAGATATCACATAAGTTGTTTCGCTCTCATAAGTACTGTGAAATTAAAACAGAGTTTTATACATTTCTGCATCCTTAGAATTCACCACAGGGTAAAAAAAAAAACCTTTTACTTCTTTATATTTATTTAATGAATTAACCAATTAACTTAGTATGTGTGCTTATACAGGCCGTGCATGTGTGCTTGCCTTGTGTGTGTGTGTGTGTGCGCGCGCGCGAGCACCAGAAGTCAACCTCAGGTGTTTTTTTCTCAGGAATCATTTACCTTGTTGTTTGAGACAGCTGAGACCTGGGCCTCACTGATCAGCTGAGGCTGACTGGTCAGTAAGTCCTAGGGTCTTCCTGTCTCTACCTTTTTACCCGTAGGATTATTAGCCCATGGCCCAAAAGGCTTTTTACATGGATGCTGGAGCCTGGGCTCGGGTCCTCACGCTGTACACACTTTACCACCTAAGCTATCTCTTTACTTCTCTTAAAACCTTGTTTTTTTTTTTTGTTTGTTTTTTTTTAAAGCACATCAGACACTTGCTCTGGGTGCAGAACCAGCAAAAAGGTGTTTAATTTGGGGATACAGACAGTACACCATGGTAAGACAAAAAGACAAATCTTCCGGGTTGAAAATTTAGACACAGAATAATAAGACTAATACATAATTTATTACATACTCAATATTGTGGTAAAGGCTTTATGTCCATTAAGTTGGTTAGCCTTCCATGCAACCCAAGGGCTCAGGCATTATTATTGTCACCCAATTTTAGAGACAAGGAACATAAAGCACAGGCAAGTGGGATTTCAGTTGTCTCAGATCACACAGTTCCTAGCTGTGGAGGTGAGATTTAACAGAACCATATTGCTGTGTAGCAGGAATGATGTTCTGTCCAACATGTAGCTTCTAGCTGCGATGCTACAAGGCTTACCTAAGACGTGGATGTTTTGACAAGATTGTATTTTAGAAACTGTCATCTTCACTCAGTGTGGCTGTCCAGAAGTTAAACGAAATGATCAACAAGGGCTTGAATATCAGGATACTTCCTTATGGGACCTTCAACCTACTTATGTTTACTGCTATTTTGCGTAATCGGTAAGGTAACTATTGAGAACTATTTAGAAGCTTCACTTATTAAAAGAAATTCTTAGAAATTAATTGATGGATGAAGGCCTCTCAAACAGGACATTGTTAAAATACCTAGAAATTCCTCATGGTATAAATAATGGCAGCAATGAAAGATTTTGGGTATAAAAGTAAATACAAAATGTTTTTACTTATTTGCTAAAGCGCCAGTCATCTAAACATTTTAAATACAGATATATAAGTATCAATGTTTTGTCATAGTCTTAATTATAAAAGTTCATTTATCATTTCTTTAATTCAATGTAAGATGTATTTCTTGGGAATATATAATCATAAAATAACTCACTAAAATGTTCATAATGAAACTTGATGAAAAAATGTAATTTTAATGCTTTGATCCACCTTTGTAAAGACATAATCAACTCTCTATATAGTCCTGACTGTTCTGGAACTTACTATGTAGACCAGGCAGGTCTTAAACTCACAGATATCAGCCTGTCTCTGTTTCTGAGTGGTGGAATTAAAGGTGTGCTTTACCACATGCCCAGCCTTCCCTCCACATTTTACCGCATTAATACATATGTGTAGCTTGCATAGAACTCCAGTGAATTTTAGGAATGCATGATCTAAACAGAGAAGCAAACCAGTTAGCTCTAGCATTGAATTAGGCTGCTTGTTGTGTTTTGGAGTTTGTTTTCTGTCTTAAATTCATGGTTAGGAAGGTGGAGCTAGCAGGGGCTAAGAGGCTTTCTTACATGCGTTGCCGGTTTGGAAGCAACTGTGGGGTGATTCTTTACTTTGAAGAGAAAGCTCATATTTCTTTGTTCTGTACATGTTGTCATTTTTTATACAACATACTTAATGTTTCTAACTTCTTTAGCGTACAGAACTCTTAGGCTCTGTATACTCCTAGCCCTACCTAAATATTAGAAAAAAATATATTTGTTTGAAGTCATAAAACCAACTAGCTATGAAGTGAAGGACTAAAGCCACATCCTCAGCTTGTGATATTACTCTTAGAAATTACAGTGATTGTCTATCATACACACATCCTTGAGTTCAATTCCCAGCACTTCATTCAGCAGGTGTTGTGGTACATACCAGTAATCTCAGCACTTAAGGGGTTGAAGGCCAGAGGATCAGAAGTTTGGGGTCATCTTCAGCTGCATAACATGTTTGAGGCCAGCCTGGTATCCATGAGATCCTACCTCAAGGAAATAAACAAATAAATAAAAATATTGTCTTATTCCTTGTATTCTTTCTGTTTTGTGATAATATTTTTTCCTTTAAAACAATATTATAAAACTTACATTGGCAGGTTGTTTGCCACCAAGTGAAATACTTTCCAAATTCAGTGTTTCTCTTTGAAAATAATAAAGAAGAGCTTTTTGTGGGAGTTTTCTAATGTTTGCACATCAATTATATAGTTAGTCTTACTGGTCACTGGTCACTTACTGGTCACACATTGTTTCACTATATGATAGAATACACTTTTCAGATTATAAAATAATTTTGTTTCTTCTTGCTAGGGACTGTATGCGAGGCGTTTGAACTTTACATTTCAGGAAATTTGACATGCCTTCAAAGATAGGGACAAATTACGGCAGAAATAATTTTGTATTTAATATTTAAGTTCTGTAAGTTTTAGGAAAGTTGAGTGCTAATGTGTGTATATGTTTCTGTGTATGGAGGAGTCACATACCACAGCACATGTGCCATGCATGGGTTCTAGTGATAGAACTCAGGACTCCAGCAAGAGTCTTTACCAGCTGAGCCCCTTCTTGCTGCTCATTACATTTTTTAGGAACAACTATAATAATAATTTGGCAGCTAGTTGGATGAAAAAATATTACTGATACAGTGACACAAGAATACAAGATTTTTTTTATGAAAGAGATAGGATTATAGTAAAGCTAGAAAGTGAAGTGACACCTTAGTAACACCAAAGAAGTTATCCCCAAATCCCATAGATTCTGTTGTGGGGGGATAGCAAGAAAATAATGAATCATTATTTAGTTGTTCTAATTGTCACAGACTCTGTTCATTATGTTTTGACCCAAAGAGGTAAAATTTCCCAGGGTAGATTTGCAGTTAGTATAGTGGTATAACCCAGATACCCAAATAGGAACAATAACTAAAGCTTTTCTGACTAACAGTATGTGAACATTAAATGTCACGTACGAAGATTTGTTTATTAACTAAATCTACTAAAACATGAATTTTCATTGAAAACTTTTGCAAAAAAGTCAGCTGTATGTTTTCTTCTGGTATTATTAGCAATCAATAAACTATTTTGGGATTTTTCCATTTGTGAATTGAAACAACTACAGTATTGTATTACAAAGGTTTAATAATATACCTCACATAAATATGACATAGACTCCAAAATCCTTCAACATTATTTTTAATTTACATTAATTCTCAAAGGTTGAAATACACATCAACTTTCTAAAAACATGGTGATTACATACGCAATATTTACAACAAACATATTTCATCAGATGGAAGTACAACTTAACACATTATCAATGTATTATATTCACCAAATATTAGTACATATATATAATCATTATAGAATAAATTGATTTTAAATCATACACTACACTCAAAAATGAACATGAATCTATTTTCAAAACTAAAAGAGTCAATGTCAAGTTTTAAAAACTTTTATAAGGAATAACAAAGAATGCACATGTAAGAATGCTGTAATGCTATAAAAAGGTGTAATTTATCGGTACAAAATGCACGAGGCAAATAACACATATAGTAATTTTATTAATACAGAGTCATACATATGAAATTTGAAACTGGATTAACAGTTGCCTCATATTAGGAGAAAACACGGAGAAATACTACACTTCAATAAAATTCAGCAAAGATACAGAAAGCATGAAAAATAATCTTTAAATGAACTGAAATGACATCTATGATTTAGTAACTGAGTTCTGAAAGGACAAGTTTTTGGAGTTGAGGTGTTATGCCGTTTTTGGGTAATAAAATGACAAACAAAACATATAATTTTTCTTCTTCATTTATACTGACAAATTCCCAAAGGTTATACACAAATAGTGCTTGAGCTGTACCTTAACTACATGCCTTCATTTAAAAAAATAGTACATCTTTCTCTAAATGTCTCTGAAATTGTTAAGTTTGCTAAGACCAGTGCTTCGTTTTTCTTCTTAGCGCAGCCTTGGAAAGTAGTTTGAATAAAACCTTCTTTGACAAAATATCTTTGACAAAATATCTTTAAAATTTAAAATACACTAATTTAATAAACAACAACAACAATAAAATGATGGTCTCTGGAGGGAAAGGATAAAGGTGATGGGATTTCTCACTCCTAGAGGCTGCAAAGCAGGATATCAGAAAGCCATTTAGTTCTTTTACACTAATGATTTAAGCCTTCATTTTAACCTTCACTATAAATAGAGCACATTAGTCCTTGAGCTGTTTTTAGGCAATTAATATTAGCCCTCTTCTCTTTTATCCCCAGTTCCTCCTGAAAAGCAATTGCTGATTTCTGTTTATTCAGCATGATGGATTGGTATTTCACTTTAAATAGAACCACAGAAGCTTGTCTCTATTTGTGTGAGATATAACCACCACCCCCATCTACGTGTATAATGCCATGGTACAGAGAAAGCACAGCTTAAACCAACAGTCTTTAGAAGTGCTGTTTTTAGAGCAACTGATAAAAGAGCTCTGTGAACCATTATAGAAAACAAATGACTATGCTCTCTAGAACAATTGAAGCAGCGTGCATAATACCTCATTCTGCTAAAATCATTTATGGATTCATAGACAGTGCATACTTCCTATAATGAGTGTTAGGCAGTTACAAAATGTAATGGATACACTGTGGATTCCATTTCTAGAAAATAGTGACTGGTTCAGTGATTTGTTCAGCTTTGTAGAAACAGTTAACACATATATACACAACTACACATACTGACTTTTGGAGTATATGCTCGGGGATCTCTTTTCTGCTTGGAAACTCCTTTGAGTGGTGCGATGGGATGGTACCGAGTATCTGTAACTGCTACTTCTCTCGGTGCAACAAAACACGCAACAGAACAGTGCTCCTCCAGCGATCAGTACCAGTGCGGTGGTCCAGCCTATGTAGAGGGCTTCTCCAAGCTCACGCTTTTGGGCCACATCCACTAACGGGTTGTAGAAGTCTCTGATGATGGAATTAGCAACCCAGCTCACAGGAATAAGCACCACCAAGCCGGTGATGACAAAGATGATTCCTGCTGTAAGCAGAATGCGGCTCTTCATGCTCTCATCGTCCCCGGTGCACCTGGTGCACTTCATTCCGAGGATAGCAGTCATGAAAGCTAAGAAGGACAGCACAGACGCAGCACACATCAGTCCTCTGGATGCCTGAAGGTCCGGAGAAAGAGCCAGCAGGGAGTCATAGACCTTGCACTGCATCCTGATGTTGGCATGCCTCATGCAGTTCATCCATAGGCCTTCCCACCGGTTCTCAAAAACTACAATGTTGCTTTCGATGAAGGCAGACACTCTCCACTGAGGCATGATGGTCACGGCCACTGTGCCCACCATGCCAACACCTCCAAGCACCAGTCCAGCGATTTGAAGAATGAAGGTTGCCATGGTCGTCCTGAATTGTATCCAGCTGAAATTCTGATCAGAGTTAGGGCTGCTCTCTAGCAGAAATCTGTGTTCCTCCAGAGGGAACTGTCCTGTAGAAATGAGCTCAGAGCCCAGTGATTTTTCAGTAACAACTGCTTTGCTCTTTCTAGCTAGATCAAATCCAGTGCTGCCTGGTGAGACACCACCTCCCCACTCCACCCCCCACCCCTGGTGCATTGGTTCCAACAGTAAACTTGCAAATCAGGTGGTGCAACTTTCTTAGCCAATAAGAGGGGGATGGGAGTTCAGGTGTGTCTAAGCCAACTCAAGATACTTGGGAAGGCTGAACTTGAAAATAAACATTCTTTGTACTTCTCATTTTTCCAAGAAGACAGCAGTATGTTTACCTAGAGGGGTAATTATGAATGTTTGCACAATCAGCAAGGAATGAGCCAATCTCTCCCAGCAAAAGGGACACTGTTCTTCTCACAGGTAGTTCTTACCCTAAGAGGTATACAATAAATCCCTTCCTATGGATTCTGCAGGGATGGCTCTGATGCCAAATTAAAGGAGAATGGAGGATTGATAGATTGTTTATACCTGGGAAAGCACATTCTTTGGGACACATGAGATCTAAGGGTTGATTTAATTTGTCTAGAATTTCAAAGTGAACTCTCCTGCAGTGAGTTCAACCAGTAGAGCATGTCAAAATCCAAAGCTAGGCTGAAGTAATTGAACAAAACCGGTTGCCTTCGTCATTGGCACTAAATGTATACGTTTTGTTGTGTATGAGTGTGTGTGTGTGTGTGTGTGTGTGTGTGTGTGTGTGTGTGTGTTTAAGCCAGGAGATTTGTTGTCATTTTTTCCCCTGGTAATCTTGATTCATGACGAAGACTATGAATACAAAGGAAGAAAAACCAGATGGCTTTGTAAGCAGGAACCACTAAAGTATTTAAATGAGGGTGTCTCCAGCTTCTAAAGCCTTGTAGTTATTCTCTAGTCCCATATTTTCCTGCTCAGTTTTCTAAAGAAAATGAAATTCTGGACATTGTAAAACTAAGTCCTAGGTCTCAGCAAATAGCTGTCATTTAAAGTAACATCTTTCTTGAAATAACTTATATTAGATGTTAACCAAAATTATCTTTCCTACCTATGAAACATGTGTTATTTAAATACACTTAGCAGCCCCTAAATGCCTGGTAATTTGAACTGTTTTTGCAAACTGAAGTGTTAGAATCAGTATTCACATTGACCTGGTTTATGCAATGTAAGAGATCAAATCCAGGGCTTGGTCACACAGGAAACCACTTTTTTAACTGAGTGACATGCCAACCTCTCAAATTACATTTTGATTTCCTGTCACCATAACAGAATATGGACATAAAATGATATCTCCTTTCTCTTTCTTCCTTCCTTCCTTCCTTCCTTCCTTCCTTCATTTCTTTCTTTCTTTCTTTCTTTCTTTCTTTCTTTCTTTCTTTCTTTCTTTCTTTCTTTCTTTCTTTCTTTCTTTCTTTCTTTCTTTCTTTCTTTCTTTCTTTCTTTCTTTCTTTTTCTTTCTTTCTTTCTTTCTTTCTTTCTTTCTTTCTTTCTTTCTTTCTTTCTTTTTCTTTCTTTCTTTCTTTCTTTCTTTCTTTCTTTCTTTCTTTGATGTTGTCTTTTAGACAGTCTTGTGTAGTATATACTATCTTCCAACATGTTATCTGGCCAATAATGACCTTGAACTCCTGATCTGTCTGCCTGTAATCCAAGCATTTCAAAGATAAAAGCAGAAGAATCAGAAGTTCAAGGTCACCCTCGGCTACATTGCAAGTTCAAGATAACCTGGGCTACAAGTCAGGTTGGAGGGAGTTAGCTTGAGTTTGGCAAGGCAAAGGAGAGAGCCAAAGATGGCCCTCACAAGGATGTTTCTAATGGAGCTGTTTTCTTCATCAAATTTTACCAGTTCTAACAGATTTGTGATAGACAGGGGAATAGAAATACATTGCTCTATTCTGGCAAATTATTTTCAATCTGCAAATGATGACTTGAAATTGAATCAGGAGAGAATTTTAAACTTAATTGTCAGTCTGGGAAAATTGAATAAGACATAATTTTAAGGTGAAAAATGAATGATAACATTGGGTGAGTGCTGACCAACTTGTATTTTAAGGATGTAAAGGCATATGTTATCCATCATAATTGAATTTCCAAATGCTCATGTGATATATTTTCTGGGAGATCTATATAAGTATTGCTGAATAATTGCATCAGAGTGATCAAATGAGACAAGAGCTACCCATAAAACTGAATGTTTCTCAAGTATGTATGGATACAGCTTACTTTATATGTAACTTGGTCCCTTCCCTTAAGTATTGGGATATGTTAGAAATTTCAATGATGTAAATATTCTTCATTTCAAAATGATTAAGTGCTTTTCAATTGAAATTGTCTTAGTCAAAAGATTAGGACCTGTATCAAAGATTAACCCTAGACTGACATTGGAACAATTATTACAGCTAACTGCTCTGGTAACACCTAGCACAGGGCATCCAGATTAAGGCAGGCAGTGATTTAGTTCACTTCATGGTATATTAAAATAATCATGTACTAAAGATCAGAGAAATGGGAAAGACTAGAGGGAAAATGGGAATACCATGTTTTTAGAGACAGAAGCCAGAAGTGAGAGATTAAAAAGTTTCTCATTGTTTACTACTTTTTTGTGCTACTGATTAACATGGCTCAAAAATTCAAGTAGTAATAGTGATTAAAGATTTAGTAGGTTAATAATATTTTACATGACTTTTAGTACTGTAAACCAGCTGGGCAGATGAAATATTTTGCTTGTGTTTTTACAAAGAACTAAGTTGCTATGAAGAAAAAAAAAGGAAAGACAGAAACAACTGCTCAATTGTTTTTTTGTTTTTTAATATTTTTAAGACAAGTCTAACCTGGCCTGATATATAGCATACATCACTGACTGGCCTGAAAGTCTTGTCTATCTATCCTTCCGCCTCAGCCTCCTGAATGCTGAGATGACTTGCAACCATGTCAATTCTATAGTCTACAGGTAGGCTGAGCCCCAGAATAACTATGAATGTAGACCAACACATAATGGTAAAAGTACATGAGGTGATTTGTGAAGTTATTTTGTTTCTTGATTGCAGTGTTCACAAGCATGAACTTTGTAGATGACTATATGATGTTGCAATGTCAATGGGTTGGACACTCCTAGGACAGGCATGAACCCTCACTCCCAGCAAAGGAACTTTCTTTTGGAGACAAAATCATAATCTTCATTTTAAGTTCTGCATTAAATTCAGCCCGAACAAGTACCTAACACACACAAAAGTTTCCCCTTCATAAACAATAACCCATTGCCCTCAGAAGGCTCTTGCCTTTGTCTTCTTTATTTCTATACTCCAACTCTTTAGTGTTAGCTTCATAATAATTCCTCTGACTATTTAAAAATGTTTATTGATTCTGCCTTTACAAAGTTGCCAATCCCTATTGTTTCCTACATTTGTTGGTGCAGATAGTTTTCAGCCAGTGTTTATTGTTAATCGTTGTTCACTGTTAATGAACTGTACTTGGCTCCCATCCTGTTCTGAGAAGGTAAGTGAACATATCAATTGGTCTCTTTGGTTTTTGTTCTTTGTTTTGTATATTGTTTCATGGTCTCTTGAAACAACACCCTGCTTGTCCTTGATAGACTGCCATGCATATGTTTGTTCTCCACTAGATGTCTTCCTTCTTGGCCACCCCTTGATGGCAACCTGTTTTAGTTGTTATGCTTAAAAATGAACTATTTCATATATAGCAATTATCCATTTCCAATACGATGGAAAAAAAATGTCATAGATCTGTTGACTCCAATGGGAGAATGGTATTCATCACTGTTCTGGACAAAGAAAAGCCAAAAAAAATTAAGGTCTGGTGAACACCACTTGAATAGACACAGGTGCAGGACTCATCTTATTACTTTGTATCTATAGCAGCAAGATAAATACTTGTGTTACTTGTGTTTAGATTCTTTTCACCTGGTTGCTCAGTCTTCAAGGAGTCTCCTATAGACAGCATTTTGCTGTAGGTTTTGCAGTTCTCTTGTCCCAGTGGAAAGCACCAGGTTTCTCTTGAATGATATTAAGCCCTTCAACAGTGAGTGGTATACTTTGTGATTTAAACTCTCCTTGCCTGGAACTTTAAACTTTTTCACCTTTCCTTGCCATGCTACAGCTCTTTACCTCCTGCTCTCAGATTTTCCTTCCTGATTGCAGAGCTAGATAAGTGAGCAGTAACCATGGAACCACCTGAATACTGTTTCGTATTAACTTTCTTCTACCTAACAAATCACTCTATTATAATTACTTTCAACCTCATCAAGTTCTACCACAAGGACAGAATGTAACAAAATTCCTTGCTAGATCATCACATGAATAACTCTGAACCAGTTCTGGGCAGAGTGATTGTTCCTTTCTCAAACCGTGAGTGAGCATTCTTGTCTTCCAAGATCCCCTAAGAGTGCTGCTGAGGCTCTGCCTGTAATAGACGGACAGTTCCAGCTCCAAGTTCTATTTCTTTCATATTGCTCCCACAAATCACCTCCAAAGAAGTAAGAATCGCATGGTCAGTTTTTTTTTTTTTTTCATAGCAACAGTTCCCTTTCTTGATAAAATTATTATTATTGTTGTTGTTGTTGTTTTGTATTTGTTCCTCTTCTTGCTTCTGTAATAGAATACCGGATAAAACTAATTTCAGGAAAGGATTTAGTTTAATTTACAGTTCCAATAAATACAGTCTATCAGAAACAGTAGAGCAGTCAGAGCAGGAAGCTGCTGGTCAGATTGCAACCCCAGTCAAGAAAGAGAGAGAGGTGGACATCTGCCCCACAGCTAGTTTTGTCCTTACAGTTTAAATCCTAGATTCCACCCCTATGAAATGGAGCTGTCCAATATCAGGTGGATCTTTTCTCCACAGTCAACCCAACACTTGATGATATCTCCTAGATATGCCCAGAGATTTACTTCCATGTGATTCTTGATCTTATCAAGTAGACGAGTTTACCTATCACAAATAGTGATAATGGTAGAAACAAGTTATCCTCATTCTGAATTTATTGCTCTGTAAAACAGGAAAAATGGATGTGTGGTGAGCTCTGTGTTTTGAGGAGGCTAGTCTCTGTGGTATATTTGACATCACTTGTGAATTCAGAAAAACAACTAAAACTAAGTAATTTAGAAGTAAGATTTTCTGTGGAATATTCCAATCCTACTTTTTGTACATTTTCTGAAATAAAATTTACTCTTTATAACCTAGAGTGTGTGGAATATTCTTTCTGACATGTTTCTTGCATCCTTCTGCCTAAGTTTTAAGCATTCATAAAATGCATGGAATATTTGATCCCTTTAATAGCAGTTGAGTAGGTTAAGATTTAAGAGACACTGTATTCATCATTAGGCATGTAGTTTTTGCTGTTAATAAAGGAATGGAACATGAAACTCATGTCCTTTTTCTCTTGACTGCCTGTTATCTCATCAAAAGAAATTTTAAGGGGGGGGGGATTTTAAAGTGCTAGAATAGGATTTTTTTCTATTAGATGATTTTCACAATTTTTGTATAGTAGGTTATTCAGGCTTTAAAGCTGTGAGCATCACATATGAAAGTCCACTGAAAAGGTGGTAGTTTGAAAAAACAGGATTTTAAACAATTGAAAAACTAATTGTATATTTCACTTAAGTCTTACATTTTTGTTTTTAATTTAAAGTTTATTTTGAGAATCTTATGCATGAGTACTGTATTTTCATTATTTTTGTCCCTCTATAATCCATTCCCTTTATTATTTTTCTTAGTTCTTCTTTCCCTAAGACATATCACCAAAATCACTTAAATAGTAAATATAATTCGACAATTGTTCACTTAAAAATAGACTTCAGAGATGAGACTGGGATACCATCCTAGCCACAAAGCCTGAGACCTACAGCCTGTCCTCCTTAAAAGGTCTTCTTTGACAATGGAAGGGCAGAACACTACACCAAAGGAGGGAACCCCTGCCTGAAACTTCAGGGCAGGCCAGGAACTAGAGACTGGATAACCCAGAGACAATTTCTAATGTCATGCTCTGCTCATATATTGGTGCTTATCCCAAGTCCTCATCATAGAGACCCCCTCTAGCAATTGATGGAGCATATGGAGAAGCCCAGGGCCAAAAATGTGTACAACTCAGAAACCCCACAGAAGAGGGAGAGGAGGGATTATAGGAGACCAGAGGGGTCAAATACACCAGGACAAGCCCAGCGCTCTTAGGGGCTCTAAGAGACTGAAGGGGCAAAAACAGAACCTGCAGGGTCTCCTAAGTATACCTTATGACTGTCTGGATTGGTGTTCTTACCAAACTCCTACAGGCTGGGGTTGGAGAGTCTCTGATCCTTTTACCTGACCTTGGGAACCTTTTGTTCCTAAGTTGCATAGCCCATCCTTGAGAAGGGGACTAGTGCCTGGCCTTTATCTATCTTGCTATACCACATCCTGTTTAAGCAGTAACTCCGGGGAAAACTGTTCTTTTTGTGGGGTTGTTGCAGCTAAGTAGGTGGAGGGCACTTAGAATCCCAAGCTCTCATTCTGAAGAGCGGGCAGGAATCTGGCCCCTAGACTCCAGAGCAGCAGACAGACAGCCACAGAAAAACACGGTCCCTCTCCAAGGGCATTAGATCTGGCAGAATTGTTTATTTGGAGTTGCAACTAAACCTTTTCATATAAGGTCTACCTCTCTGGTCCCTGGAAAATACCTAAGCCTAAGTTACCATAACCCCAATATATAAGTAGAACTGCCTGTCCTAACTAATGAGCTTTCACTGACGCTCTTGGGGTATGGGGAGCATTCTTCTGCTATAAATATGTAAGCCCCTGCCTACCCATTAAACAAGTGCAAACCCTCTGCCCTTGGCTCCTGAGAATGGTTCTTGCTTTCTCCATGGCTCATAGGTCATCCATCTAAGACTAGATGGGTGCTTGATGGAACCACACCACTACTCTGAAGCCGCTGCCCAAGCTGGCCAACAGGCAACGGAGCTACCTTGCAGAACCAGGAAGCTGCAGCGGGGATATTTTATTTTTAATACAACACTTTTCTGGGGAGAAGGAGGAGGGTCTGCACGTGGGGACTGAGTTAGGTCTGAGGGAGAAGGGAGATGTGGGAACTGGGAAGAGTAGAAGTAAAGGAAGAGGGAGGGCGGGATGTATTGTATAAGTTGTATGAGAGAAGAAAAACAGAAAAAATAGGGCCCATTCTTTACTAAAGTTAAGCACTATAAAGAAAATTAGAAATAGTAGTATCCATACTTAATAATGAGTCTAAATGTGTCTTTAAGGTTATGTTTATATTGACATACATTTACTCATGAAAGAGTGATTTGTTTTGTATATCAATGGGCTTTATCATCTTTCTTGTGAATAAAATAGTTTCACAACATCATTTTTAAAAAAGTACTAGTGCGGACAATCAAATCTAATGAAAAAACAGAAATTTTTGACATTTTAAATACCTAATCTACAAAAGATTGAAATTGATTTCTTTAAATTATCTATAATTTAAATTATCTATCTATAAATGTTCATCTAGGGGAAATATCACAAAGTATATTTATTCCTTCTTTATTGTTAATGCAGTCCCATGATGGAATTACAAGCACCTTTTTCTTTCTTTTTCCCTGTTTATAGGTCCTCAGCCTTACACATCATGATTCTCAGTGAACTGACCACCACTTAACACATATTGTACTAAAATATGCTAATCAAGTTCCACACAGTGAAGTGAATGTGTGTGTGTGTGTGTGTGTGTGTGTGTGTGTGTGTATTCACTTTACATGCAGGAAGATTCATCCCTTTTGATTTATTTATTTTAATTGTTGATTGTTTGAAAAATTCTTGCTATACTGCTCCATTCAAGTTGATGTGGAATTCATAATTCTGCTGTCTCACCTTTCCAGTCCTGGATTATTTATCTTTTACAAGACCTTCAAAACACAGATATAAAAACAATTAAGACCTGAATAGTGCAATAAGATTTGTTTCCAGTGACTCATTTAGAAATTTTCTTTCTACCCTTGACCAAAGAAAAACATGACCCAGTACATATTTTTGGAATTGGCTGAAAAACAAAACAAAACAAAACAAAAAACCAACAAGAATCATTACATCTCCTCTGTCACAGAAGTGTGAGGTAGGCCACAGCATCAGGGAAAGAGAAAAGGTTGTCTGTGGCATGAATTTCTGGCCAGGTAGAAAAATTAATTCGTGCCAGAAGGTGTAGCATGAGTCAATGAACAAGGCCAGGAGAGTATAGCTTATAATTTTACTCTCAATCCAAAGCATTTCATAGGAACTTTAAGTCTTATTAATTATGCAAAGAAGGAATAAGGAAAAAAGAAAGTATGTAAGGTAAGGTATCCAATATAGTTATGTGCACATAAAATAATGTATTTTAGAGAAACATTAAGTAATAATCTAATTTAAGAACTACTTCATAATACTTAGTTATATTTACAGTGAGGGTGATTAAATGTTATCATAATTAATTATTCATATGATTTGGACATCTCAGAAATCTTATTTAAGTGCTACCAGTGTTATGTTCTAGAGCTAAAACAACAAAACTTAGGATATTCAATGCCTGGTTCATAATCCCACAGCCAACAGCCTAAGAAAAGCCTTGGGGGAACTCCAAGTCTGTAGGTATCTTCCCCTTCTCTGTGTTGCTTATCATTATAGACCTGGCTCTAAAGCAAATCACTTCCTTGTATCACTACAGGTGTATATCTCTAGCAGTAGATAAAGCTTCAGTAGAGCAGAAAGAGTTGCATGAGTGACATTCTGCATGCTGTCAGTTTTCACAGTACTTTTAGTAGGATGATCAGAAATAAGCTGTCTCCTTAACAGACCAAAGGCCATTGTTCAATATGAAAAATCATAGGGCAGATCTTTATAAGACAAAAGGTTGTTAATGGACTGCACACTTGCCTACATCTCCCTATGTCAAACAATGAATATGGGAACCCACGAAATGACTTTCCCTTGTAACATTGGAGTTAACAGGACAGCAAAAAGTAATTAACAGGGCAAATAGAGCTAAGCCAAGTTACTGATTAATTTACAAAACAATTAACTTTCCACTTAAAATTCAAATTAAGATTCTGTCTGCCTTAGGCAACCAATGTTTGCAGATTTTAATAGGGTTAGACATTAAGTGTCTTACTTAAAGCCAAGTTCAGACCACACTGGGTAATACTATTATTGGAGCAAGCTGTGCATGGTTTCCTTGGTTTTCAGTTATTAAAAAAAAGAAAGACAGGAAACATTATACATTATAAGAGTTATAACATGTTGAACTAATGTAGTTTCAACAAGACTGTGAGAAAATGATTTGTTCAATTTCTTATTTCAAATATTTATAAGCGTTCTATACTCGTAAAGAAATTCAAGAAAATGTCCCATAAAGTATCTTCTAATTGCTTTCAATCATTTAGCATGTATACTCTGTAATGGATCCTGGAAAAGGATCTGGGGACCAAGAAATATAAGACTTTTTCTCTGCTTTTTATAATTTAACATATACAAATTGGACAGTGGGGGAAGAAACTGCAAGGTTAATTAACCCTGTCCTATTAAATGAAGGCACTGAAAGTAATAGCAGTCATATCAAACCCTGAGCATGCATGAAAAGATAAACCACAGCCAACGTTACAGCTTGCTCTGCATGCGTCGTCCACTATAAGAGTTTCCAGGAAAATTGAAGACACTTCTTTCTAAAGACTTTCTGATGTAGTACCATGCATGTTTCCATATCTTCCAGAGCTATCAGGGTTCTCAGGTTCTGTCTCTGCAGGGGTAAAATGTGTCTCAGCCTTTACCTTCCTAGCGTATCCTAGCATTAACAAAAAAGTGGGTTCTTGTATCTTGCAAAATCTATGGTTATGATTCTTTTGTTTATCTCGTCAGATTATTTTGTTCAGGTTAAAAAAAAAAGAAGCATCGATGAGTCAACACATTCTTTTTGCCTAGGGGAAAAGAAAGAAAAAACAGCACACTATTAACTCCATAGACAGGTGAAAACTGTTTACCCATGTAGTATCAAATAATAATAAATAATAATAATAATAATAAAAACAAAGTAAAAATATTAAAATAAAGAGTTTCTAACTTTTCTTTGGTGGGAATACCCCTACAAGCAGGATACTATATGCACATTTAGTAGAAAGGCTGTCCCTCGTACACACTCAACTTTCTGAGTGATTCAAACAAGTATTTCAGCTCCTTAACTTTTCCCTTGTCTGACCCTTGACCCTTCATAAGAACTCCTGCTTTAGGAACCTATATGTGATTATCTGGCCGGCTTTTGGAAATATCTTGCATTTTTAACTGGACTATTGTTCTCTCACCGTGACCAACAGTATTTTATCTCATGCTTGTGCTACCAGACTGGTTGGTCCTGCCTTCCTGGAGCTGCCTCCAGGTCAAAAGTTTAGAGCAGATAATGTGTATGCATTGCTTTTTTCACATAGCAGCCGAGTAAAAAATACGAGATACAAAATGGGCAGGAAGGATCATCTAGTGACTACTTCATTCTAGAGCTATCGGGTCCAAAAGCCCTAGGAGGCAATAGGAAACATGTGTGTTCTGTTTGGACTTTAACTGCAGTATGTTCATGGAGCGTAGCATGTAGAAAACTCCATTTTTTAAAATAACAAAGTCAGTGCAGGGATGTGTGTGCCTCAGTTCTGGACAGTCCCTTGGTAGCTATGACACCGTAGCTAAGGAAACGACCTGTTTATTACTTGTTTATTTATCTACTATCTGTCATTGTCATTACTGTTGTGTTGGTTCCCCTGGGCACACAACTTGTCTTCTACTCCAGTATCTCCATAACTACAAAACTATTGCCTAGTCCATGGTAATAGCTGAGAAAATATTTGACGAAAATCTTAGCTCAATGATTAAGCAGAAACACGGAAATTATGCCATTTTCCAGCCCTTTTGGGTTCAATAATTAAGCAGAAACACACTTAAAATGGTGCTTAGCAATGGCTATCCCGGTTCCATCTTTACACATTTAGCTATTCCCTGTAAAGAGGGAAAAGTGACATCCCTGTAAATCACGAATTTTATCTCAAAATTCATTCTCTAAAGATATTCTGCAAGCCGATTTATTTTTGCTCATTTTTTTAATTTCTCTTTTTCTCCTCAGTCTACCAAACTCAGTTTTTCTGAGGCTTGTTATTATTAGTCACTCCCATGACTTAATGTAGGTCATTGGTGAGTGTGTAGTCTGGGCAGGATATTTTTTGAATAACATATAATTTCAATATAATGAGAAACTTTTGATGATAATCTACATTCTTTTAAATTAATCAAAATAAAAGTAATTCTTAGAATAATAAGTAATTACATAAAATATTTTATACTGTGTACTTTTACATTTTGGTAACAATTTATGTATGTATTTCATGCATGGTCAATGAGGGAGGATTTGTTTCTCTGTCACTCTGATGTAGTTGCTTGATATCTTCTGAGAGTTGGTTTTCACTGACTGTTTTTCAACTGGGATTCTTCTTATTTTACAGTATTGCCAGAATGGGGTCTCATTTAGAAACATCAAACTACTGATATATGAGTCTCAGCCACATCATACCATCTTTCTCAATTTGCCTTGTTGTGATTTCCTCTGAACTCAGAAAGAAAAGGAAATTTCTGGTCCAATGATGACTGACAAGTACATTGGCCAGCTATTATCTGTGGCTTACTTGACTTCCACTGAACAGGCAAAAAATGGGATAAAATTTGAAATGGTGATTTCATTCGAAAACAAACAGAAATATGCATGGGTTACTATTTATACTTGTACTTCCATTACCTGTCAATCAAATTGTTTCAATTCCCTGCTGTATTGAACAATCACAGCTGTAATTAGAGAATCAAGGAAGATTTACTTAGATTTTTGTCACATAAAATGTTCAGTCAGGGCTTTCATTGAGATGGTAACTCAGATATTCGTATAGAAGATGACTATCGGGTATGATGTCAAAATGAAATGATTCTCAGACCTTGCTTTGTATACTATATGTTGGTTGAATTATACACATTAAGATGTGACCATGCTAGTAATGTAAAGTACACTTTTATGTATAACACCAAACTGTATTCAAACTTAGTTATTAGCATTTACTTGGGATCTAGATTCCTTTGAAATATCATTTATTAATCTCCTTTTGTATGTAAGAAACATTACATAATTACAGTTGAATTAAGCTATTCCTAACTTTGAAGATGGAAATGTCCATTTTGCAATACATTCTACAATGTAAACAAATATTCTTGCCATACATTTTGCCAGAAATGAAAGCTTACCTCACAAAACATATCACAAGTGACTTTGAAGTTGATATAAGAAACACATTGAATCAACTAGAAGGACAGACAGCTGAGTGTTTGCCTTTTGACATCATCAGACTCTCTTCTCACTTATCAAGCTTCTTTACATTCACTGTGTTTCTCATCTCTCTATACAGTTTAGTGTATGACTACAATTTACCATCTGTCCTGGGTAGGCTATTGTAAACTCAACACAGATTAGAGTCATTTGGGAGAATGGAAACTCAACTGAGAAAATGTCTCCAGAAGATAAGACTGTAGGCGAATCTGTAGTGCATTCTTAATTAACGACTGATGTAAGAAGACCTATACCACCCCTGAGCAGATTGTGGATATCAAAAATTAGCAAGGTGATTGCCTGGGTTTCTAGTCCTGAAGGCTCAGGGTTCATTTTGGAGAAGGAGGAGATAAGATTTAAGAGGCAGAAGAACAGGAAATTGGCTGTGAGATTGTATCTCCTAGGAATCTACACCCATATAGTACTACCAGTGTGACTGCTAAATATGACCTGAAAAAGGATGACACCAGTAGAAATGCCCATGTGGATAAAGGAAAGCCAGGAGTCCTAACTCTATAAAGGTTAACAGGTAACTAAAGAATTCCTAACACAGAAGAAATAGTCTGCCCTAGGGAAGATCACACCAATTGGTTGCCTAATACCAAATGGTCAGCCCTGAACATGTATGTGGAAGTAACATTATAAAGATGAAAACATATTATACTTGTGTATTTAGGAATACATACATAAACACTGCATGTTTATGGGTATATGACAATAATTAATTTTAAAAAAAGAAGCCATGAACTTGAAAGAGAGCAATGAAGTATATCTGAGAGTGGTTGATAGGAAGAAAGGGAAGAAGGAAATCATGTAATTATAATTTATAATTATAAAAACTTAAAAGAAAGGAAAGTAGGGTGAGCAAATCATGAGGAGCAATCTGGTAAGCAGTGTTCCGCCATGGTCTCTGCACTAGTTTCCTCCTGCCTCTAAGAATCTATCTGACATCAGCTCCTACTCTGACTTTCCTCAGTTGTGGACTGTGGACCTAAGATTCATAAGGTGAAATTAAACATTTCCTCCTCAGTTAATTTTGGTCATGTTTTTTCCTCACAGCAGCAGAAGCCCTAACTAAGAAACCATTCTTAACTCTGTGGATGAAATCATAGTTACAATGTTACAGTGAGCCTTTATTTTTTTTTGACAAAAACTCAGCAGTACAGAAAACATAAATTCAACCAATGAGTTCATTTCTGGACAAAAACCTCTCAAGTCCACTTTCCAGCTAAAGAGAGTTTATTATCATAAATAGTCTGAGTAAGGAACAGTTTACATCAAATACCATTTTAAGACATTCACTTGTTTGTTCTTTTAACAACACATCAAAAGTGGATCACCTGATTACACAATAGGCACTCTTCAAAGTCATGAAGAATGCACAGTTTCTGCCTTTGGGGGCTTCAGGACATCTCAGATGAAGAACTGTTGCTGTGGGCACGACTCCCACTCAATACCACACTTTCTGTTGATTATGCATTCACAAAGTTACTCAAACACAAATACTTGCTGGATCCAGAGAGAGAGGAGAAAAGAATTAAATGGTACCTGAGAAAATAGTACTTCGGGGGCGGGGGAGTCTCTAATTAAGCACAGGTGACTTGTGTTTCGCTTTGGCTGTGTGAGAGTATACTCCATCATTATGGAAGCTATTCTTTCTTAACAACTAAGAGAGAGAGAAGCTTTTAAATGAAACCTCCTTGTTTTTAACACTGCCAACAGTGCTGTTGTTGAATAAACACATGGAATAATTTGGGTTTGGTTGGCGAATTATCAAACCGGTATTAAGACCCAGTGACTCCCAGTTATCAGCTTGCATCAAGAAACCTCCTTACATGAGTGGACATTAGCCCTGCCCATGCTTGAGTTTCCTCATCAACACTAGGCAAGGTGAACATGCTCACTGCCTCCATGGAATGTTTCTTATGAGAATTAATGGCCCTGGGAAGAATTTAGATCTCCTTGGATAGAGAAACTATACAAACAAACACTATGATGTTAGTACTGTGTTTCGGACTGAAGAGCAGAGACCTGTCCAAAACCATAGCATAGCAGTTCTCCATGTAACAAAAACATAGTGAAGGAGAAAGTTGTTGGAACTTATTAATTTCAACTTTAATGACACACCTGCAGTCTGTTTATTTCTAAATCACTTGGAGACATTTGAAAGGCTTCTGCAGAACACCTGTATCTGTTTTCTAAAACAGTATTTAAGAATATATCCTTGGTTATTTACCAGATGTTCCTATAGTTTTTGCAAGGACCAGATGCACAATTAAGGATGAAGAAAGACTAGTGTGTGTGCCCACATTCTCTTATAGAAGCACAGCATCCAATTTCTTCCCAAGCAAAGGAGGCAGAGAATGAACATCTCATGCCCGCACTACTTGTGGATCCCATGAATACTGACATCAACATAGAGAAAAATGGAATTTCCCTTAACAAAAATTAACATTTTTGGTAACACAAAATCACATGCCAATGTGTTCTATGGGATCAAACTCAGAGCAAGTAGTTTACTGACTAAGCTATACCCAACCCCTCCACGATTTCTTTACTCACATATTATTCAAATACACGGGAGTGAGTAGACTAATTAAAATAGCTTTTCCCAAGATACTTCAATGGACCAGTTGGGAATACATCTGATTAATAATATTTTCAGTGTTATAACTGAAAACAATTATGATGCCCCTCAAATTTAGAGTTTTAGCAAACAGAATTCTTCAGCGTTTTTATTAAGAGCATTGTGCTACCTGTACTAATATATAATATAAAATTATAAGCTAGACCTCAGCAGAGAGAACCACTATCATTCCAACTGTCATACTGGACAATGGAACCCTGAGCGTCTCATCTCAGGGATTTTTACTGATACCTAAGCTCCTCAGGTGTTCTGTTGATACCACGTGGAGATCATGAACAATCAAACATTCCCCCACATAAAGCCAACACTTGCAGACAATACAAACACCAAGAGCAGGCAGCCCCTCATCCAACAGTGCAAAAAAACATCCATTTTATACATAACTAAAAATAAACTTCTACAACAGATCTCAAATGGAGAAACCAAGGTGGTGCTAAGGTTATCTGGGTTTGTTGTGTTCTGTATCTGTAATCGGCTTATGATGTGGTGAGATGTTTACACTGGGGAATATTAAGCAATAGCACAGCAAGAAAGCAATGCTTTATGCTTGAACTGATACAAAGCCTCGCTGTAAAGGGCAATAACCCTCAAAAGTAGGTTAATGTGCCACAGGGTTTTGCTTTATGGCTTTTATGGAGTAGAAACACCTTTAATTGGAGGGAGAGATTGCTGGTGGTAAGAGAAAAAGGAATGGGGAAATAACATAATTTTTTTTCCAAAAAAGGCACACCTCTTGGTGTAGCACCCTTTATTAACATGATATGGCTTTGACCATAGCTTTTCTTATGTACAGCAAAAATCCTAATGTTATATTTTCATGACAATAATACTATCTACGTAGGGTCTGATAATAAGATTCAAATCACACTAGTTAGTATCTTATCAAAATTATTTTCACTTCCAAGGAATAAGAATTCTTTTTGGCACAGAGATTACTGTTATCATATCAATTTCCTCCCCTGCTATGGGGAACCAAAGGAACACTGACATCAGTGAGGGGGGGTCCCTTAAAACACCATGGCTGGAATGACCAAAGGGCTATAGCAACCCATGGATGAGGAGGGAGTGTTCCAGATACATGAGAAGAAAATCTTCATCTTCCAACTCATAATTAATAAATAGTCAACAAGCAGATATTCCAAGGTCAAACTGAGAAAGGAGGATCCCGGACAAAACTAGTAGAAGCCACTAATGGATTGAGAGAAATGAGAATGACATAGGTTTCAACACAGTAAAGCTTCTAAAATTGCACACGTTATAAAGACTTGCTAGTAATTAAGGGGGGATGGAAAAGATCCCTTGTTTCCCTAGGATTTTATATAATTGTAATTTATAGAAACATACAAATAGTATATAAGCTTTATTGAAGACAATAGAGTAAGTCACCACTTCATTGTGGTGAGAAGTGGTCAGGACTCAGAATCCTTAACTCCTTTTGAACTTTGCTAAAGTCTCTGCTACAAGTGATTTTAGTGTGCTTTTTTTCTAGACAAAGCATTTACTCTCTGAAATAGCGTAGTCTAAAATGTCCAACTATAGAGCTGCATCAGTGTCCTCTAAGGACTACATTTCTATGCCTTATCCAACATAATAGGAAGATACTCATATTGGAAAACTACAAATATACCATGTCTTCCTCATTATGTCTTGGGAAGAGAATATGATAGATTATTTTTTCCATCTGAAACTTATGAAGAAGTAAATTAAACTCTGAAGGTATTACAGAGTTGAATAGTTGACAAACTGGGGTAGAAGTAATGGATATGCAGCATAAGCTTCAGAGCCAGAACGCTGGTTGTCAGAACCTTCACCAAACATCCAGGTGGGCATGGAGGCTTCCTGTAATCTTAGTACTTAGGAGGTGGAGACAGGGGATTCCTCTGGGCACGCTAGCTAGCTAAACTAGGTGGATTTAGTGAACTCTGAGTTCAGGGAGACACCCTGTACAACAAATAAAAGGGAGAGTTATCAATGAAGAAACTGAACAACAGCTTTGAGTCTCTACAGGTATGTGCATAGGCACATACCTCAACACACATGAGACTGTTACATATGTGAACACATTATACATACATATCACATAAGCACACATTCAAAAATAAAATAAAAATAGAACTATATAGATAAATATTGGTGAAGCTTGAGTGTACCCACATTTCTCTTACTATTTTTCAACTGAAATATTTCACACAACACATAACCACCTGTTCACAACATGTCCATCTGTTTCAATCACTTTGGAACACATTAGCTAGTGTTAAACTAGGAAGTATTAATCCCCTAGGGATGGGTTTAAGACCTTTAAGCAAACAAACAATCAAAATAGTCAGGTTATTCTTCATCACTATGGTCCCTAGGACAAAAAGCACATTAGAAAATAGAGTATTTCTAATGGTTATTCATGTCCATGAGAAAACTGACATATATATGTTCTATCACATTTGTCAAGAGATTGTGATCAGACCTTTGTAACTCAGAGACATTGCTGAAATGGAGGAAGTAATCACTAGTAAAAATATTCTTCCTGTTTATATCATCAAACATCAAAGGCTTGTGGCTTTTACTTCTCAGCAGGAGTCTCTGCTTGTGGCAGGAGGTACATATTGGTATGTTGAGCAAAGGCGTGGAGCTAGGGTAATGGAATACCTGTGTGCTTAAGAGTTACAGGAGATTCATGCCAAGTTTTATAGCCATGTCTGCATTTGCGAGACTTAGGAAAAAATGAAATTTTGTGTCATAAAATACTAGGTAAGGGGCTGGACATATGCCTCAATGAACAAAACATTTGCTATACAAATGTGAGTGAGGACCAGAGCTTGGATCTCCAGAAACCACATGAAAACCATGCTGAGTTGGCAGCTGCCTGTAATCTCAACACTAGGGAAGCAGAGACATAGATTGCCCTGGCAAATTGGCTAGTAGACCAGCCTGAATATGTGAGGTCTGGTTTCAGCGAGAGAGTCTGTGTCAATAAATAAAGTCTGGCACAATCTATGATGACAAGCCAACTTTGAGTCTCTACTCACACGCACATGTGAGCCCACACACATTTGACATGCATAGATGCATGCACAGGCACGCACCTTCCATCATAACACCTTCACTCTGGGAAACTATCACTGGAGAACCACCAAAGCACAGACTTAAGAAAAATGAGAAAATTCTTAATAGAACCTAGACTGAAACTTTTACATTTTTTTTCCAACTAAGTCAGTAGATTGCGATGTAGGAAGTACAGGAGAGATTTGGTGAATGTCTTGGTCAAATTAAGACCCTTTGCTGGCAACTCTCTTCTCAATACCTCGATTTGAGCCTCTAAAATGACTCTAAAATGTTTAAAACCTTAGTTAATATCATAATAAACTGATGACATAATATTAAAAATTGCAACAAAAAAAAAATGATAATGTTGGCCAAATGGCCAAACTCATCTGCTGCTCAGCTTTGAGCAGCTAAAGAGAGTCGTGGCTTTTGAGAAACTGCTTAATTATTTTGTAGACACAATGATTTCAATTTCAGAAAGAATCAGTGTCCGTAATGTATTCACCTTGCAAGAGGCATAAAGTATGAAACATCCATGTGACTATATCTCTAAGAAAACTGAGATGAAGGCAAACCTTAACCAACAGGAATGGTAAATGCCTAGACTTTCTGTGGTTGAAAGTAGGAATATCCTGAAACAGTGTTTTCCTCCAGGTGGCTCTGTGAGCATATGTTGTCTTTTCTGGGTCCTTCTTCTGTAAAAAGTGAAAATTATTTTCCACATTGTATTTTTCTAGTGGAGTGATCTATACCAAGGGTTGATGCTCCCTCAGGTGCTCTGGAATGACTGTGCTTAATAAAATTAACATCCTCAGCTTGATGGACGATAAAGTGTGAAGAGAAGAGGAACCCTCTACATTTTTATTTGATTGGAAATGGCCATATTTGTTTAGAAGAAGACCACCTTTTACAGGACTGACTGATAAAGTAGCTATCTGATCTAAGAAAATCAGTCTTTCTGGTTATTGGGAACCATTGCTGACCTTAGTTAGAAAGTATTTATTCTACTCGAGACTCTTGTCTCTACCAGAAATAAAATGTAATTATAAAGCCCTTGTTATACACTAAATACTTCCCAAAATGCTTCCTTCAGCCAATTATCACATTTATGTCAAGCCCCAAATAGCAAAATTATCATTTAAAAGGTGAGAAAAATTAACTAAAGTGAGTGGCCTTTCTAGGTTATCACAGCTAGACAGTAACTCAAAATGAGACCTTTTGGACCCAAAAGAGTTATTTCTGTTATGTTGATTTCACAATAAAAAGTATTAAATTCATATACTCAAGACATGAGTTCTGGACAAGTCTCTATTTGTTGTTTACAGTAACTCAGCACCACATTGCTTATGCACGGTGAATCTAATAGTTTTATGCTATTTGTAACTTTATATAACATTTAACATAAAAAAATAATGAATGCACCAACAGCTCTGAAAATTTATTCTATATTTATATTCCAAGTATGAACACACATTTTATGTATGACTTCAAGTAGGACATTTTGGTTGAGTATGTAGATATGCATATATGTATGTATGTATGTATGTATATATGTATTCTTAGCAGGTACATTTTTATCTTGGTATGCTCTCAAATGAAGAAAGGGACAACGTCACTGGGAAGAAATTTTGATACATACTAACATATTAGTGTTTCCAAAGCACAATTCTAAAAAAATTTCTGAGATCAACTGATCAACATTCTCTTAACTATAAAGGCAAATACCAAATTGGCAAGCTTTTCAATTCTAAGATTTTTAAACCTACATGTTAATGTTTATATCTAATGTAATATAAGTTTTTAGAATAAAATTTAGTATAACTTTGTACATTTAGTATATCTCATTTAATATAATTTTAATACAAATTTACACGAATAAAGTATTTGTACAAGGGAGTAAATCTTTATAATTTTGTTGTTCCTGTGAGAAAATAGTAATAACAACAAAACACATGTAATCCAGCATGCAAGAGATGTCTTAGTTCTCAAAGAAGTTTTGGACATGGCATGAGAAATGAATATGTGTACATAAAATAGTTTCAAGGAAGTTATAGTGATGGTTAAATACTTACATTATTCTTTTCTCTTCCTGTCTGCTATAATACCTACTACTTTTCTGTAATTAAGTAGTTAATGTCTGCACCTTTTAATTATTAGGGAACTTTCCTCAGTGAAGTCACGTAATTTTTAGCCACATTGAGAATTATCTTTACAGTTGGCTTTATTGCATATTACGTAACACATAAGTACAATTTTTTTATTCCTTGCACTGTTTCTATACAGAACACTAAGTTGTTTTTCGAAAGTTAAAAATCACATTACTTTGGAGCAATGAAAACCTAGAAAGAACTTCAGGTTGAGCTGGAGTGATGGCTCCATCGGTAGAGCACTTGCAATGCAAGGGTAAGGACCTGAGTTTGAATTCCTAGAGTTTACTTAAAGTTAGCACTGAATGTGTGAGTCTATTACTCCTCCTGTGAGACGGGAGGCAGCAGATAAGAATCGCTGGAAGCCTGTGGTCTGGATAGCCTGGTATAGTCTGTTTTGAACAACAAAGAGACCCTGTCTCAAATAAGATCAGAAGTAAGAACTAATACCCAAAGTGCCATACACTCCGTAACATTTACATGTCTACACACACATACATACACACACACACACACAGGTATACATGTACATACATTCACATACATCAGACATACAACCTAAAGTTTAGAATTACAGAGCACATTAAAAAAATTGCTAACTTAAATAGAGTTACATTTGTTACAGAACTCTGTGAGGTCATTTGAAGACATGCTCAGGGTTTAAATATCTAATAGTTATCCTACTGAGAGTACACTGTTTTCTTAACTGCTACCAGCTGAGCAGAGAAATTGATAGTGATTATAGATTATAGAACGCACTGTGAAAGAAATGAAAATCAGTTAATCAACACATACTTGCAAATTTGAAGATTTTCATACTCATCAGTAACATACAAAGTGTTTCCTTTCTTATTATTTTATGTAAATAATTTTAAATGATTATTCTCCCTTTGCTAACTGTCCTCCAAAGTGGTCTATTGCACTCCATAAAATTATAATGCACTTTTATTTCTGAACTTTCAGTTACGATGAAGGATAACCACTGTAATTATGCTGCTTATTTGAACTGCTACAAAATTTGCTGTTTGCCGACTCGCTGAAAAATACTATATAGTCATGAGCCACTTAGTCACAGAGATGTGATTTGAGCAATGTAAGATTAGGCAATTTCATTGTTGGGTAAATACCATAGAGCGTACTTACAGAATACTAGATAGATGACTGAGATCATTTAGTCGAAGTGATCTATTATGATCAGAATACTTGGCAAACACAATATGAAAGAAGCTCCTGAAAGCATGATGCACTGTTCCACAATAAACTGTTTTATAAGCAGCGCTTAATGATACTTTAAAAATTGACCAAAAGTACAGTATAGTAAACAAATAAAATAACATCATCATTCATTATTATTATCACGTATTGTGTATTATATGTAATTATTTGTGCGATGCTCTTATACAGCTAGCAACACAGTGATGTTATTTACATAGGTATCACCAAAACATGTGCTGTCTTAGCCTCTTTTCCTGTAGAGATAAAGCACCCAACTGAAGAGAGGAACGGTTTATTTTGGCTCGCAGTTCAAGGACAATACGTTACTATGTGGAGGAAAAGGCAACAGATAAAGCAGATGCTCATATTACATTGCAAGTCAGAAGGTCACCATAAATGCATACATGCTTCTCAGCTTCCTTCCTAATTTATTCATCCCAGGAGCCTCTTCTGAGGGAAGTGATCCACCCACAATTTAAAAGGGTCTCCCTACCAATCAGCATAAACAAAATAGTCCTCCACAGGCATACTTAGAACTCCACCCCTTGGTGATTCTATATCTTATCATGCTGGCAACTAACACTAACCATCACATGTGACTGGAGCTATAATATTATGGAGAGCTGACTCTGATATCAGAAAGAAACAGGAATTTTCAGCTTCATTTTACTTTTATCTGACTATTATATATGCCAACCAGACACTGACCACAACAATTTTATCAAGCACATCATTACATTTCCTTAAGTTGCCTCAAATGTTTTGCTTATAGTTTCTCCCATCGATTTGGATTGTAAAATATATGAAAATCTGGTGAATTGATACGCAGCTTATATTCACAGAATGTATTGGATTGGCCTCGGAATTTTTAGTTTTTTTGGATTCAAACCATTCTCTATGGGCAACTGCTTTGCAGTTTAAAATCTGTGTGCCATCACTGGAGTAAACTGTAAAAGCTTAGGGAGCTGAAATTCATGATTTATTGTTCATATATTCCTTCCTAGAGGACCAGTTGAACCAAGTGCTAGGAAGCCATGCTCACATGCGGTGAAACAGCCTGTGAAGTGGGAATGGGCAGATTATCAGTTCCAGGACTTACTAAGGAGTGCACAGCAGCTTATAGTTAGCCTCTACAAGATGATTAAATTATATTTAATGAAAGATCTACTTGTTTTCCATTGTTTTAAAGATTGAAAATTAATTATGTGTCTGTTTGTATGTTTCTGCAGGAGTTTATGCATTGAGTACAGTTGCATGCAGGCATCAGAATAGGGTGCCAGATGCCCTGCCTATATCTACAGATAGTTGTGAGCTCTGCAAGATCAATGCATGCTCTTAACAGCTGAGACATCTCTACAGTCTCTTCTTGTTAATCTAATACAAACCTCAGGTTACTCAGCAATACCTTCACCATACATAATCAACACTGGCACTTTTGTAACACCTGTGGATGTGTGTTGGTCTGTGCTACACAACTGTTGCTTCTAATAGTTGTACCAATGCCTCAAGAGAGTGCATTTACTGTATCATTACTATACCATTCTCATCGATGAAGAACTGTGGTTGTCCTTGTGTTCTCTCATTACCATACTAATCATTTTCAATTATAGAATTATTAAAGACATTAAAACATTACATAAACCAGTAACATAGTCATTTATTATTATTATATGTGGCTGTTATCCTTAATCAAGTCTTATTTTATCTGCTTTGCATTATAGAAGATACTAAGTCTATTGGGCACTGAGAACTGCAATTATCACCTGCCAGGAATAAAGACTGATCATTTATATGTCTTCATATTTTCTACTCTGGGGTTAGAACTTATCTACCAAGACAAATACAATCTCTTGAAGGAACAAAGTGTCTTTTAATTTAGGTCACAGGACCATGCTTAATTTGATATATCTAAACATACTAAAACCAAACAAAGAAGAAAGTATGAACATTAATCTATTTTTAATGAATATTAAAAATGAAACTAGCCAAGTTAAGCTTCTGTCATATTGCTTCCAGAGCCCACTATGTTAAATAGCATCTTCAGAATGAATGGTAATCCATAGTCTGAAATTGTGTAACAGAGAAATATAAAGTAGAAAGATGTTAAATATGATTCTAGGAATTGGAGAAATAACTCAGTGGTTAGGCATAGAATCCCAACTTGGTTCCCAACAACCATGCCAGGTGACAAACAACCATCTATAACTCTAGCTCCAGATTGATCAGACGCCTCTGGTCTGCAGTGGCATCAGCACTCACGTGCACACAACCACACACAGCAATATAGTTAAAAATATTACAATGAGTCTTTATAATTATTCAAAATTACAGTCTATAGGCCTTTTAATTTCCTATTCTTTTTCATTTAAGAAAGTGAATTTTCTCATGGTCAAAACCTTCCACACTAACGGAACAAGGGCTATATCCTCAAATGTCATCAAGGAAATATATTTCTTTTCTCTACTTGTCAAGGGTAAATTACCCATGGGAGTTTCTCTTTCCTCTTTCTTAAGTCAATTACTTAATTTTGTCCTTGTAATTATTTGTCTTTGTCAATTACATCAAAACAACATAGCTGCAGGGAGTTATCCTTGGCTGTACAGCTTAATTAATAGTCTATGAGTAAAGAATCCTGTTGACAGGCTTTATCCTGAAGTCCAATTACTAGCAACAAATGTTTTTGGACTAGATTGTGATTTTGGGCGTATTGAATCAGTCAAACTTTCCAGGAAACAAGTTAACAAATTAAGGTGATTCAAAATGACTAAGCCATTATGGCCTTGAAACATGTTTTCTGAACACATTTATTTGATAGGAAATTGATCAAGGTTAATAACTGATATATGGTTAAAGAACACATATTAATCCAAGCTCCTAGAGGAGTAATTTTATATCTTAGCAGTTGAAAGCTTGCCTTCAAACATTATTGGTGTCTGTCATTTGTCTCTATTTCTGTGTGTGTGTGTGTGTGTGTGTGTGTGTGTGTGTGTGTGTGTGCATGTGTGTGTGTGTGTGTGTATGTGTGTGTGTGTGTTTGTGTGTTATTGTGAGCTTGCTTCATTCTGAAGAATGTTGACTCAGGCTTATAAAGATGTCTTAAGAAAAGCTGACTTCTATCTGAAGACATTAGAGGAGGAGTTGGCACCAACTGATATTTCAATAGTCTAGCAAGACTTTCAAATCATTGAATTTTAAAGTGAGGATTAAGAGAGATATCTGATTTTTCAAAGCTTAGTGTAGCCTTTTAAACATAAAAACTAGTGTGGAGGCAAGGCAGAAGCAATTAAGTAACAAAACTAGTCTTAAACATAAATTATTAATTTTTATTATGGCTATGATGTATTGAGTTTTAGGAAAAGAGCAATTCTTTCATCAAAAACAGCCTCATCAGCTGAATTAAGCAACAAAATTTGTCTAAAAGCACTGGAGAATGACACAGTATCCAGGGCTTGACCATGTCCTATAGAATAGAGGTGATCATTAGGATGAGCTGTCTGTGTTGTTTTTATATTCAAGATATTTGACAGTTCACAAGACCAAGAACAGAAGGACAAGAAAAACCTATTGCAAAAAGACTGAGAACAATTTCCAGAGCCTTGACACTGAAACACACAGGTACTCAAGACTGTGGAAATGGACAGTTGGAAGTTTTGATGGTCAGCTTTAACTTTTCATGAAACACAACCTAGAATCCCTTGGGAAGAGATTCACTATGAGGAATTCCCAAGATCATGTTGGCCTGTGGGAACATGTGCATGGGGTTTTTGAATGACCATTATTAATGTGAGAAGACACAGCCTAAAAGTAGACTCTAACACTTCATAGGCTGGACCATGATCTACAGAAATATGAAGAAGGCAATCTGAGTACTAGCAAGCTTTCATGCACTCATTTCCCTCTGCTCTTGACTACTGCTGATATATCTATTTGCTTAAACTTCTAGCAGCCTAGACTTCACTACAATAATGGTTGTTAACCTAGAATCAGGAACTAAAACAAACCCTTTCTTCCTTAAGTTGTTATTTTTCAAAATATTTTATCAAAGCAATAGAGATGAAACTATGACGTTCTAAAGAGAAAAGCAACAGAAAAGTAAACTTCAGAGCTGAGCCTTGTTTCCCCTCAGGAAATGTATGCATTCATGAGTGGATCTACACAAGAGGTGCAGTACCTTGATAAAACACCTACTCATAGAAACAAGAACACAATGCAGATGTTCAATATTGGAGGTAAATTAGATTTCAGTCTGGAGAGTCGCTGAATAGCAAGCCAGAGTTTTCACTTGTTACCTCTGGACTATATTCCAATAGTTACCATAGAGCAAAAATATGTTAAACCTTATTAAGGTCCTCAACTCAGCTGGAACACTAAGAATAACAATAGGACTTTTATGTTTCTGCCTTACAAGAGCTAGCTGGTGTTACTAAAAAGCTTCAAGTTATCTTGCTTGCAACCACATGCCAGTAGATGAAGGACTGACAAGAGAAAAATAATAAACAGTGGGCATACATTCATAGGTGGTCTATGTGGTCATTTGGACAACTTCAAAAGTATAAAACCAAAGGAATTCACTTCATTTGAATTTTTATGTAAATATTATAAATAAATATTTGTTAGCAATTGAATCTTGAAAGCTTCAAAAGGAAAACATATTGCAAAATAATTCAATCTATTCTAATACTACAAATTTTTTGTATAATTTAAATTTTCTATTCAAAAACTAAAAAGGAAGTTGGTTATAATTCTCTCATTTTGTTTAGTTGAAACATTTTACAAATATCAATTTGTATCATTTACACAATAGGAAATTATTAATAAAAAGTTATCTTTAATCTGATAGATATCTGCAGAACAACTTACTGCAAACCTCTGGCTTAACGACAATGGATAAAAGTTCTTCCCATGTAGTTGTAGATGTAGATTCACCAGATGTAAACATTGGTTCAGAGCAAAGGGCAACTTATTCTTTTGTCTAATTAAATCACTAGTTCTAGGCTAGACCCCTGAAGCCCTGGAACATTTTGTTCTCTTTACAATCCACACTTAAAGCCTTGAACTGGAAGGCTTCAGCCTTGTACAATCTAGATCATTTAAACTGCTAGCCAGGACCTAGAAGGCTTCAACCTTAGCCTTCTGAGACCTACTGCTGACTGAGCCACTCTAACTAGCTCCTTCTTCACTCCTGCTCTTCTGGTTCAACTCACTCTCTGTTCTGGGCCTCTTCTACTAAGTTGCTAAGACTCTGTGTTTTCCCTGAGCTCTCACTGCTCCATCCTGCCTCTGTAACTGACTGGTTCAACTGCTCTGTAACTCAGTTCAGCCTTAACTTCTGTAACTTTTCTGTAACTGGCTTTTCGACTAATTCTGTAACTGCTCCTCAACTGACTCTTCAGCCTGCTTCTCCCCTGACTTCCACAGGCTTCAACTGACTCTAACTCTTTTGAGAGGCCACTTTCTGTGTAAGAGGTAGGCATGTCCTTACTCTGCTAACTCTTCCTCAGATTAGTCACTTAGTCTGTCATTCACTCTGACCCACCTCAGACATCACTCCCTGTGTGCAACTAACTCCTTCTGAGTTCTGCTTTCTGTATCTACTTTAAATATTTTTTCTAAGAACTAAAGGTGTGAACCACCCCTGCCTGAATACTGGTATTGAAGGTGTTTGCTACCATTGCTTTCTGAATTCTCTATTAAAGGTGTGTCTATATCCAGACCACACAGGTCTCTATATGTAGCCCCTGGGCTATAGACCCTAGTTTTCACATAAGGCTATTCCTTGATATCTTCATCTAAGAAAATTATTATTTTAGCATTAATTTACCCTCCCACAAATTTTCAAGTTGAGTTTATAATTTTAGTGGAAACATGAAAGAGTAGAAGTAGAGCTAAGGCAACACAAAGAAGAACCAAATCGTTGCATTGAAATATAAATTATCAACTTATAAATCTAGAAATAGATTAGATTTCTAAGTAGATATTTCTAGTAGAAATTTCTAGTAGAAATCTAGAGCAGTGATTCTTAACCTTTGCAATGCTGCCGCCCTTTAATGCAATTCCTCATATTGTGGTGATCCCCAGCCACAAGATTATTTTCATTGCTACTTCATAACTGTAATTTTGTTACTATTATGAATTATAGTGTAAATATCTGATATGCAAGATGGTCTTAGGTAACCCCATAAATGGGTCATTTGACACTAAAGGTCTCAACCCACTGGTTGAGAACCACTTGATCTGGAGTAATTGAACACCTGGCCCTGATATAAGACTATATGCACCATTAATAAAGCAATAGAAAATCTTGGACAAGAGATACAGATGTATGAACATTAGATTTAGGAAATATTTTGCTGCAGAGAGAGAAGAAAAAACTTTTTAAAAAATGTAATATGATCCTATGTTTAAAGACAAAATAGTAGAGTATACAACTTACACAAGAAAACACAAAGAAAGCTTACTGTAGAAATTTGGGTGCCAAGGACAGATACACTAAAATTGACAAAATTCTGAAAGGACAGATACCTTCCCAAACTTGTAGTTAAGTTTTCTTAGGTGATTCACAATAAGTATTCATACAAAATACCGAAGCAGAGAAAAAGAAAGTTATTACAATTACAAACTCAATGTGAGCATTAAATTCATACAAACCAAACCTCAGAAATAGGAAGATACTTGTAATTTCTACAAAAATACAAAGGTTATTTGTATGACAGAGAAAGGTGAATGGGGGATGTTCCCAGAAAGCTGGTGACATTGCTGAGACAAAGACTGGTTTCTTTATTAGCTCATTTACTTTTTATATGAGATTTCACTCTTTTTTTGTAGAGCACTTGGGTAAACAACATTAGTAAAAAGTTGATTGAAGTCATAATGTATTGAATACTATATTCCCATCCATGAAGAAAGAGTTCAACACAAGCTTGTGCAATACAAACCTGCACAGAGAGACATGAGCATGTGAAGCTAGCTATGCAGGACGATGTCTAGGAGGCACAGAGACAAGGGTTTGGGTAGGAATCCAGAGATGGGTAAGCATTTCTTGCACACAAAGACAGAACTTTGTAGACTAAAGGAACAGCATGAATGGAGAAACTTTCCAAGATGAAAATTTCTGGGGTGGCAGTGCTTTCCTATATTTGCTGAATTGATTGCTAGTGTTTTGCCACCTGAAGCCCTTGCTGCATGTTTTTTTTCAATCTATGGGACGGAAAAAATGAAAGTTACCTACTCTTCATGGGGCTGATTATTCATCACTACACCCCCTGCAGTCTATCCAGAAGACATGTGGGTATTCATTTTCACGAGAGGAAGAAAATGGGATGTGTATCAGATTAGCTAATTAAGCAGACCTGGTCAAAGTTTGGTCAGTAAGAGGAGGTTGATACTAATGGCTAAAATGAGTCTGTTAGATTTAATGAAACTCTCAGTCTCTTCTTCCTCCTGAAGAAATGAGAATTAGGTTTTAATTGGCTTTTTAATAGTGTCCCATCTGACATAAGCTCTTGCACATTTAATTCAACCATTAAAAGTTTTAATGTATAGAAGATGTGAAGAAAGTTGCAACCATTCAATTTTAGGAATTGTTCTTCCCAAATCATGCAAAATATGAAAGTAAAACCACTCTAAGTGAATCTGTTTTGCACTGACCTCTATAATGTTGCCACAAAGATGGATGAAAAAAAAAACTTGGAACTTGACTTCTGAGGTGTGTGGAGCTAATAACACTAGTAATTTTTACCCAAATTTTGTTAATTAAATATTTTAAATTACAGGGTATGTGCCAATTTCAAATATAATAAATATTTGTGCTGTGGGCTAGGAAGATGACTCAGATGTCAAAAGCACATGATGCCAATTATTTGATCCACAAACCCACATGGGGGATGGATAGAATGGACTACCCCAGTTTTTCCTCATTCATCCACATGCATGCCACAGAATGTTTTCCCCTCCTAACACACTCACACATACACATACACACACACGCACACACACACACAAGCACACACAGATATAGAGATATAGATATCATTTACTTATTTATTACTTATATTATTCATCAGAATTCTCCCCTGGATCAGTTACCTTTAAATAGCACTTTCTAGAATGGAGAATATGTACCCATCTCCACTTATGTTAATGTTTATATTCAGCAACCGGATAAGAATCATTACACCATTAGTCTTTCGCCTTCATATTTTTTATAACTGCTAGCAAAGCCATACTTCTAAAACTTATTTTAATACATCACATCTTGTATCAAAATCTTCTAGCTTTCCATCATCTATCAGATAAAAACTAATTTGTTAACATGATGGACACACTGGAAATCTTCAGAGAAGCAGAGCTTAGAGAATATTGTCACATGTAATTTGATGGTGGCTCTCCACACTGAGAAGTGAATGCTAAATGAGTTCACTACTTTATACCACAGAGTATACTTACAAAGATATAATGTGTATATCAGTCATTTGATATGACCTCTTGATGCTCCCAAACACATGATTAATCAAAAAATAGATGAGACTGCTTTCAACCTAAACATCCTTTTCTTTTACAGTAAATTATTTTTCTTACATTTACTTACTGTAGAAGGAAATGTTTTACAATTGAAAAACAAAGATCAGTATTGAAAGTATAAACTCATAGCATTATTATTTCTTTTCGTCATCAAGTATCAAATTGTGCATGACTGGTTTATGCTTTCAATTTTTTTTGACAGTAGAGTAGCTTCTTGGCTTCTTGTTTTAGGATTGGTTTGGTTTCATTGTTGGTGGTATTTTTGTTTTGTTTTGTTTTGTTTTGGGTGCTGCAGATTAAAACCAGAGTCTTGTGCTACTGAGCAACATTCCAAGATTGTAAGTTCATATTTTAAATGTTTTATATTTTAAAAATTAAATTATGTACTCATACATTCATTATTTCATACACACACAGCTCATGCATGGAGATCAAAGGACAACTCAAGGGAAGTCCTTTTCTTCTTCCAATGTGGGTCCTTGGATTGAAATTACGTCATCAGCTTTGCCAATCAATATCTTTAAACACTAGTTCCTAAATTTTTTATAATTTTATGCTAAAATCAAGTTGTTGAATTTGTGAAAATTAAATATATCTATTTACTACATGTCATTTAATCAACATACTCAATTATGGTTGTATTTTATAGTCAGAAATTTGGTTAAGAGGTATTCTTTAATCTTTCTGATGTGGTTCTAGAGCATGAGATCAGAGGCAAATTTTATGAAATTATGTTCACACCACCATCTTCTCCAGGAGGCCTCTCTGTCCCAAAGCTAGAAATGTAGGCCTAGATCCTCATACTCTTAGCATCCAAAAATAACTCTCTGTCTAATTCCCAGGTAGCTCAGTCTTCAATGCTCTCACGCCCTATGTAATCTTCTTGCTATCCTTAATTAAATAAAATATTTCTCTGCTCTTCATATCTCATGTCTGATGCTCACAACAGAAGGCCATGTCTACAATTTGTTCTCAGTGCTGTCTAATTTACACCAACAAGGCAGTCTCATAACTGCCCCATGCTGGAATATATGTGCATATTTAGAAAAGCAGAGGCCTGTTTCCTTATGAGATATTATGAAATGTATCTTTCTTTCCTTCTCAACAAGATAGAGGACACATTGGATTGACATCATTTTCCAGTAGGCTTTCCTGATACAGTACCTCTGTTACTCCATGCAGCGTATTTGTGTATCAACTTTAGAAACTCAGTCTTTCTTACCTGCTTACCAGTTCATTGCTACTTTCAGAAAAAGTTATAATATATAACCTGAACATGGACATTTATAGATTCTACCATAGACACATGCCATCTGGATTAAACTATTTCTAGAAAGTCTTTGTTTTTCAAATATAGAATCCTATGAGTTCTGTGAAGAAAATTCAGAACAAGTTCAAGAGATCCTGTGATCTGCTCTCTGGCAGTCATTGGCATCCTGAAGATTGGATGTCTGTCCATCTCCTGAACATTTTACAAATGGACAGAGTTCTTATTTCCAACTACCCACATTCCTAAACCTAGGAAGTGAATTATAGAGGTCTTGATCCTTCTACCACTGCTGGAGTTAAGCAGGACTTCTTAGTGTAACCTAAATAGTCATCATCAGTAAAGTAGGTAACCTCTCTTTGGTCAAGTGCATGGTTTATATAAATGCTACCTGGCCCCATTACAAAGTATTTTAATTTGCCAAGTGCAAACATTAGGATTCATGTAACACAGTAGAGATGATAGAGCTGATAGAAAATAATATATTGATCCTTCCTGGCTTCATAGAACAGTTGATTTAATCTTGAAATTTTCTACCACTTGGGGTTAGCCATCACAGATGGCTCAGTGATTAAGGACATTTGATCTTGCAGAAGACCTGGGTTCCATTTCCCCCACCCACATGATGGTTCACAGTACTTTTGATCTCAAGGGATCAGGTACATAGGCAATGCACATACATACATGTAGGCAAAACACTCATATACATAAAATAAAATAAATATATCTAAAAATAATTTAAAAGACATTTTCTACTATTGGATGTCACTTTCAGTCAAATATCCAATCCCATGTTTCCTGCTATCTTTAGTTATCCTTAACTAATTCTAATGCCTTAACTGATTTAATTTTCTTATTCTAAGTAATATTTTCTTTTTATTGTAAACGGAGATTTATACCAGACCTTGTATAGGCAAGTACTCTGAATTACATGTTATTTTATTTGTTTCTATGACAGCATTTTGAAAGCAGCTTTACTTGTAGATCAGTCAGAGTCTGAGGTTGGTAACAGAAGCCATGGCACCACAGTCTTGAGTTTGTCAGGCTACTTCACTAAAATTCTGAAGGATTCTGTAACAGAGATACTTAGGGGAAAATCATAACACTGTATAAGGTTATTAAGCAAGGAGTGTGTGTCTTACCAGGTAATGACACTTGTCAATAAACCCTATTTCAGGACCCAAGGGATTCTATTGTAAGAAGAGCAACCCAATTCCTATAAGTTGACTTTTGACACCTATATCCCCCTCTCTCTCCCTCTCTGTCTCTCTCTCTCTCTATCTCTCATACCCATATAAAAATAAATACAACAATAACAAAATAAAATAAAAAGAAATATAAATTAGGATGAAATATGCTTGAATGTTTCAAGGTTAAGACTGAATGATTCCCTATAGTAAGTACAGAAAAAACCATGTATCATTTGGTTCTGACTGTTCTTGGATAGCAAAACTCAGTGCCAGGACCCACAGTCCCAGCACATGGAAGACTGAATTTCAGCAAGGCTAGCCCTAGGATCCTATTAAATTCATAACTAGCCTGAGCTATACAGAAAGACTGTCTCAAATAAATAGAAAGAATAAAACTGTGATGAAATTATCACACTCAAAAATAGATCCTTGATAAATACACATCATTGTTGAATGAATTAAACCAAAGGAATAGCATTCTGTATTTCAAAAAGAAAGAAACATAAGGTTATATTTTAATGCAATATGGTATTTGAGGGATGTTTAGTATTTTAGAGGCTTTCATATTACAAAAGTTTGACCTTTCTCTGTATTATACTTATAAAGCTAAACCAACATGAAGACAGTAATCATGTTTCCTCATTATCCACTGTGACCAGTGTTAGAGACAAAATAGACAGAATCAGTCAGACAGGGCCTTTGTCTTCTCCGACAGTTGCTCCTCTAATGTGATTCATGTGTGCAATAAATATTTGTTCACCAAGAAGGGGAGTCTGAAAAAACAAAGATCCAGAAATAGATGAAAATCAGGCTTTGAATTACTAAGGCAAAGTTGTTGAAAGCAAATATTTTTCTCAAGTTCCAGACACAGAAAGCAAAGTGAATGACCAAGCAGTGAATAATTTGTAAGTGTTGTAGTCTCTCATAGCCCTCCCTTCTCTGCTCTTAATGACCACCTGTCCCTCCATCTTGAAATAATACCCTTTCAGTCATTATGAAATAATCCCAAATACATTATATTCATTCAACAGAATTATTTATCAAGTTTTAAGATGATTTGTTCTTATTCACTTTTGTATCCTGAAATGAAAGATTGAGTATGCAGCTTGTTTGAAAGATATATTCCTCAAAAAGGGCAAAGATCACAGGAAAGAGTTTTGGATAATCATTCCAAAGTTTCTGATCTATAACTCAATCCACATCTATGGTTTCCTGTAGCTGAGGTTTTGCCTATATCAGTAGAGTCAAGTAGCCAAAGATTTTCAGGCTTGATAACATATTAATTGCTTTCCTAAAGTGTAATCTGTTGCTAAGATTGTTTTATTTGCTTTAGATGTTCATTCTTAGATTTTGAACATAAACAGGGGACAGAAAGAATTGTTAAATTTAAGTGACACCAGAGAAGTCATTCACTCAAGGTCCATGACAAAGATCTCAGAGATGCCAGAAAGCAAATTAATCAGTCAGTGCAAACATGACTCATTTGGTTGGGATAGGCAGTCATTGGCTCTCTGTGCTTACTGTACATGCTTAATAAAACAAAGGAATAAAAGATTAGCTATATAGCTGAATTAAATCATGGGTTTTCCTTAGGTGTGGGGGCAGGTAGACTACGTCCATGGCATTTCAGTGTGGTGTAGGTAGCTCAAGTAGAATAATTCATAACATTTCTCAGGCTTCAATAGTTTTCCATAATTTGGTGAGCAAATTCCAACAGTAAAAAAGATGAAAGGTCATGTTCCATAGCCCTGAACACAACATGACCCATTCTTACAGTCAACTGTGACTGCTTGTGACAAGAAACTCCCTGGCTGTGTTTGACTTTTATGTTCCATTAGTTTCTGTGAAGGCTCTGGGCTAGGATTGCTGAATCCTTTTTGTCTTGGGCAAGCAATTATCCTTCCAGGACATTAAGGAATAAGAGCAGTACAAAAATAAATCAGTGTCCCTAACCTTTATTTTTCTGTTTCTATTTATGACACTGAGCCTTTTCCTGTAACTTATTTTCCCATACATGGATAAAATCATCTTATTTCCCAGGGGTTTCTTGGGGTTGGTACACCATTCTCTCAGTGACACCCTACCCCTTTCTTTCTCTAACCTCATCACTATGAATATCTTTGAGGGACATAAGTTATATCTTTCTTCTCTAGTCTTCTTCTCATACATTAAAAACTGATACTGAACCAGAAGAATTTTTCTGTTTGCCTCATTGAAAAAATTGTAAACATTTATTTGGTAAATATGTTCACATATTCACCTACATTAACAGATTTAGTAATATTAATTGTAGTAGCTACTTTATGCTTAACATATTTATCATATGCCATGCGTATTGACTCATGGAGGCTTTATATAATTCTTCAATGGATGGACACTGATATGCTTATGTTATAGTTGTTGGGAGCTAGATAGGACCAAAGGCCCTTCAGGGTCCTATGAATGGAACAAAGAGCACTGAGCTTAGGTTCCATGACAAGGATCATGCTTGGTAAGGCCAGCAGTGGACTGATGGCAGGAGTCTGAGTACTCACAAGTAGGGTCTGGAGCTTGACAGCCAATGTTCCAGACACTGAGATTGAGATGCTTTTCTTGCTGTACCACCATGAACTTTGCAGGAAAAAGAGTTAGACCTGATCTGGGCTCTTCATGATCCTACTGTGTGATTCCTTTACTGACTGTGCTCTCTTTCCTCATTTGAGGGATATCAAAGGAACTGTGAAACTAATAAACTTTCTGGCTTGGGTCATCAGCTCTCTCAGCCATCCTAACCCCAGATTTTGACTTCTTATTTTCTCATTATCATCTACCAGTTCAAGAGTCCCAGCATGAACCCAGGAAGAACCTCTGGTCCCATTCGTATAATCAAGGAAACTGGACACAGACAGACTGGCTAAATCATTCACAGATTCATGATTATGGGTACACAACTGAAACCCATATGTTTTAGGGCAAAGGTCTTTGCTTTAGCTCGATCTTCTCTATTGTGTCTACTTGTGGGACAGTTGACCTCAATGGTTGAATATTTTTAATTTAAACAATTGATGTCAAATTCTGTAAAATGATGCTGGGAAAACAACTAACAAAAATAATATTTTCAGTACTTCACTTGTATCTGTCTGAAAAAAAAAATTAACCTTAACTTATTTCTTCATTTTCAGATACACCTGAAGTAATTAATTTGTGTTTCTGTTTATAAATATTTAGCCATAAAATATACTGAAATATTTAGTACATTAACCTGTGTTATTGAGTGTTAGAGGCAAAATAAAACATAGGGACACCTTCTAGTTTCTAACTATTTATGACAGAGAAACTTGTGTATCTGAGGGCTTGTGGAAGAGAGAGAGTTGCAAGGTTTGGTAGAAATGTAGTCAAGCATTCTCCGTGTTTGGCTCACTTCCTCTCTATAGATGTAGCTCCTCTTTTTCTCCAGGCACGCGCGCGCGCACGCACACACACACACACACACACACACACACACACACATACACACATACACACACACATACACGCAAACACACAAACACACATTGTTCTTCCAGATAATACACAAGAGATTAAAAATCAGCATCTCTATTCTACTTCTACTTCCTAGTTTTATCATTGATCTTAGTCAGAGCACTGGAACAGAATGCCAGATCTAGGCACAGATCTCTCAATCTGTTGTGGCATTGCTTTCCATAACATAAAAATGTTGTCCTCTAATACTCCTTCATAGTACTCCATTCTGATGACAAGATCAGATCACAGAGATCTCTGTGTGTATATTTAGCATTCTGTTCTAGTGTCCTGACTAAGGTCAAAGATAAAACTTGAAGGTAAAAGCTAGGATAATAATACTTGTTTCTAATCTCTGGTGTATTCACTTGAAGAACAAGATACTAAGAAAACGGATGCAGTGAGCAACCTTAGAAGTAGATACTGCCCAGGTGTTTCCTGCTACTTACTGAATAAAATGATTGTAGTGTGGACTGTATCTTAAAAAAAAAATGAATCATTCAAAGTTTTAGTGAGAAGGCTAATAAAACTTCAGAATTAGAATGAATAACGAATTTACTGAAGATTATAATTATGACTCATATGAGGGACTAGTATTTGAAGTCTAAGAGTGCAAACTCACATGTACTACTGCTAGGTACTGTTAAGGCCAGCTTTCAATTCAAGCTTTCTAACCATAAGCTTTCCATACATTCTTTCAACAAATGTTAAGAGATTATTAATTTGTAAACAATGGCTTATACCTAAGCATTGTTGAATTGGTGGGAAGAGAGAGCTTCCATTGCTTTTCCCACATATTTTATTGTTTAATGGTGTTAGAAAAAGAAAAATACCCTGTAGTCCTTGCATATTGCAGAACCTCCATTAGGATGAGTGTTTAGCCTAGGCTTGCCAATATGGCTGATAGAGATTTTCTTACCTAGTAAAGAAGTTAAGATAAGAACAGAAGTTGACTCACTGGGCTTCCATTCTCTTTCTTCCTAGTACCTCTCTTCTGTTCTGCTTCTCTCCTAAAGTCAAGGAGGCCTTCAGTGGTCCAGGCTTGTCCATTACTAGATGTTACTCTGTGGGTCTGCTAAGGCAAAACCACCACAAATTAAATAAATATGTTGTAAACAAGAGGGAATAATTATTTACAGTTCTGAAGTTTGGGATTCTAAGATGAAGGTGTTGGTGTAGAACCAGGGTTTGATTTCCATGTGCCGATTGTGAACCTTTGACTTCTTGTGAAGAGAGCAAAATTGGCTCCTTACTACTTGTTACTAATTCCATTCAGGAGAACTCCTTTATTGTGGTGTAAATATCTCCCTGGCCCTCTGTCCTGTAAAACCATCACCCTGGGTGTTGGAATTTCACAGACAGTCTACAGAAAGAATTCAATCTCTTTGCTTCTGAAGTTAATAAGAGGAGCAGGTCTTTCCTTTCTAGAGAAGCTCCTGACTCTAAAAGTAGAGATTTTCATATAATAAATGAACAGTTTACATTGCTAACTCATCCTATTTTTCAGTCATTTTGACCTTGGTAAGATATTTTACACAGGGCCAACATCCAACCCTGACAAATAAATCCAGACCAGTTACTGTAACAGCAAATGTTTAAAGAATTTCAGAGAAACAGAGGGGAAATTATGACATGGGAGCTGTGGTAGTAAGTAACACTGCTCTGATTTGCTGTCTAGATTTTGTTTGTGTATTTTTTGCATTGGACGAGTCTTACTTTTGAAATATGATGCTTTTCATTGAAATGATGGCATTATTCATCAGCGAGGGATTATATGATGAATGTCAGTCCTGAATACCCACCCAAGAATTTTTATATTGACATAGTTATAGAGAGCTGACCCACAATATGGATCTTTGAAGCATTATAATGACAAAGAAGAAGTATTTTCTTCTTTAGGAAAAAAAACCATCTTCTGTTGCTATGTTCATTTGCTTGCAATTTCACAGATAAAGTACACAATGAATGAGTGTGCAGCATACAGCATGATTGACAGGAAACTATGATTTCTTCATTTTAAGCCTGTCAATCTGGAATGTGCTTCTTCAGGCTCTGGCCAAGAATCTGAAAACTGCCTTTCTTCTCTGCCAGTTCCCTCTGGTGGAATCCTATCACTGGGGGATCTCAAAGGTAACTAGGGCACAGGCAGAGCAGAAGAAGAGACCAGTTGCTACTTTGGCTTTTTCTTCTTTTCACATAAGAAGGAGAAGGGAAATGAAAGGTGGAAGAAAGAACTACATTCTATTCCCTTATATTGAAATATTCTTCAGAGTGAGTTAGAGACTCCAATTCAAACAGACATTTGAGAAACTGGAGAAAAAAAAATCCCATATTGTTTCTTCTTTGCTTGTAAAAGACTACAGTGTTTAAAAACAATCAGTTCCCCAAACCCTCTTGTGATTTCTTACCTGTCCTTTGATCAGTTTATGTTCTGTCACCTGCTACCATAAACTTCCTATTCACAGCATGCCTCAGTTTTCTAAGAATGATCTAGCAGTGTGCTTTGCCTTTCTTTGTGTTTTCTTTTTATTTTATGGCTTTAAAAAGAAAGCACAGCACAGCAAATCTCCCGCCATGCCCAAAAGAATATATAACTTGGTAATCTTTCTCAAACACAGTTGGGAATAGTCCGGATCCCATCACAACCCAAATCCAGTTATCAAGCTGTTGGCGAAGCAGCATCAGGAAGTTTTATTTTACTCTTTTAATAGTGTAATAAGTTGCAGAGATTAAATGGTTGTTGCTAGCGTGTACCTTATTATTACCTTATTATGGCGTTTAGTGTTTTTGGTTGTGAAATCAGATCCCCAGACAGGAGCTTTGTGTCTAGGGAAACACTTTAACGATGTGGCCTGGGGGCCCAGGCAGGTTTTACTACTGTACTTAGGCACTTGCACTTTACAATCGGGTGGAGTCTCTAGTTGAAATTATTGCAATTTGCAGATTCTTCAGGAAATTAACTCCAGGAGGAACTGAAGATAATAGTGCTTCTCATGGCACTTCCTTTGTTTGTCTACCCTGCATCCCCAAAAATAAATCCATAAGAGCCCAAGTGCAACATCTTAAGGAAGTGTGTAAGTTAGGATTACAGCCTCCAATGTTAAGTATTGACAGTTGAATAATTAAGGTGTAACAGAAGTAAATGCATCATTCACAATTTAATAGTTTATTCACGACATGCAATTAAAATGTACCTGTATCATTAAAAGACATTGGCGAGGCTTGGGTGTATCCTGATAAGCACCTTGGGAAAAGAAGAACACACAGAAGGAAGGCATAGTTAAACATCATAAATGATTTCAGCACACATTGTACCAGAATGAGCAAATCTTCATATTGTACACGTAGAGTTTTACATGCTAATTAAGTTCAGCTTCCTCCTTCTGCTGGTAAGAAACTGAGACTTAGAGAGAAAAGGTGTCACACTCCTGGTTACACAGCCATTTAGTGCAAAACCAGAGCTCGAGAATGGTCTCTTTACTCCATGAGCCATTCTGTGATATTAGATGTTGTTCTCTTTATCACCAGCCCACTCATTTAACTTGGCTCAGTGAACAGCCACAAAACCTCCATTTCCCACAAATGCATCTGTCTCTCAGGCCACCAGACAGTCACCCAGAGGACATTTTAGCATTTAAACAGAAAATGTGCGTTTGAACCGATATACTTGTATTTTGGACACACCCACCTGAAGGGCTTTGCTTTAAGTACTTTTCTGTTACTTTCCCAGGGTGGCAGAAGGCACAAGACTGACCCTGAGATCAGATTCATGCATCTTTGTTTGATGGTAACAAGAAAGACTGTCTGCCTTTAATAGCCCACATTAGAGCAGACTGCTCTGGTATTTCCAGACGTTCTTACATAGAAATCATTGACATGTTCCATACATAGAGTTATGAAACTTGGAAAATGGGTGTTAGTTTCCTTAATGTTGCTCTGTAGTCCACAAAAGCAACAGAGCTTCTGACTTTAGGACTCAATTAATTAGCAAATGATGTGGGCCTACAATGGAATAGAAATAATAACATTGAGCCTTGAGTTTAGCTTAGAGAAGAAAATTTGGGCTGCTTTTTGTAGCTGGTGAAGCCTTCATCACATGGATTCGTTATTTCTGTGTGTGTATTCCTGGAAAATGTTTTGCTTTGAGGCTGTCAGTGTGACCTGGTTGAAGCTACCTGCACTGGGCTTCAAATTAAGGTGAGTAATGGACTATTTATACTAATGAGCCCCTTCTTACTTTGGAGTGAACAGAGATTGTTTCCATGAAATGTATAAAGATTTCTGTCCAACAGAGCTGTAAGGTCAGTGACTAACATGTTTGAGATTCATGTTAGGTTTCTATTAACATTTTATAACATTTCTTTATTTTCCCCTAAAAGTAACAAGGAATGTAGATGTTCTATGCCTCGGGCTAATTGAAGTTATACTTAAAATCTCTGGTACGTACACTTTAAGAGAGACAAACATTAAAGGAAAAATTGTCCTGGCTGGGTTCTGCTTGAACTCTCAATAATTTCATCCACGGAGATATGACATACTTATGGTTATTCTAACGAGGTGTTAAACAGGGAATTAGGATGAGATAAATATTTTTCCCAGAAAATTACAACCAGACCTTCCCAATACATACACAGGCTTTAGATCATGATTATAGGATTTTTTAACAAAAGGGTCTTTCCTCTCTGTAGAGGTGTTTATACATAACCATGCGCCTAAGTACATATTCATGGTATTCAAAATGTTAGCATAATCATTACTTTTATTTGGTACCAAGATGATATCCACATAAAATAAGCTTAGAAGAGGTAGAATTCTGAGTGTCAGATGTGGCCCATCATAGCAAGGAGCCCACAAGGCAGTGTAGTGTTTTTTGGCTTACAGTTGATGGCCCCTTTAAATTCTATGTTTATTTATTTTAAATTTAGTGTCCATGTTGTCAGTTTTCAAATGAATGATTCATGTATAGGTATAAGAAGAGTTTCTAGAAGAAAAATGTATTACTAGTGCTTTTGTGCTCTCTATCTGTATCTCCTATCTATCTATCTATCTATCTATCTATCTATCTATCTACTTATCTATCATCTGTCTATCTATCTGTCTGTCTGTCTGTCTGTCTGTCTGTCTGTCTGTCTGTCTTACCTATCTATCTTGTCATTTTCCTTCCACTTGGTCTTGCTCCTTTATCATTCACCATTTCCTTCTCCCTCTCTCATTGTCTCTCACTACTTTCACCAGATGTCTTCTGGCTTGTGGTAAAAACATATGCCCTTTGTTTCAAGGTGGAAATCAAGGGTTCTGTTATTTCAAGTTAAAGTTCTTCCTTTGGGAATTTGTATTTGTTTATTTCTCTCCTATACTGTTAATGTCAAACATATAAGAATCAGATATATGTTTTCCATTTTCTACATCCCGTGTTTTTACAGAGTTACATTAAAAACAATATGAAGTTAGTTCTAACCTACATTTTAAGTATTTTTCACTCATAAATATTGCCCAAATTTGACCCATCCAACCCAATGCGCTCTCTTCTCTACATACTGTGATGTGTAAATTCACATGGTTCAGTACCTAAGGACCTTTCTTCACCTGGAAAGAAGGATTATGTACACCAAACATTTATTGTTCTTTGCCTCTTTCCTTCAGGTTTCTTATTTTAAGGCATCCTCAGAAAAGTCAATGGCAGGCACAATCTGATTTTGGAAGATCAAGGTTGGAAGCATTATTTTATTTGTGCTTTCTTCATATACTTGTTTCATCATCTATTTCTTCTTATAACATTAGACTTAAAAATCATAAGGACATGTTTACATTGTGTGGCCATTTTCCAATTTCATGTTCAATTCACTTCATGTATGTGATAAGCATAGCAGAAAAAAAAGTGTGATAGAATCGAATGTTCTTGTGTGACTTACTATACACCATAATAAACTCTTTTTATAATAAGCATATTATGGTTGTATTTCATAGAACATATGTCTATGAACTGGATATTTGAGTGCTTAGAATGTTTTCTTAAGCAATGAATTGTTGATCTATACCAGTAAACACATCACTTGGATTCTGAAAAAAACATTGTTTTTCAATATTTTGATTTTGAGCACTTGGGAATGGAAAGACATTGCAGAGTTAGAGTATTTCTACTGTCTTCATTACTGAAAAATGCCAGGCTGCAAATGTAGGTCTATTGAGGCAAATAAATTTGAACTCTAGAATTCAATAGCTTTGCCAGAGATTTTCAATGATGTCCCCAATGACAACACTGAGACTGCGGTGTAGGTAGTTCGTCCATGAGAAAAGGTTATGTCCTTGGACAGGAGAGATGAAGAATAAAAGGCACATAGCCAATAATTCTCATCTGTATCTGTCATAAAATTTAAATCACCTCTATAGAGCCAGTCTGAATACAGGGCTTGAGTAAAAGCAGCAAGTATTTAAAAGAATATAATTTTACGTAGGAAGTATAGCAATAAAAGACTCCTGTTTAATACAGTAGACTGGAACAAAAAGACTGAATATCATGGTTCTAATTTCACAACTAAGTGACTGACTACTATTTTCATCATACTCACTAGAGAACCAAAAGCTGTGGACTTTACTGAATTTGCTGTCTGTTCACAGAGTTTTATAAACCACCTTGCTGAATTCTAAGAATATTTAATCTTCTAAAGACCACTTACTCTGGAAGAGGGTTAAATGACTGTTTGACCTGAGCAAGAATAACTCTTCTGTTTTGAATTAATACTCAAGATCGATTACTACCACTTTTCTCTACAATATGTGAACAAAGAAGCACTTTACATATTTCTCCTCATCTTTCAGTTGACAAGAAGCGCTTGAAGTTCCTCAGTATTCATACTGCACTCAATTCCTGTAAAACAGGACAGAGGTCCATTGTGCTCTCCAATCCGAGAGAAATTAGTTAAAATAAAAAAAGTTGTCTACCCTTTAGAAACCAGGGAGCAACGACTCAGATTGATAAGAAAGGACAGACTCTATGTTAGCATGATTTATAGTCTTCTATTCTCAGTGGTTACATTACAGATGAAAAATAGTCCACTATCAGAAGTTCCAATTCTGACACTTATTTTTATCATAATTATTAATTGAAGAAATAATTCTTTATTTCTTGAAGAAATACTTAATGTATTCTTTCCTCAGTTAAAATAATTATAAATTTATAATATTTATTTCTGAAATAAAGAAAATTTAACATGGTTCTACTTTTATTTACTAATTTAAAATATAAGCAGATTGCCTCTGAACTCTCAGCTCTCCAACCTCTTTCTTTCAAGGGCAGAGATGCCATACAGGCTTCCACTTCCAAAGCATGCCATCATGCTTTCCTTAAACATAATTTTTATGTTAAAAAATCATACTAAAAATTAAACCAAATGACTTCTTATACTTTCCTTTAATATGTGAAGCCTCAGAGTGAAAGATGGCAGTGGTAGAATCTTACAGTGCGTTATCCAGACTCTATACCATAAGGACAAGAAAAAAGTGGGACATGGGAGGCTCTGCTCTCCTCTGATCTATTAGTAACCTGCCTGGCTTGATCACTGCTGTCTGTGAGATTAAACTAACACACGGAGACTAAACCAGAGTCTAGTGAACCCAAGAAAATTACACTGGCCATGAGATCACATGAATATACATCTGGGAGAGATCTCAAACACTGACTGGCTTCTGAAGTAGTCGATGAACTGTAACTTTAGCAGGTCTCATAAGACATGCAGATCTGGGGTTAGGAATACATGCTGCACTGGAAGATCTTGGAACATTTCTTCACAATCTAGGTGTAACCATTTATTTCATTAAACTAGGTAAGACCCCTGCTCATGAAGAGCCTGCTGGGATAATAACATCCATTTACATTTAGCAAGCCTTATGCAGCATACTGACCGTTTACAAGAAAGTTGACAGGCATTTTGTGGAGACTCAAAAGATGTCACTCTAATGAAAGTAAATTGCAACAAAAAAGTTTAGAAACATGTTGATGTTTATATTTGTTTTAGAAAATATGTACATTCAATACACTAACACAAAACTGTTTGGGGTTCAAACTAATAGGAATGAAAATGAATTTCAAGGTGGCAGACAGCAGTCATGCAGGCTTCTGAATGCTGTATTGACATGCCAAAGGTGACAACTTTATCAACTCTTTGGAGTTTATTGTAAACTGTTCACCATGTAACATGGATTTTCAAGTACATAAATTTGGACAGATTTTAATCATTAAGTACATCATGTATTGCATAAATATAAAGGCAGAATGTTGTTTTATTTACAGTGTTGAGCCAGGGGGTGTATATGCAATTCTTTAACTCTGCTATGTCTAAAAGATGAGACAAGTGTAGAAGAAATAAGTATGTGTCTCACTTCAATTTGCATTTATAAAGTTTTTGTAACTATGGAAAGTAACCTTTTGAGTATGGAATAAAGTTTCCTCTTTTATTAAAAAATGGCCAATAAATGTTTATGTTTTATTTGGGAGGCATAAAGTATTGGTTATCAATGCAATGTCATTTAAAGAAAAGCAGATTGATTAGTGTATTTCTAAGTGTAAATTTTAAAAGATTTAGTTGGGCAATACTACTTAGGTTTCTCTGGAGTGTACGCTATGCTAATAAGGTACAGGTCGTGATTAATTAACCATACTTTTTGCCTAACTGAAATTCATTACAGCAGATATCAATGAATTCTTGCATTCTGGGGTTTCTAGAAGGCAACACACTCTAGAGGGCAGGAGCCCATTTCACTTTGGTATTCAATATTGTCATTAATAATATCCAGAGAGTGCTGCTGATTATATATTCTCTCCAATTACAGACTGGAATCAACTTTATTTCTCAATACTATTTTCCTTTTTTATAAACTTTAATTCCATGCATAAAGCATAATCACAAAGCCTGAAACTTGCTTACTGAAACTTCAATTCCATTTTTAATATTCTCCTCAAGATTGACATGTCTTTACTTTTCTTGTATATTAGTAGGTTTAAATTTGTATAGTATATTGTATATTATATTTGTATTGTATATTAAATTAGATGAAATATATATTATAGAGAAAATGTTCAATTATATGGTGTAAAATATGCCACAACATGTATTTTTATAGTTCTTCATTTTATTTTGAAATTTGCCTTTTACCATAATTAATACTGGTGTAGATCACTATTTTTAATTGTAAAATATTTATTAATATGACTAGATTATACTTAAGTTGATAGTCTTCCATAGGCAGACTTTTCATCTTTTTCCTCTTAAACTATTTTTTAAGCAGACAAATTGGAATTCTCTATTGTTTTGGTTTGCAGTGTCAAAGGAGTGTTGAATAGAATTCATAAGTTCTGGTTTACCCATTTGGTTACATTCCAGGACTCTCTAGGGATGCCTAAAACTTCAGGTAACACCAGATATCATACTTTTGTATGTATTTACTTATATCTACACATTAATTTCAAAATTTAATATACTGTTAGGTCTAGAAATCACTGATAGCTTCAATTCAGAACAACTACAACAACATACACTAATAAATTCTCAACATCACTATTGTGTCTTAGGGATACTTAAGTTCTGCAGTGATCTGATAGTCTGTCAGACAAGTTGGCTCCTGACTAAAAAGAAGGCTGCTGTACTACAAAGATTGTTATGATTGCTATGACAGTGAGATGATTCACATCACACATGGAACAGAATGATAGTCTAATTCATTAATCTTATTAGTGTGCAACATAAAGCTTATCCATCATTTCTTCCTGGCATTTTCCACATTGTATTCTTGGACTTCCAATAACTACAGGTAAATGCAACTAAGAAAAGCAAAGTGGTGAATATTGGGAACAACTCTACCATGGTGACCTAAGTCAAAGTATTATAGCTTTGGGCAAATTTCAGATTTGGGGTTGCAGATTTATAAATAAAATTTAGACTTAACAGTTAAGCTTTTGAATGTAATTAAACAATAAGAAGAAAAGAAAATAGAATTATGCAGCAAAGTTGATCCTACTTTATAATTGGTTAGACCATATAATCAACAACACCCTCTACAGTACTACTAGTAAAAACTGAATAGCAAGGGAAGTAGGCCTAGACTTTTTGTCTGCAGTATGGCTTCCCCAGGAGACACTTTAAGATTCAGAAGTATCCCAACATTTAATTGGTGCTTTTAAAACCCTCACATTCACACACAAGCTCTGATGGTCTCCAACTAGATCTGCAGCTTGTGAGATGACATTTATAAGTTAACATATTACTAACTTAAGTATGTTTGCCAAATAGTTGCTAACAAGAATGTCTTGTGTTTATAATGAATAATTACTAATGAATTCTAACACAGTAAATAGTTTACATGCAATTTGTATTTCTATTATTATTAATTATCTACTCATATCATTTACTTGTATCTCATCAATATAAGCATGCTATTTTACTTCATAGTTATTAAATAGTTAGGAAAATAACTTTGTGGAGCACATGCTACATATTTTCTCTCTTAATTCTGTTTCAGAGATTAGTATGCATTATTTTGTCAGTTCTTTGACTTCATTAATAGAAATTTAATTTAGGCTTAATGTTCACAGACCATTTAGGTGGTAAGCACACAGTTCTCAAATGTTCTATCCCCCCTTTATTTCTCATTTCTAAATGATATCTTTCATTATAAGGAACTTTTAATTTTAGCATGGCCATATCTATGAATTTGGTATAATTTGTTTTGTTTTATTTTTCTTTAATGAAGATAAACTTTCTTATCCATGATGTTTAATTCAATGTTCTATATTTTCTTTCCATTTTTCTCCATGGTGATATACGTTTGCACCCCTCCTTCAGTCAAACTCAGTGCCTCTTGGGTTCACATTCATTTGCCACTTTACCTTTCTTCATCCGTCCCAGAGCACTCAGAGCCCTGACACTTCAGCATTCAGATATCATTCCAAGACCAATGCCTTTAGAGAGCATTCTTTCATTTTTCCAATGGAAGTGATCTCTCCGTCCTTTGAAAGTCTTATACAGTTGCTAAATGGTTGAATTAGTATTATGCTTGTTTCAGTATATTACTCCTCTAAACAGTTCTTTGGAATAGTCTCCATAAATCTTGATGTTTTCAAAGAATCCTACCTACTTAATGTCTCAAAGAATAGGCTTACCTTCAGAATTTGTGAAGAGAAAGAATGTATGTATATTTGATCTGAGCAATTGAACACTAAACTAGAGTACACAAAAAAATGTTTTCAAGTACTTGAACAACTGTGACTTATTAAGGGAGTTAAATAGGTCCTTTGCTTGATTCTTAAGGCTAATTTATTTTTATTAATATAAAATAGAGTTCTCTGGTAATTTAAGGCATTTACATCAACGAGGAACTTCACCATCCCCAAACATTTCCAGCAAAAGCAAGGCATTAATAGTCTGAAGCTTCCTTACACACAGTAGGCATGCAGCTGTCCCTACACACAGTAGGAATGAACTATTTGTTAAAATGCTAACTCCATGTGTAAGGTTTGAAAATTTTAATTTTGGGCATGAACTATCTTTAAAATGCTAAAAGTAAAACTCAAAGCTTTCCAGGATAGGCAAGCTCTGTACTGCTGAGTTTTAGCCCTAGCCATAAGACACTGGCTATTAAGACTGTTAATCCTTCCAAATATTCTAGTCCCCTATTGCATTACTACCCATAAAACATTTCCCTTTAAACAGGGTTCACCTTTTGCTTACAAAAAATCATAGTATTTTTTTACTACCTAGTCTGATGGTTTAATTTTCATTTTCTTCATGAGAAGTTAATAGGCCTAAAATCGCTTCTCAAGAAATTCCATATTTAATTACTGAGCTTCTCAAGTCTTACCTATATTTATTGTCATATATAGTACATATAGGAATATATACTTTTATTCTTGATGATTGGACTAAGCACTGATCTATGAGTATAGCAAAATATCATTAGAAATCATTTCATGGATATTTTTTGCCAGTGTTTAGTTCTACCTTAGGTCTGGGCTCCCTGTCCTGGTGTGGGCCTCAAGTTAGAAAAATCATTGGTTGACTACTACCATAATTTCTGTGCCACCATTGCCCCAGCACACGTTGCAGACAGGACAGACTGTAGGATGAAGATTTTGTGGCTGGGTTGATATCCCAGTCCCATCACTAGAAGCCTTGCCTGGCTGTAGAAGATGACTGATTCAAGCTCTATCAAATTGTAGATCTTTATTGGGTCCCTCCCCTTGGAGCTTGGGAAACCCCGTAGAAGAGGGGGAGAAATGATTGTAGGAGCCATAGATATGGTAGACACCAAGAGAACACAGCCAACAGAGTCAGCTCAGCAGGGCTCATAGGGACTCACAGAGACTGAAGTTCCAATCACAGAACCTTCATGAGTCTACACTAGGTGCTCTGTGTATATGTTGTGGCTGTTAGCTTGATGTTTTGGTGGGACTTTTAACAGTGGAAGTGGGGATAGCTCTGACTGTTTTGCCTGCTCTTTTCCTCCTACTGGGTTGCCTTGTCTAGCCTTGATATGAGGACTCGTACCTAGTCTTGTTGCATATTGTTATGACCTGTTTGGTTGATATTCCTAGAAGGCCTGCTCTTTTCTGAAAGGAAATGGAATATGGGGAAGAGGGGCGGTAGAGAGGACTAAAAGGAGTATAGGGAGGGGGAACTGAAGCTAGGATGTATTCTATGAGAGAATAATAATAATTATAATTATATATATATATATATATATATATATATAAACCTTAAATATATATATACACATTTATTAAATGGATTTATAAACATCCTTACCAAATATCTTTATTTGAAAATTAATCACAAACATTACAGGATGAATAAATTGAATGTTTAAGAAAAAAAACAAACGAACAAAAAAAGACCTGAGTTTCATATTCAGCCTCCCTCATTACTTCAATTTACATTATAAACCAAATTCTAAAAAAAAAAAAAAAAAACTAGCAATGGACAGTGGTATGCATACTGTGCTCAATATAGATAAAACATCAGTAAACATGTCATGAAACATAAGGGAATCCATGGTTTCCAGTTAGAAAATTATTTATTTATCAAGAATCAAGACATTTTAGATAATTAGAATAACATAAATTCAACAAATCAGGATTACAGAAGAATCCAGAGCACAGATAAATTCTAGGAATCACAGAGAATCTACAACAGCATTTTGTCTTTCTTTTATCAATAGCTTCTGTGCTTCAGTCACTTTTGAGAATTTCTCCCAAGTGTTGAGGCCAAAAGCCAGCTGTCAATCAAACCTGTGCTATGTGTTCTTTGAAAGGGAGGATTATTCAGATTTCCATTTTAGTAGCTATGATTGCTGTTGATATTTGCTCATCATTATAATCAGTCAGGAGGGAAAGGAAGAAATAGCTCCAGTCAGTATGTTTAAAGTAATTTTATTTCTCCCTTCACTGGCAAGATGCTCATCAGGCAGTTAGCAAAATAACTGGTAAAAAGCAGAACAATCTTTAAATACTGGGTGTTGAGATCAGCTGTCAAACCAAGGTAGAGGATCACCATAATGGCAGTCAAGTGAAAACCAGAATACGATAGATGTTGATGATTGTCCTTCAGTGAGTCCATTCTAGTCCGTTTTAGAGCTAACACTACTCTTATAATCATATTATACAGAGAGTACTAACAGAAGAACAAACTACAGAGTGGTTAATTACAGCCTGGAGTTAAAATTGGGGCCAATGTAACAGCCTTCTTGAGATGCATAAATCAATTCAGCAAAATAATAAAGACTTCGCAACTGAGTAGAATCTGCTCCATCTGAGTTCTTGTACGAGCTGTAAGTCAATCAATAACAATTGAGTGGTCTGCTACTGCTGCATAAGTATCTCAGTGGTGGAAATGTACTAGGTATACAGGTCAGAGATTGAAAATTTCTACATAAATATCTTTGTGGTAGGAAGCTTGGAGGCCCATAGCTTGAATACTGGCAATGTCTCATCTGGTAATTTTTGGGTTGGTAGATGTTGGTAATATAACTAGGTGGAGAGAAGTCATTGGTGATGAATCCAACATTTCTATAGTTTCTATATCCACTGTTTCCCAGACCACAGTAATGTAGAGGCTGGAGATTCTTGGGGAAGGAGTTAAGTTGCCCTGTGCAGTGGGAGCCCATTTGCGGAATCTGGCAGGCTTTAGATGCAAATCGAGTAGCTGTAGTGCAATTAGATACATACCCTTTGGTCCCCGTACAGGGACTGCAGATGGGTCTGGATCTGATGTTGGTAGTTTCACAGGCACTCACAACTTGCCTTGCAGATGGGGAATTGGTAGGCACGCAGGAGATCAAGGTATCACAATTTGGAGTGCAGGTCTTGAGCTCAGGCCTGGGAGATTCAGCGCAAGGTTCTTCATAGTAGGAGTCTTGGCAGTGCTCCAGAAGCCAGAGATTGCCTTGGTAGCTGCTGGGTAAGTAGTGTCCAAAGGCAGGGTTTACATCATCTGAGCAGACTGTGATGGAAGGAGTCGCAGGGATATAGCAGTGATTTCTGTGGGAAGTGGCATGGCAAAGTCCAGGACAGCCCAGAAGAGACATGGAGCCTGAGAACAAGCAAGAGGCAGCCGTGTGGGTATGGTGTGGCAGCAGCTGAAGGAGTTTTTATATCTTCACTGGGGTGATTGCAAGGAGCATCCTCAGACTCTCTTCCTTCTCTCTGTCTGACACAATAACATATAACATCTCATTATTGCATTGTTTAGCCACAGCTGCTAGTGTCTTCAGGCTCATACAAAAATAAGTTTGTTTTGAGACTCAAAGTCCCTATAATCACTAGTCTGACCATCACCCATCAGTCAACTTCTGTAGACCATAGCTTTAGTGAACAGTGATTTCAGTGTTAATAGGCAAACTCTCACATGCCAATCAGTGATTAACAAGAGTTCATGCCTCTACAGGATTCTACAGCCTGCTTATTAAAAGGTTAACAAGGTTTCAATAAAGTAAAGGCCCATATTTTTCTACTCTGACTCTGAAAAATGCCACAGGATTTGATCTCACATTGTTGTAATGTGGATGGTTTGGCTGTCTCAGCACTGTCACTTGGAAAAGAAGAAGATGCCTATGTATTAAATGAACCATATTTCCCAATATGTTTTACGTGCATCCCTATGTTAGGCCAGACCCTGGTGACAAGTTCTCAGCTGATGTGTTTGGAGAATTCCATATGTGAGACTCAGAGTAATCCCACTGGCATTTGGTGACCAGACTAAAAATGAACTGGTCCCCCCATGGGTCAGTGGTTGCTAGGCAACCAAAGCCTCTGTGAAATCCCCTTCTTAAACAGTTTCTACCACATGTACTATCAAAGAAATCCACTTTGTCAATATTGTAGTTTCTTAATTGACTAAGATTATGCAATGCGTGCCCTTTGCTCATGCTGTAAAGTCTCCATGTTGTCAGATAGCAAACACGTTCCAGCAAATGGGATGTGCTTGTTCTTTACTTGTTTTCTTTTGCACATTGCTTTTAGTGTATGCCTGGGCTGAAGTTATTTTTGGTTCATAGTGACAAAAGGTAATGAATAAAGGTTTCATTTGAATAATCTGTGTGGTTGCTAAAGGTACTGCACATAGTAAATAGTGCCTTAAGGTAAGGCTAAAGGGATTTTTAAGATTTTAATTTAAACTGAAGGACTGACATTTTGTACTTGAAAATAGAAACTATACTTCAGACTTACAGCCTCTGTTAAATTAGAGAGATCAATGTGTGTATTGACAATGGTGCACTCAGGCAAAGAGCAATGTTGATTTCAGGGAATGATGCTACAGGAGCAGGTATTAATAGGCACCATCTTCTTATGGGTTTATGAAGTATTCATCATTATTTTATGCCTCTTACCTAGGTTTTTAAATTGTACTTCGATGTAAAGCTAGAGACATTTCCTAAACATTTTTATCAATGATTTATCAATGCCTCTCTCAGTGTTTATTATATAAGATGGCGATGAACCACTCCCCTTCCATGCAATGTGTTTCCTGCTAGACCTTCTTACAGGTGAGAAGACTCAAGTTATTTGGCTATGGAGAACTCTAGGATACTATTCAGATGATTTCAGCCATAGAGTCGTCTAAATAGGAGGAAATAGATACCTAAGGCAGCTGGTGTTTGATTTCCCACTGTAAATGAATCCTGGTGTTGTAGAATCCAGATGTTGGTGGAGCCTTATGTTCATCTCTTTCTCTATCACTCCCTGGCTACTTTCAGCATTTTTCTTTATTTTTACCATTTTATGATTAATTTTTTTAATCTTTTAAATTATAATTACATCATTTTCTCCCTTTTGTTTCCTCCTCTCTAAGCCCTTCCCACATATATCCCTTGCTGTCTCTCAAGTTCATACCGTCTTGTTTTTAAATTTTTCAGACACACACACACACACACACGGAATGCTTTATAGATCTGTGTGTTATCCTTGTGTAGGGGCCTTGCTAATCTTCACTGTATCATCCTAATTTTAGTATATGTACTGCTGAGGTGAACACTGGTCTCGCTTCAAGCTTCTTTATAACAGTCTCAAGGGAGACAACAAGAATGGAATGAGTGGATAAATCTGCTGCAGAGACGATATGCTCCATCTCCATCCTAGCGCTGAATTAAAAGTATTTTAAATAGATATTATTCAGAAAAGTGGATGTCCAGAAATAAAACGTAGAACATCATGCAGCATGAGAAGTATTGAAGGCTTGGGACTTCACAATGTCTAAATTTATTTGGATAAGGGAGCACAAATAGTGAAACACCAAGACTGCCAAAGGCAGTGTTCACTCAACTTCGGCTTACTTTCTGTGTTTTCTATCCTTCTCAGAATACCACATCCATACATAAATGCTCCCCATCTCCGTTCTCTTCACTATTTCATGAATGTTATGCCTTTCAGAATTGTTTTCTCTTTTCGTCTCCATCTTTGAGAAACTTTGAACAGGTATCAGAGTCATAAAATTGGCAGGCTTCTCCCCGAAATATAGGCAATTGTTGTAACATTTTGTGTAGCATTGCTTCCTGAAAGTTTTAGAGAATCATACTCATAACTCTGTTTTACTTTAATACTGAAAGGGTCATTCCTTTAATCAAGTCCCCTATGTTTAATGTTTACTGTATATAAATGACTAATTAATGTCCATTACTTAATCACTCCAAAATGCTCACATCTAAACTCCTGGGAACCTATAATTACTACCTGATGCAGGAAAAGAAATATCACAGGTATGGATAAATTCATTCTTGATAAATTAATTTGATAAATTATTTTTCATCTGGAAAAGCCTAGTGTGGTCATTTGCTTCTTTATCAGAAGAAGAGAGTAACTGAGACAGAGAGGGAGCAAAGCAGGACACAGAGGGAAATGGAGAACAAATCTAAGCAAAGACAATAACCTTTAGAAGATATGAAAAGAGCAGGCAGATTTTCCACTAGACATACCTTTAGTTTTGGTCAATAAACTAATTTTAGACTTTTAACCTCTAGAACCCAGAGGAAATATTTTTTTTTATTATTTTAAGTTACCAAGTTTGTGATAATTTGCTATAGTAGCCAGAGGAAATGAATGCTCTATAAGAAAATATAAATGTAACCGATAGGATTTGCAGGTCTGTAGAGTTGGTGCTTTGTATCCAGAGCATGATACATGATAAGGTGCAATGAATAAACTTCCCTTAACACCACACAAAAGAAATACGTTATCCAAAGAGTCAGAAAAACACTTCCTTTAATGAGCCAGTGCAGTCCTTTCAACTCATTAAAAAAGAGTTATGAAACTCTTTTCCATCTTTTTCCCAAAGGTTCAAATCCTTTAGGGTAAATATAGAGCAAAGAGGGCTAAATTTACACTAAGCAGCCCTAAAGGAAAAGAGAGGAGGATGCTCTCTATTCTTCAGGTCATGTAAAATTGCATCTTTCCTTTCTTTAACTCTTTTCCCAATGCATTAGCTAAGATGCCATCAGTTAGAGAAAAAAATCTAGCAAAAGCACAAACAAACCCATACTTTCATAGAAATTGAACTGCAGACATCAGACATGAGTATAACAACGCTCAGGTTTAACAGTAGCACCCTAGAATGATGAATTATTGGTGGTTTTCAAAAGCTCTCGGGCACATGAAAAAATACAAAATTTAATGTAAGAAATACAAATGAATGGAGAGACATGGATTTGAATGTGATCCATGTTTAACTTTTCAGAGAAACAAGGAAAGTATTTGAAGCAGTTTTATTAAGGGTTAACCATTTTGGGATGTGCAGTCAAGACTGTGTATTAATGAGCTGTGATTCTTTCATTACGGAGCATTTATATATTAATGGTTCACCTTGGACAATGTTTTTCTTAGTACCTTAGTACTTTGTCAAGTAAACCCAGAGTTAATAGTTTATATGTTTCAGGGATGTGTAGCAGACAGAATAGATAGCACATATTAAGAAAGCGTATTGCATATCTTGGTCAAACATTGTAATTATTCCTTCTAATTTTCTATTGCTCAAATTTAGGGAATTCTACTATTAAATAAACTAATGAAATTATTATCATTAATTTTTAATGTCATCATATACAGATATATAATAATAACTACTCTCTCAAAGTTAAATGGAAAGAAGAAAACTAATGTCCCTTTGTGAAAGAAAAGTAACGTGCATAGCAGCAGGCTACTAGGTCACTAATCGCTTCTCCTGTATTATCCATGTTCTTCCATATCTGGCATCCTGGAAGGGTTTATCTGCAATGACTTCGAATAAGATTTTAATACCCAAGTTTCCTGGATTACATCTCTGCTGCCCAGATAAATACCAAATGCTTTGAAACTGAATAGTCATGTCTTTAAAATAGAGTTAAGTGTAGCATTTTGTTTATGGGCAACTATGAAGATTAGATGTGATAAGAGTATAATCAATATGTAGTTTTTATTTGGTGTCACATTTGGTGATTATCATTGGCCTAGGATTTGTTAATTTCCTTTTAAAATAATATTATTTTTTAATATAAATGCTGCATTTTCTCTAGAACTCACTACATTCTGTAAAAGGATATAAGATGATAAATAGATAGATAGTTAGATAGATAGATAGATAGATAGATAGATAGATAGATAGATAGATAGATGGGAAGAAAGATGGAGAGAGAGAAGATTGGGTGACAGAGAGGAAAGAATAAACTCAGGCAGGAAAGAAGAGAGAAAAACACAATATAAGTTTTCAGTTAGATAACTTGCTGTAAGTTTCATGTTAATCCTAGAGAGCCAAGTTTCAGGAATTGAATATGAATAAGGTGGTATCCATTTCCTTTCAGAACAATAGCCTAGGAGTTCATAAGGGTACTTCACATTAAAGTTAACCCACCTATAATGAGAGGGTGTCTTGCAGAGAGGAAATTGTTTTGTTTGCAATTTAGATGTGGCAGTTTTAGAGTTAAAGATAACATCACAATCATGAAGTTATTGGCAACTTTACAGTAGCTCCCAGGTGAGTCATCACCTGAATGTAGGAAATCACTGATAATGTGAATGATAAAGAAACAGAAGATGTAATGGAATCTTAAATATGTAGGTCTTTGAGTAAGTTGTTTGCCTATTTGTGTTTTCTTATTCAAAAAATAGAATAATGAGCATATGTGTTGGGAGATTACTGTTATTGATTGTAGAGCTGTTTGCTTGACATAAATATGTCAATTATAATTATTGGAAATATAAGTAGATGATGAGAAAAACAAGTTCCCAGCTGAGCATATGGGAGAAAACTGAATTAAGTAGTGTTTTCCATACACAGCTATATGATAGAAAAATAAGTTTCAAGTGATAGTGGCCCACTTTATGCAAGAACTCATGAAAGCAGGGAAGAGGACATCAGAAGATTATTTCAAGAAGAGAAAGGAATAGGATCATTTTAATTGTCTAGAAATAAAATTAACACAATCCTTTGTGGTTTACATTGTTGTTAGGGTGGACATTGTAACTTTCTTTGTTTAATGCCAACTAGAAGAAATATAAAATGGCAAGAGGCTACTTCCATGGTATTTTATATATGCTATTTCTGATAATATTTGAGACACTGAAGTTTCAACTCATGGGTCCTAGGATGAGAAAGATTTTGAAGCTGCAGCAATGATTGTGTCATAGGAATGATAGAACATTTCAGTTAAAGTATCTGGAACTTTGGAATTCTTCATTATTCTGGCATAACCTGGTCTATGCTGATTAAAGCATAGACAGAAAATAAAGGATATTCTGATTAAAGAATCCACAAGTCTCTTATTAATTGTGAGAAATTCAGCTATGCTTTTAGCACTCAAATAGAATCCCACATTCAGTTAAATTGTTGAAAGCATTTACTTTGTTATATATATATATATAACAAAACAGGAGCATTTTGAGTTCTTTGTTAACAGTTGTTTTATATAATTTGTAGCAAGTTTACTTAGAGATCAGTGTAGAAACCTTTAATTATATGTGAGGATGGATTGATGGCACAGAAATGAAGGAGCTTTAATAGAAAAGACAATCTAGTGAAGGAAAGGATAATTACAATGAAATTAGTCTCATTTGGAATTGTATCAGAGAAAACAGCAACTGAACTAGAAGTATCCTTATCTATCAGTCTGAGAAAAACTCAGCAACCTAAAGATTAAGTTTACTTACCAAGCTGTAGGCAAGATCCTGGAATGACAATTCAAGGTGATCTAATTAATAGAGATTAACAAACTACAAAGGAAAAGTGGGGAGGGGAACAAGCTCACGAGAATGTACTGTGTATGTGGGAAACAGGTTGAAAACTCACCGGCACGTAATCTAGGTTTTTAAAGCTGTTTAAGAAACATTACCTAGAGGTTAACATCACAGGAAGGATAGCTTAAAGGATGACAACGCTGGACACAAACTTTAAAGATCGGTAGCCACAGGAGATAAAGTATAGGAGCCAGAAGCAGTGATAGATGGGTTGGCGATGGAAACTCCTTAATGAAGAACCCTGGCATGTGTCAGCCCTTTATGGTTGGCAGAAGTTTGAAAGGTAAGAATTGATGAGCGAGTTTCACAGTAGGGTTTGGAGACACAGTAAGAACTAGAAAGGTAACAAGTAAATTTGGGCATAGCACACAGCTGGATCCTTGGTATCTGGAAGGTTTAACACAAGAGAGTGGGCAGTTGTCTATGAGCCAAGCTCTGCACTAACAGGAAAATCACAGAATATTATCTCAGCAACAGAGAGGAGTGCCCTGGATGGTGACAGGAACATGGCAATTGCTCCCATAGACAGTGGAGCTGGCTGTAGTGTGCAAATACTGGAGTTGATTTACAAGGATGATAGCGTTAAATTAGGCTATCAGGTAAGAGGCAACTAGCAATTTGCCTAAGTCTATGCGGAACTAGACTAGAGTTTGTATTTGCCTTGGTGAGTGCTCTTTCTGTGCTTGTTTTACATCCATTGGCATCATAAAACCTCACCAGTTTATTATAGTGCTTCCTGTGAAGATGACTTTCCACCCATCAATAGGACGAAACCATTTTGTATCTTCTATGCATCTACCATCTTAATTTTGTTGTGCTAATCAGGCTTTAGAGGTTGTGATGCACAGAGTATTACCTCCCACCCGTGCATTGTATTTGCTTTGCTTCTGATCCTACTCACAGTGATGCTTGCTTAAACTAGTCCATTTGAATGTATGTTTATCCTATTCACTGCCTATATGAATATCATACTTAACCAAGCCACAGTCCTCCTCTTTCAAGAGTTCTGACATTACTGTTCTGGAATGAAGTGTTGACATCCTAAGATGGTGTCCACAGGTCAAAATATATTGAATTTTCTAGAAAGAAAATATAATACTTGCCTCTTATTTCCATATTCAGTTGGGAATCTAAGTATGTGATACTGTTATCTATGACAACATAGAGTCTTTGAGTACATTTTAAAGAAACACACCCTCACAGCATTGTAATATTTAAAAACTGAGTTTGATTTCCTGAAATTTCAGGAAATGTCAGAATATATAAGAATAGTAATATATAGGGCACATTTGCTACTTAGGAGATAAACATGAGACCAGTTGCCTTCAGCTTGTACACTAACATTCCAGAATTAATAAAGATTTTTTTCCCAAGATAATTTACTGGAATACTTTGGACTTCATGATGATAAACTGAATTAGTATCAAGAACAATTTGATATCACATGAAGAAAGATTTCATTTTGTAACAATTTTTTTAAATTTTTGAGATTTTATTATGATTTTACAATCTCTTCCTTCCCTGTTATCCCTCCATGTACCACACCCTCTCATGTACCGTATATATATGTCACATATATATGTATTATGTGTACATATGTATATATGTGTGTATATACCATATATATATTATGTATATATGTAAGTCTATGATACGTATATATATTTATTTATATATGAGTGTTTAAATATATATATGTTTACATTTTACATGCATACACACAAATGTTTATATACACACACACACAAACACATACACACACACACACACGTAGCAACAATTAAACAAGCAAACAAAAATGATGTCTTAGTAGTGCTTATGTAGAAGCCATAAGAAAAACTGATGCTAGTCTCGTTTTGGAGTATTCTCCATATGAACATAAGTTACTGTTACAGAATTCTGTTTTCTGGAGACTGACATGTTCCAGAATCAAAAATCCCTCTGCTCAAGATTATTTCCAGTTGATCAAAGATACATTTGAGAATGAACAGAGTATATTTCAAGCAGCCGTTCAGCATCTTAGAACACCACACAAGAGTCATCTGATGAATGTTTATCTAGTTACAAAAGTCCTGTTGCTGTTTTCATTTTTCAATGAAGAGTTGGGAAGGCTGGTGCCCCTCTCCTACCCTTTATAAAGAAACAGAAACTGCTCATAGAGCATGTGTGCTTTTCAGGAAAAGTGAGGAAATCTCTTATTTCGTGAAAACATGTACAACGGCACACATGGAAAAGGCGCATTTTAATATATTCTTGTACATTTACTTTTATTAAAATGGAATACCGTGCCAATGACAAGCAATAGACCACCTCTCTGGATATCAATCCTTTTCCATTTCAGACAATGGAAGAATTGTTTGACAATTTATACTTGAAATTTTAGAGTCAGTGCTCTTAAAGAACACATTCTTTTCTGTCTTGGATCACTTCACATCAATGTGTGGTCTGTTACTGGTAGAAAATCAAAGAAGAGAATGAAGCCACTATGGGGTTGATATGAGTTTGCAAAGTTTTTCTGATATTCTCCCATCTCTTGTAAGAACTCCAAGGACTCTAGATAAAATAGACTTCCAAAGATTCTTTTTCTCACCTTCATAGCTCCTTCTGAAGAATGTTGTATATGTGCTTTACCTGAAGATTTTGTGACTTAGTTCAAGTTTCTGTTCATTTTACTATCCTTTGTAGTTTGAAAACAAGTGACAAACATCAGTCTCTGAGATGTCTTTTTCTGTGTGTAAGTAGGCAAATTATCAAAACTTTCTTTGTAGACCATAGTAAAATTTTTGTCTCTATTCCACTACTACTGAAATGCATCAGGTATGTAAAACACCATAGGTGCAAGAGCTACATAAATAAGTAGAGTCCCATCATTAATCACTGACAAGTAAAGCCAAATTGGAAACAGCACATGTAACTTTAAGAAGAATGAAGTTATCAATCAACTCATCCCTTCTTGATGACAGACACAGGATTGACTCAGTATTTCCATCTGACATGTGCATTTCATTTGCATTTATAAACCAATCCAACCTATATAGTGACCAATTGTTTATTTTTCTGTGTAAATCATATCTGTGCAGTTACCTGTTCAGTAGAATAAAGTTAAAATGAATATGTTATTATGTGAAATTGTTAGAGATGATTGGTGGAGAAGCAATGAAATAACATACAAAGGAAAGCTGCATCTGACAGTGAAATACGTTCATTTTTTCTCAGAGAGTTAGCACCTTAAATCTTATTTATCCTGAGCACACCTGAACCATCCTCTATATTTTCACTAAGCTTCTTCATACACAGTTTCTATAACTTCTGCATGATAACTTCACACTCCCATCCAGTTTCATAAGAGCTTCAGTATCTGGGACCAGCATGTGTCTTTTGAAGCTATCTATTATTCTTTCTGCACCTCCAAATTTTTCACTTTAATTTAAATGTTTGGAATTTCCTAGATCTTTGCCCTTTCAGTCTTATAGATTTTGTACTACTGACTCCTCTTCTGAAACCTGCCTGTGTTACCTTCCTATCGCTGCAATAAATACCTTTGGATAACCAGCTTATAAAATAAAACATTTATTTTGGCTTACGTTTTTGGAGAGTTCTTTCTGTAGTAGCTTTGCATCATTACTTTTGGTTGTTTGGCCAGGCAGCATTTCCTGGTGAGAAAATAGAATAAAGATACTGAATTAATGATCAGAAAGTGAAAGTGAGAGGAAACCCAAGAGTTCTGATACACTCGTCAAGTGTACAATCCCAGGGACTTGAAGAACTCCTACAGGCTCCAAACTTTGTCAGTTCTTTACTCAGGGGAAATTCTTACATGTGTTCTGATTTCCTCTACATTGGTGCCAACATATTTATTTGAAATTTCATTATTCTTGTTGTATGCACATTCTCCAGGAATGCAATAGGCAAGCTCATGTAAAGAGCTGATAACACTATCCTGCATTTTGTCATACTCAAAACATAAAATTCAATAAGTATTGCAAAGAATAATGCTAACCCAGTCTTTTGAAGGCTCTCCTTTTTCTAGTTTTCTTCCTTTCGGTATTTTCTTTCTTCGGTAGAAAATATTCACAAATTAATAAAATTACACATATGCCTATTGCAGGTGATATATCTTTTTTTTATCAACATTTCTCACTGTCAGTTCATTGAGCAAGTTAGACCAGATGAGTAACATTTTCAAACTGGATAAATAAAGTGGACTTTTAACAACAAATTTTATTTGAAATTCCATGGTTACAATTCGATATCTTTCTGTATTAGCTTATTTCTTAATTTACCTGTTTTTTGTTTGTTTGTTTTATAAGACTGACTTTGAACTCATAATGTAATCAACTCAATGGTAGATGTTAACTCCTGATTCTCCTGCTTCCATGTTCCTAAAGCTGGGACCACAGGCATGCACCAACGTACTCAGCTAAATTTTTATTACCCTTTTAAACATTTTATCCAAACTGTAATTCCTTATTTTACTTATCAGACTTACTAAACTATGTTTCCCCCATCTTAATGAGTTGAAGATTATTTAGCTAGTTTCTCAAGCTAAAAGCCAGTGCCAATATTGATTCTTTTACTTATCTTTACATTTCATGAATAATGGGCAAGTGTTTCTTCTGAGCAATGTCTAACATGCCTTCTACTTTGGTTCAGGCTAACGATAAAACCTCAGTCTAACAAATGACATAGCTTGTTTATAAGGTTCCCTGCTTACCTCTCCAATCTGTTCCTTGCATTATGACCAATTTTTTATGCTTTTCTTTGTTAATATTGATCTTTATTGTTTGATACTTACTTTACCTCTACAACCTCATCTCAATTTCAACTATCCTTGACCCTCAACACTCTATCCAGCTAATAATCTTTCTAGCTTCTCTACCTTATCAGGATTTTTCTGTCTCTGATTCTGATGCCTGAAGATTTCTACCTTTGTGCCATGCTTTTTCCCATTCACTTCCCCATTTGTTTATTTCCATTCGTCAGTTTTCAAGAAGACACTGTTCAGATCTGGTGCCATGGTGTATTCTAGTTTATTTGTGGCTCCTTTGCCTATCTTCTATATTTTCTACCAACTCTAGTTTTTTGTCTCATAATGCCTAATAACAACTACATGTGATTCAGCAAGTATTTTTCACACATGCTATTGATAACAGACATTGTATTTTCCATCTTCTAGTTTCACTCCCTCAATGTAATCTCACTGTATACCTCATACTGGCTTTGGCCTCTGACCTCCCAGTCTCAACATCCTGAGTTCTGGAATCACAGGCATGTGTCAACATACCTTGATGAGAAATATTGTATTAAGCACCTCCTCAACATTTTATACACATATGAAACTTTAAAAAACAGTTGGTATAAGTAATTGCTTTAGATAGCTTAAGTGTAGAGAGAGATGGCCATTGCAATATTATACATAATGACTACAACTTTTTGAGACAGTTGTTCCTGAGTTCAGTTTCCAGTACCCATGTCAGGCAACTCACAACCTCTTCTAACTGCAGCTCCAGGGAATTCTATATCTTTCTTCTTTTGGTCTCTGCTGGCACTTCCTGTAAATGAAAAGACCCACATATAGGCACACACATTTACACATAGCTAAAAGTAAAATTAAATATCTAAAGGCTATGCACCAGAAATGTGTAATGTGATGGTTTTAATGGAACATTATTTTTCTATAATCTCTCTTAAAATCCGATATAGAGAACATCTTAAATATTTGAAAATTAAATAAAAATTTTTAAACAAAATAGACATAGCATAGATATCTGGTAGGTATTCATGTATATATGTATGTCTGTATCTATACATCTATCTATCTTTCTATCTGTCTATAATGTATCCATCATCTATCTACCTACCTATGTCTATTTAATTTATTTATAAAAATCCTAACTGTAGAGATAAGAGGATGCATATATAGATACATAGAAAAATATAGAGACAGTTTGCTTAAAATTTCCAAATGCATGCTTTCTTGATTGTAAAAAACAGGTAATGACTTTTGTTTAGGAAAGACTGTGGGAGGGAACTGCCTGTGTGGAAAGTATAAGAAGACCCTGCTGTGCCTATACTATCTATGATACTGATAGAAAAGCAAATGCAGTCTGGTAATGATAAAATCCAAGTCATAATCTCTGGTTTTATATATCACCTTGATTTAGCATGTGGTCACCTCAGAAAAATATAGAAGTTTCAAGTTGAAATGATATTAGAGAAATTGGCAATTGAAAAACTGTTATTTTAGACCAAATAACTATAATCTGCCATTATTGTATATCTTGAAATTGAAACTGAATGTATCTGAGGTTTATTAAACCCGAGCAAGAACATTCAGTGTATGGGCCTTGCAAATTATTACAATGTTAAGTTTAATCAGAACTTATATAACCAATGTGTTTCTGAGTGACACATGTATGTGGAACACATTCTGTTGTCTTTCTTTTCTTTTATCCCCTAATTCTGTTTCAGCTTAGTCCTTATGCTAGATTGATATATCTTCAACAAATTATATATTCCCATTTTCTGGTCTTAGAGAATTGCATCAAATATAACACTCTCTCTTACAGATAAGCAAAGCCAAAGTCCTGAGTTCCATGCTGATTAAGATACAGGGAATATTCCCTGAAAGTCTCTCTTGGTAGCCACATCATAGTGACATCTCTGTCAAGTCAAGTACTCTTTACATAGCTGTGTGAGGGTCCTACAGAGCTCTGTCAGTGATGTCAAAAGATATAGTTCACAAAATTTAAGCTAGTATTTTTCTGTGGACTTAAACCAATGTAAATCTGTGTGCTTATATATTATAACACTTAACTTACTGTTAATATTATAATCCTACTGAAATTAAATTTCCTGCTTCCTGAAGGATCTTAGCATCAGATTCTAATTGCAGCCTCATGGCACGTGGATATGTTGACAGTCAGGACCTTTTGTTTGTCAAGGTAGTTTTTTCTTTCTTTTTTTAAATGTCTCTTTCTATGTGTGTGTGTGTGTGTGTGTGTGTGTGTGTGTGTGTGTGTGTCTGTGTGTGCATACCACATGTGTGAAGGTCAGAGGACAACTTTGTGAAGTTGACCTTTCCTTCCACTTTTTTTGCATAGGTTTCAGAGATAGAAATCAGTTCACTATCTTACACAGGAAGCATCTTTACCCACTGAGCCATTTTGTTGACCCTTACTTTCATAGTTTCATAGTTTCAGAGCTCTTTTTAAATATTTCCTTTACATAAATCATTTTTAAAAACTTCTGGAAAAGTTTAATATTCTCTACAAGTAATCCCAAATAATCTTCAGTGTCACCTAAAGTAGCTAAAATTTCTAAGGAAAAAACCATAGGCTATGTAAATCCACATAAATGATGACGCATGATAAGCTTGATCTTTATGCGAAGCCATGATTTAATTGAGTTGAAAGCAGAAGAAAAATATTTTCCCAAAGTAGAACAATATCAAGCTTTGCAAAAGGACTAAAGTAAGTTATACGCATCTCTATAGCCCCAAGAAATCCAGTTGAAGAATATTATTATAAAATAAGCATACACAATGTCACCCTATGGAATAAGAGCCCTCCTTGTGTTGCTGGCATATTCCTCTCAAAGCCAGGAACGCGAAGTTGTTCCAGCTACTCATGATATTCTTTAGTAAGAATAACGCCAATCACTCAAGGAAGAGGCATATGGCTGAAAGCTGCCATATATATAGCTTTTGGGCCTGTAGTAGTAAGGCATGCAGCTAAAAGACTGGCATCCGTAGGTCAGGTTTCTCAGTGGTGGATGATAGCTCAGTGGTTGACCACCATAAGTCAGGTAGTCCAAGGGGCGACAGCCGTAAGACTGGTAGCTTGGAAAGTAGCAGCTTAAAGGTTGTCTACAGGATGCTGGACAGTCAAATTTGGAATTGTTGAATGTGACAGGTAAACACCTGCTTCCTTCCTCAGATTCAGACACCCCAGAAGTAACCGGAGAGCAAACTGAAGGGCTGCCGGTGCTCCTATTGCAACTGTTTGGTTGGCAGCTCCCATGATCAGAGCAGGTCTCCTGGCACTTGTCATGTGGTGTGTTGCTGCCCAGGCTGCTTGTAGGAGAGCAAGGAGCATCTCTACACTTCATCTCAGTGGAGCAGAGACCACTAGGTGAGGTGCCTGGAACGTGACGAGAGCTCCTACTAGGAGAAGAGCTGTAGACTTCTGAGCAGCAGTTATTAGACATGATAACGATAGGAAGATCCACAACCAGGCCTCGATTAAACTGTAGTTGCTGAAGAGTGTTTGTTACCTACTAGTCTTCTGCTTTATATATCCTGGATTCTGGGTGTTGGTTCCTTCTATAATCCACCCCTTTGTCATTCCATTAGAATGTTATTTAGTTGCCTGTTAAGCAGTCCTTCCACCTACTCATAAAAGATACATAATCAGCATCACAGCTTTCAAATGACTGTCATTTCAAAGTCAAGCTGGTCTTCCTCATTTTTTCTCATTAGTTTCTCATTAGAAGGAATTTTCCTTTAACAGTCTTAACAGTTTCTTAAAGTTAGTTAAAAACTCACTAATGTCTCTGTATAATTGGTGAGAATTTACTTAAATCTACTTAACAAAATGAAAATACATACATGTGAATGTTTAATGTGTTAATAGCATTTTAGAAGGAATAAATATTGAGAACATTGATCTGAGATACATAATACTTCTTTGAAGAGTTAACCTGAATTGAAAATCCATTCTACCACTGAAAACCCTGACTTAATTATTGTTTTCAAGTGTATCTTTCCCAGTACAGATTAGTAACCTGAAAAACCTTACAAATTTTCATGAAGATCCACACCCAAAGAGTATGTGTCACTGTTCTATCTTTTATTAGAATGAAACTGAAGCTATTAGCATACATCTTTTGATAGATGCTGTGTGAAAATTTCAGAATGATACTATAAATAAAAAGTATGGTATATTTTTTAGCCATTCTTCCTGTAATTTTCTAGAGAGTATCTTCTCATTCACACGTTTTGTTTTGTTGTTTTAAATCATGTTTTTGCTATTATTTAGTTTCTTCTTTCTTTTGGTCATTTACAGTCACAATGTATGGTTGGAAAGGAAGTAAAAATTCTCTGTTTATTCTGTCAAACAAAATCACAGTTGTATCTTAGTGACATCATTGACTCTATAACTCAATCTAGGCCATGCCATTTAGATAAATGGGCTCTTTGTGTTCCTTGAAGAGTTTCATTTCAGGAGAGTGTTGACTTATATCGTGTGTCTCTGGAAATGTGCTTTTAGTGGTACCTGTTGGGATAGGAAAATAATAGACCTTAGATAGTTTTCCCACACCCATATTTCAGTTTTACCTTCCTAAAGCAACAACAGATAATATTTTTGGCCAGAGAAAATGCAACTAGTACTTATATATTGGTTACTATTCAATTTTTATATTCTCAGACACAATGTTTTAAAGCTTAAATTATTGTACAAAAAATGCCAGCACATTTCAAAACATTACACAAAAAAAAAATCTTCCAGGATTTAACAAAAAAGATGTGATAGGAATGCTTAGATTATTATCTGTCCCAGAAGTCCTCATTAGAGTTGGTTATAAAGTTACCTGAAGCACAGTAATCCAATGTAACCAGCACTGAGCCTTGGTCAACATCAATTTGAGGAAAAAACATATCTTCTTTTCCTAAGAAATAACATTCCTTTGCCTTGAGAAGACTCATAGTTGACATTCTAGTTAGAAATTCTAAAAGTCTCTCTGCGCTCACTCATTAAGATTTAGTAATTACAAAAGTGCCTTTTCTACTTGTGACACCAGGAAATATCCACATTAGCATTGAGTTTACATCTGTTTTGGGTGTATATTTTAACAGTCACATTTATTTGAATACCCTTTAATACTGGTAGCACTATAAACACATTTTATGATTCTTGGGTAAGCCAGAAAATAGAGTGAGTCAGGTTATAATTCTCTTTGTTGCATATGCAGATGTCTAACCAACAACATACCTTACCTTCCCTTGCATTGGATTTTGGAAATTTTTTTTTAAAGATCCTTTTTGTTGTTTGAGAACTTCACGCATGCATATTTTATGTTTAGATCAAATCCATCCCACAGTCTCTGATCTGTGCTCCATCTCCCCACTCCTTTCCTTTCCCAACTTCATGTGCTTTGTTTTTAAACCTACAGATTCTACTTAGTGCTGCCTGTGTAGACATGGATTTTGGACCATCTACTGGATGGACATGTGTAGGTCTACTGAAGATGCATTGCTGAAGAAAATTGACTCTCATTGTAATAGTCGCTATGGGTTGTCAATAGCACCTCAAAATAGAAGTGGGAGATATTTTCTTTCCCTTTTCCCAATGGTCAATTGACCATTTAATTTAGAAAACATTAATCACTAACAATATACAATCCCTGGTTTCACAAAGTTGTCTAATATGTAAACCACAAATCAGATCCTCAGATGTGGGATTCTTCATGTGAGATGTGTATTTGCATGCTAAATTTATCAGTAGTAATGAACTATGGAGTTATGTTGCTGTCATATTAGATAAAGGATCTCCTGGATTGTTATACCCGATAGCTACATCCACCATTTGAGACCCATGGCATAATTAGCTGGGCAGTACTGTTAATAAGATAACTTAATGCCTTCCCTCATTTACTGAGTATATGAGTATATGTTTGATGGAGTAAATACAGGGATTTACCTATGATGTACTGTATTTGTAAATAATTGTATAGAAAAACTATGTCCTCAATATCAAAAGAGGGAACATGTCACTACCTCTATCCGCTGAATCCAGCATAAGTGGAACAGGAAACAAACACAAATACCTCAAATTCTCATTGCCTTCTAAGGATCAGTCCACTTACATGGAGATTAATTTGCTGTGTGTGCATGATTGAGACAGATGTTGAAGTATGTGTGCAAGATTTGAAGAAGGCAGGATTTACTATTCTTTGAAACATTTCAACATTTTAGAACCAAATTAAATGCAAGAAGGAACTCGGGGGCCGGCAGGAGAAAGTCACACACAGTATGTTTGACTCCACAGGTTTCATATCCTTGACCTCAGGTAACATCAGCTCTTTTAGGGGGAGGGTAATGGCATGCTACATACAGCCTCTGGGTAGATGGTTAGTGAGCAAGTAACAACAGGAACAGCAGGCACCTGGGGGTCATGATTCCCAGAGGATCAGAAGAAACAGGGTGACATAGTTTCAATAGGCTCTGGGTAAAGGCAGGGTTAATAGTCAGTGATAGCCAAAGATGAGAGGAGCATATAATTCTATCTCCCACTAGCCATACTAGGATTTTATATCATGAGTTTGGAAAATGAGTAGATTCCTCCATTAATGGATTTATTGTCTCACTTTATTTTTCTGTCTGAGCGTCATTTTTCTATGTATTTGATATTTTTTCTTTTAGTCTTTCCCTCTACAGTATCTGATCTTTTGATGTGATTCACTCTTACCTACCTCATTCATTGCAGTTTCATTTCTGTAAGTTTGATCTGAGTCTCTCTATTTATCTTCCATATCTTTATTTACCATAAGCATATTTCTTCCAACTCAAGTATAGACGTGCAGTTAATCTGTTTTAATGTTTTTCCTTGAAAACTTGAGCATCTGTGTCATTTGTGGTCTGATTTTGATTGACTTATTTTTCGATGTACTATGAGTGTTATTTCAATGTTTCTTTGCATGCTTCGTAAAAATCATTTGAATATTGTTATTTAATACATTGTCTGATGCATAGTTTTGTGTTCCTGTAAACATTCCCACATTTTGTTCTTCAGTAAGTGTGATTTACATGAAATAATTTGAACCTTTTGAAGGTTGCCTGCATGGAACGTTAAGTGAAACTCAATTAGTACTTAATCTCTGACTATTTTTGCCTAAGCAAAGTGACCCATCTATTCCTCTCCCCATATTCTGCTGTATCTACAGTGAAACTAGTGATTTCCAGACAAGTGAGCCTCCAGTTTCTCTGACAATTCTATCAGGAGTCTCTTTCCCTCACTTGTGTGGATTGATCCTTAAGCTGCAGGGAAGGCTTTGATGAAGTTTGCAGATCCTTGCAACTCTACCTGCTCCCCTCTGTGACTCATCAGAATCCCAACCTTTACCTCCCCATTGCTGTGTTCCTTGAAAAGAACATACCTCCTGTACTTTGTTCAGTTATATGTTTATTTCAACACACAAATGCTCCTACTGTTCCATTTTGTCTAAAAGCAGAAATCCAAATCAGTTAATTTGAATCTCTACTTTCATATGGGTAAATATATATGAGAAAGAAAACCACTTCTTCTTACTTTTTTGCATATAATTAAATATGAGTCCCATACTTATAGCAACATTTCTTTTTAATACAAAGACCTGGTTTTTGTTCAATAATTAATAGTTTTATTTTACTTTATGCTTGTTTTCCCAGTTATATTCATGTGGATAACTGTTTATCGGGATACCTTTAAAGGACAATAAACCACTTTAAAGCAAATAAGCTCATCATTTTAACTTTTCTTATACAAATGTGTGTGTATATATATAAATCATTCATTTTTTTCAGTGGACTTTGAGAAGGACTTCAGGTAAAACTCATGAAGTTATCACAGTATATAAAGGCTAACTATTAGGAAATCTGGTTCATCAAATATGACCAATATAAGTATCAATATAAGCTATTATTAATAGATATAGATTAATAAGCAAAAATCTATATTACTTTCATAAGCTTTCTATAAATCTGAGACAATTGTAAAATATTTAAATGTAGACACTGAACCAACATTTTACTAACAAATCAAAAACATTTACTAAGGTCTTTATCTGTTTTATCCCACTAAGTCTTAAATGAGTGACAGTTTCCTATACTTTTACTGTTTGCTTTTGCTTTGTTTGGAGACAGGCTAATATATCCCAGGCTGGACTGAAAGTAACTATCTACCTAAGGGTGACCTTGAAGCTCTGATCCTCCAGCTTTCATTTCTCGGGTACTGGGATTACAGTGTTGAATTACCATGCCTAGTTTGTGTAAACAACAGGAAAGTACACTAACACTGAGCTAAATCCTCATCCACTAAGCTACCATTTAGTAATACTCTGGTATGGCACTGTTGAGCACTTTTTCATCTTTACCCTTATTTTATTTGGGGGAAGTTTCTGAGGCAGGAATGCAAGTGTGTTTTGTTTCTTTCTTTCTCTGTTTCGTTGTTACCTATTTCCTCCTATAGATTCATTTTAAAATCTATTAGTTTGAGACACAGAATCACTAAGAAGCAGAGCTGAGTCTGTCATCTGGCTCCCTGACATAGTTTCTAGTATTTCTTGGTATATCCTAAAAAAAAAAAAAAAGAAAGAAATCTGAGCTAGCAAGGCTCAGATGTTATGTTTCTGAGTGTCAAAACTAACAGCCTCATTTCCATCCTTGGGGGCCACACCATGAAAAAAAAGCACAGGTTCCCACAGGCTATTTTCTGACTTCTACAAGTACACCCTAGCAAAAGCCCTTGTAAACACACACACGCGCGCACACACACACACATACACTTCATGCAAAACAAATGCAGAGGGAAAAACATATTTTTTAAAATTAAAGTATCTTATGAATATCACTATATATTTTAAGGTTAAACAGCACCATTGTATTTTATGAAAAACGATGATAATGTACCTTCCTAAGTGATCCCCCATGCTGCACATAACTCTATTGTCCCAATTGGCTTAGTAGTTCTTATATTTTACTTTTGAGGGAATGAATTCAATGTACTCCATGATGAGAAACTTTGTTCTTACTTCATCAAATCATCAGGCAGTACCCAGATGAGGAGTATAAAAATGTGACAGTTGTATGGTTCTACTTGCAAGGCATGGGTGAAAGCTACACATGGAATTTGTGGCTATTTTCAGTGCCTTTATGAGTTTGGGCATCTATTCCTTACAAAAATAATAATTCTCTGATCTTAGCAAGTTACAGGCAAACCAAGTCTGAATCTACTCACTGGACTCATTTTTCAGCAACAGTCAATGAAGTATTGTTAAACTACAGCCATCAGATTGTATGTGTATTTGAACTCAGAATTTAGACATTTTTTATAATTAGCTTAATTAATTAACTCTTCTAAAAAACTTTAGAATAATTGTCCCAATTGCAGCAAGGCTGATAGAATTCAGCGGACACTGACGCCTTCTGAGGGTTTTGCAGATACATTTTACAGAGTTATTACGGATGATGCCACAACTGTGCCACCATGCTCCACAGTGCTGGGTCTACAATCACAGTGAGCACTCAGATTCTCAACACTAGGGGTAGGCAGCTGTGACCACCTGCCATCTTCAGAAACTGGAAGGATGGAGCTAACTCCATGGTTCTTTTCACTGACAGTGAACTTCAGTAGGATGAGATCAAGTCACGTTTAATGCTGCCCACCATGGTTTCAGAAAAGAGTTTGAGACTGATTTTTATCAGAATATTTTGTTAAAGGTAAATGGTCTTTAAATCACCAATATCTACAATAATCCAAACAAAACAATACGGTATCTGGCGTGATCTTGAAAATTAATATGAATTAGGAACTAGAGAGATAGCTGTTCTTTCAGAGAACTGGGATTTGTTTCCCAGAACTTCCATAGTGGCTCTCAGCCATCTGAAACTCCAGTTCCAGTGAATCTGACAACCTCTTCTTACCTACACTTGCATTACTCACACATAGTGTACAGGCATACATATATGCAAAACACCCATATACATAAAAACTAAGACCAAAAGAAGAGAAAAATCAAGTTAATATAAATTAGATAAATAAAATAATGAAGAGAAGTTCTACTTGCCATCTTTTATCTAGTGTGATGGCTCCTTTGAATTGTCAACTTGACAGAACCTAGAGTCACCTGGGTCTGCTGTCTTAGTGAGAAATTGTGAATATTAGGTTGGCTGGTAGGGACACTAGTGGGAGATTTTCTTGATTTAATTGAGATTTGAAAAACCAACCTGAATGTGAGCAGCTCCATTTCATGGTCTGGATCCTGCACTGAATGTAAAGGAAGGAATAAGCTGGGTACTAGTATGTATGCGTTAATTCATTACTCTATTTTTTGAAAAGAATATTTTAGACTTATTATTTTGTTTTATGTGTATAGGTGGTTTACCTGCATGTATCTCTGTGTTAACTACCTTCAGAGGCCAGATAAGGGGTTGGATCCCCTAGAACAGAAATTACAGATGGTTATGAGGCACCATATGGGGGCTGGGAATTGAACCTGGGTCCTCTGGAAAAGTAGCCAGATCACTTTAACCACTAAGCCTTCTCCCCCACTTTGTCTTTACTATGGATGTGTGTGAGCAGCTACTTCAAGTTCCAGCTGTCCTGACTTCCCTACAATGACAGACCTGAAACTGTGAACAAGTGAGTCCTTTGTGCCTGAAGTTACTTTTGTCTTGGCATTTTAACACAACAAGGGAAAATAAAACTAAGACACCAAGTGAACGTAGGTCTTTTTATTTATTAAAAGCACCACAGATTTATTAGAATTATCAAATGAAAATGAAAATTACCAAAAGACATACAAGTAGAACTTAAGAATGTACACTTACTAGGAGTTGGGGGAAACTTTTATATATGCCAGAAGACATGCAAACAAAAAGTTGAGTTAGAGACTAGGTTTTGCTGAAACATTTTTTAACTATTGGTACAACAAGAAAATGTTTTTATAGGGAAGATTTTAAAATTTCGTTTATTATACTATATTATGTAAGGACATTTTAATACAAGTATAAATTTGACTAAGAACATACTGCTTCCCCAAACCTCACTCCTCCCACCTTGTGTTCTTCCCCATTGTCACATATTCCCTTAGTTCCTGAGAGTCTGTGAAGTGATATGTAGCAAGACATTCTATTTTAACTAAATAATTATTGCAACATAAATGCTATGTGCTCCAAAGGGAATATAAGCTTTGGAAAGCCTCAGATGTGTATCCCAGAGGTTTAAAGGTACAGGGCAAGTAGGTTAGTGGTCGACCACTGCTATTCACATGGTCAATGGCTACATTAGGAGACATAGATCAAAGGGAAACCACTACTAGACATGTAATGCATGGGCAAGAAGACATGAAAGTAATATTGAAGGGAAGGTAGCTATTAATTGGGAAACTTTAGCATCTGGTATAGGTTGATGGGCAGACTGAACTGGGACATGGACAACAGCAGGAACAAGTGAGTTCTTGACAGGATCTGGAAGAGGTCAGCAAGAGTTCACATGGCTGCTAGGTCCAGGCTGCCCAGATGGCAGCTGGCAGGTTCTCCAGTTCTCTGGGCAACAATCCAATACCAAGACAAATGAGTACTGAACAAACAAGATGTCATCTTTGGTACAGGGAACAGGACAGAGAGCAACAAAGAGACAAGGAATTAGTGATAACTCCAAGAGAGCTCACTGCCATGTCCAGAGGAGGAGTTGCTGAAAGACTTGAGGTTAACAACAGCAGCTTCTGAAGAGTTGAAGACATTTCCCCAAATATGATTAATGCTTTCTGGGTACATTTCCAGTGTTAACTCTCTGTTTCCAGGCATTCTGTGAACACATTCATTTCTACATTAAAGAGTTTATTGTACTTGCATTATCCTTTGATAGACATCCAGACGTCAGTGAGAATGCCCCACAACTTTCTCATAGTCAAATTCTGTTTTTAAGCTCGTTACTAATTGGTAAGCATAAGAATTATACCCAGTAGTGTTCTGGGACTGTAATTAATTAATATAGAATTCCTTGGTTAAGCCTGATAAACCAGGTCTGTAAAGAAGGGCGAGACAGTAGATGACAACTCCAAAGGCTTTCTGGGCTACAGAGTTTACAGCCAACCTGGGTAACTTAGTGAGAACCTATTTGTATTAGTTTTTGTCTAGATTTTGTGAAAAATACCCTATAAAAACAATTTAATGTAAGCCAGGTTTATTTTGCTTCCCAGTTCCAAGAGACATTCTGTCAAAGTAGAGGATGCTGGCAGAATCATGAGATTGCCTCTCACATTGCATCCACTTATGAAGCAGAGAGAGATGGAAGCTGCCACTCAGAAACCTGTAAGCTATCATTCTGTCCAAGACTCAGCCAAGGAAATGATGTTGCCCACATACCCTATTCTTATCTCAATTAACCCAACCCATGCCTAGAAGCTAGCAAAATCTAGGTGAGTTTCATAGACATGCCAGGAGTCTTGTTTTCTACGCGATTCCAAGCCTTGTCTAGTTGATGGCACAACCAGCACACATGTTCAATACAAGACAAAAAGAAGTACTGCACAGGTCTGATACATGGTTCAGTGGGTGAAACTATTTGCTCCACAGCCTAGTAACTTGAGTTTGACTGTTATTGTTGCCCTTGTTGTTTTTCAGCACTAAGGCTGATTCCTTGGTCTCTCCACATGTGTAATACTTGGCCACCGGGCTATATCTACTGCCCTAGGTTTGTATCTTGACTGTAAATTTAAAAATCATTTCTTAAGCACCTTCTTTATAAAAAGAGGCATTTATCCAAGAACCCAAAAGGAATTGAACATTTTCACAAATGATAGTTTCAAAGTGTTCTTCATTGTCAAGCCATATGTTGTTTTGAAAACTACATTGAGATTTTTATGAAAAACAATGAAACACATTGTATGCCTATCAGTCAGTGGTTCACACTCACACAGTTTTATTTGGCTCAAACATTCCAATTTACTTTGAGGATGTGTCTACGAAGCACAGTGCAGAATATGCTGGGTAAGAAAATTTGCATCTCATATTCCTAAACTCTCATAGTACATAAAATATTTTTAAAAAACCCATTGCATTCTAAAAGGTATTGCAAATGTAAATTGTTTTTCCTTGGCATTTCTTATGAAACTCTATAAATATTTTATTTTGAAGAGAAGAATCCTTCTTCCTATCAAATTCACTGTCACATTCCTGCAAGAGGTTCCAGAGGATCACATTTTGTCTAAATTTCATTGGTCTGCTGCTGTATCCAAAGCAATGGCATGCTAGTGCATTCAAACTGACTGTTTATAGAAACAGGAAAGATCCAGAGAATGAATGCCTATGTAAATGTGTTTTATTGGCTTGTAGAATAGTATTCAGTATTTAACAGACATTTAAAACTATGTACTGAATAAATGATGCTGAATGATTGGAGATTCTGCTTTAAACAAACGTATCACCTGTTTTACCAATGTACTTTCAGACTCTACCTCTGAGTTTCTTTTTCTTTCTTTTTTTTCTTCCTTTCTTTCTTTCTTTCTTTCTTTCTTTCTTTCTTTCTTTCTTTCTTTCTTTCTTTCTTTCTTTTCTTCCTCCCTTTCTTCCTTCCTTTCTTCTTTTTTGTTTCTTTCTTTATTTCTTTCTTCCTTTGGCTCTTTCCTTCTTACCTTCTGTCTTTCTATATTTTTTTGTAGTTGTTATGTTTCTGTTTAAGCCTACATCTGTCTTTTCTTCTTTTTCAATGTGCCTTTGTGCATGGATATTGTTTGAAAGCTTTAGCTTTCTGCATTCTTTCATGAGGTATTAAGCAAGAATAGGATTTGAGTACTAATTTCAAATTGAGATTCTTCCTGCATGATGCTTTAGGAGTTTCCTTGCTTTGTGTGTTCAAAGCCCTGTTTCATTCTAGCAATACAGAGCCTGACCTGATGGAGAGTGGGTTTCTTTAAAGGAAACAGGACAGCAGGTGTGCTCTAACATAGGGCATTCTGTTCACTCTACAGTTGGCAAAGTTCTACAACCAACTTGTAAGTCTATGTTACAGATATGTCTTGAAGGCAATCACTACCCCAGAGATGTAATTCACATGGAACTATCATACCTAGTATTTTTCAACCAAAAAGAATTTTATAAGTAAAATGTAAAGCATCTTTCTATTGCAATGATGAATGAAATTTCATCAGTACAACTATACCCCAGAACAGGAGCTGCATTTTGTATGTATTTGTAACATTTTCTTATGTGCTTTCTTTCTTACTTATATTGGGATCAAGGATAGATCATGTGATAATAGGAAGACCTCAGGGAAGAAGTAGCAAAATGTTTTTGGAGGTGTGTTTCCTCAATCTGCCTTTGAAATTATTGATCTTAAGTATCTAGACACAGCCTAGTTGCACCTCTGAATGTCCTAAAAGTGCTGTTTACTAAGAAAATTTAACTACTGCAGGTCATGAAAATAAAATGATTCCAACGTTTTCCATAGAGCTATCATCTGAGGTTAGTAGAAAGTATACTTGCATCTCCTTTCTGGAAAGTGACTAATTTTGAAAACCCCATTATTAATTTTTAAATAATGGATAAGAGATGCAAATAGAGAGCACAATGTATTATTTTAGAATTCTTCCAGGAAATGCCAGAATCTTTTGTCTTTGGGTGAAAAGAAAATAAGATAATGAAGTAGGAAATTCAAAGGTAAACTCGTTGTTACCCTTCAATCTCTGTGAGCCAGAAAGTATAAGTTAAGAACTGAGGCCCACCGATTCTCATCAAACATACCCTCACAGAAAATAATGGACAAAACCTATACATTCTCATGATCTTAATGCATAGTTGTTTTCTGTGATTAATTAGAGTGTTTCCTCTTTAAAGAGTCATTTTTCATACTGCCATGCAATTTCTCATGTATGTTGTGATAGAGCTTGTCTGCATTGCTATAATTAAGTCAGTGCCTAGTATAGCATTTGTTGGTGTGTATAATTTAGAATTGGTGTGTTCTTCAGGGAAGCATTAAATAATGATAGAGTATCAAATTTCTTTATAAGTGCTCCAGTTTAACATGAGATCTTAAGAAATTTACTAAGCAGGGTTGTATAGAGTTCACTGCTATCAAGGTTATATTAAACACCAGAGAAAACAGGTTTGTATTCTTGTGATACTGAAATGTCAAACTTCAATTGAAATAACTATATATCATGTGTCCAATTTGTAGCACTGTTTCTCTGCTCTCAAGTGAGGGACCTTTATCAGACTGATATGTTTGATGCTGTATTTGACACTGTCATATAGATTGGCTGGTTTTCAGTCCACCCTTGTTGTGATATGAAATTTGAAAGTTTTGTGGTAGCTCATTCTGTGGTCTCTCTTGCAGCATTTTCAATGCATTGCACATTTTAGTGTGCACATTTGTATGTCATATGTTCACTAAAATGTATGCTCTTGATACGCTGAAGGCTTAGATGTCACATGAAGGGCACTCACCTCTTGGGAAAAGGTCAGTCTTCCATAATATAAAAATATTACAATATGCATATAACATAATGACACTTTCACTAATACAGAGGGGCATTGACTAATTATTTATATATTACAAAAGCAATTTATAGACACTGTAGAGCATAAGCAGCTGCATGCTTTTAACTAGATTTTTAGTTTTATTTCCAGGCATATCTTTCAATACAAATTAGACTAGGAGTCAAGAATAAGCATGCTTTAGTTTACTAAATATTTAAACTAAATATTTACATATTTAGTTTAGTAAAATATATACATATTATAGCAAATGCTACCAAATATCATTATCCAATTTGACATATTTTGTATCTTCCAAGTACAGTTCTGTGACTCCTTGGGTGAATGTGTATGACAGTTTCATGTATCTTAGCCTACCCATGACCTCCCACAGAATTAGTGCCCACCTCAGAGATTTCACGAATTGTGCGCACCACACTTTCTTATGCTGTATTAGGGAGAATAAGCCATCTGAAAGTTAGGACCCTGCCATTACACATTTCTATTCAGCCAAGAAATAAATGATTAAATTGGAGCAACAAATTATGTTGAAGCTTCTAGAAAATTTTGTTACTTATCTCTGCTCATCTGCCTTCAGTTATGAAAAAAAAGGATAGACGAAAGAAGAAAGGAATAGAAAAAAGTTTTAAAAGCACAGAAATGGAAGTGCAGATGAGGCAAGTGGCCCTTGTTCTCCCCTTCACCGATCATTTTCCTCTTAAAATCTTGAGTCCAAATCTACAGTATCTCCAGAAAGACACGAGTGTGTGAATGATGAGTAAATCCCAAACATGACACTCTTGAGCTCCGCTAATGGAAAAGCTGGTCTACTTTTGTAAAGGCTCCGTGTTTTGTCATCTCACCAAGATGCTGTGATTTACAAGTCTCCAAGAAATCTTCGTCTCTAATTACAGGCCCATCTGCCTGAGCTTACTCCATTTTGAGAAAGCCACCAATGCTTCCTACATATATTTTAGAGGTACCTGATGGGGCCCACCCTGCTGTTGGCTACAGGATCTGACACACTGAACCCCTCTCTCATTTCGTCTGCTAGGTCATCCTCATTTTGCTTTGCATTGTCCTTAAGTTCTTCACTTGGCCTTAGTCTCTGTGCCCAGAATACACCTTAGCCAGCTAACCATAGGGCATTCTTTTTGAATCCTATGAGTGTAATTCAGTTGTCAGTTTTTATATATACATGTGTGTGTGTGTATATTTTCTTTTATTGAAATAGATTTATTGAAAATAGATTTTTTTATAATATAGCCTAACTACAGTTCCCCTTCCTCAACTTCTCCCAATTCCTCCCCACTTCGCCTCACTTCTAGGTCCACCCAGAAGATATATGTATGTATGTGTGTGTATATATATATATATATACATATATATACATATATATATATGTATATATGTGTGTGTGTGTATGTGTGTGTGTGTATATATATATATATATATATATATATATATATATATATATATATATATATATATATATATATATATCCTGTAGGGTGAAAAAGAGAAAACAAATGGGAAACAAGAAACAAACAGATGGTAAAGGGTGCCAGGAGAACATGCCCCAGGGAGTAAACAAACCAGGACTCATAGGGGCTAACAGAGACTGAAGCAGTAGACATAAAGCCTGCATGGGTCTGCCCCAGATACCCTACATATAATTTAAGGTTGTCTGGCTTGGTATTCTTGTTGAAGTCCCAAAAGGTAGAGTGGGTGTTGGTGTCTCTGATCCTTTTACTTGCCCCTGGGTCCCTCTTCCTCCTACTAGGTGGCCTCATCCAGCCTTGATGTAGGAGATTGTGCCAGACTTTGTTCCATCTTGTTAAGCCATGTTCCCTTGGTAACTCTGCTCTTTTCTAGGGGTAAGCAGGGTGGGGGTGGGAGGGAGGATGTGTATCTGGGGGAGGAAGGAGATGGGGTAGCTGGGAGAGGTGAGGGAGGAGATGCTGGGCTAGGGATGTGTATTGTACAATAGAAGAAACTATAAATTAATAAAATAAAATGAAATAAAACAATAAAAATGAAAATAAAAACTAACCAAGCTAAAATTTAAAAAATGAAAAAGAGCATTAAGATAGCATTATGAGATAAGGAATCTTCAAAGAGGCCTTTGAGTTTATTTTCTGTTGGCCATCTACTGCTGGACTTAGAACCTACCTTTAAGAGCTGTTTGTTTTCCCAGTGATACCCTCCTTGGAAAAACTTAAAATTTCATTTGCAAGTGGTTATCAATTGGAGCTCCTGGGTTATTGATAAAGACATGCATCTGTTTTCTTTTCAATTCTACAATCCATGTGGTGTGGACCCCTGTAGACTCTATGCATGCTGCCTCAGCCTCTATGAGTTCAAATGGTCCTTTTCTGTTTAGGAGGCCTTGTTTTCTTGTTGCTTCCCATTTCTTGTGGCTCTTACTTTCTTTCTACATCCTCTTCCATGGGATTCCGTAAACCCTCAGGAGAGGGTTTTGATGAAAATGTCCCATTTAGGGCTGAGTGTTCCAAGGTCTCCAAGGTGTGTGTTTCTCCCTGTCTCTGTCTCTGTCTTTGTCTCTGTATCCCTCTGTCTCTCTCTGTCTCTCTGTCTCTCTGTCTCTCTCTCTGCATAATGTCTAGCTGTGGGACTCTATTTTCTCTCTCTGTATCTCTCTGTATCTCTCTGTTTCTCTGTCTCTCTCTCTCTCTGTCTTTCTGTCTCTCTCTCTCTCTCTCTCTCTCTCTCTCTCTCTGTCTAATGTCTAGCTGTGGGACTCTGTATTTGCTCCCATCAGCTATACTAAAACTCCCTGGTAGTGTTCTTTTTGTTTCTATTTTGTGGAATAATCTGGGGAACGTTAGCATTAATTCTTTGAAAGTCTGATAGAATTCTAGACTAAAGCCATCTGGCTTTTTTGTTGTTGTTGGGAGAATTTTAATTACTGTTTCCTTTTACTGGGGTTCCTAGGTCTGTTTACATTGCTTATCAGGTCTAGGTTTAACTTTGGTAAGTTATGAAGAAATTAATCCATTTCTTTTAGATTTTTCAATTTGCTGGAATACACATTTTTAAAGTATGTCCTAGGATTTTCTGGAATTCCTCAGTATCTGTTGTAATACTCCTCCTTTCATCTCTAATTTTGTTAATTTGTACATTCTCTCAGTCCTTTAGTTAATTTGGATAAAGATTTGTCAAGCTGACTGATTTTCTCAAAGAAAGAATTCTGCTTTATCAATTCTTTGTATTTGCAGCTATTGTTCTTGTTGGCTGTTGTTTCTATTTTATGGATTTCAGTCCTGAGTTTGATTGTTTCTTGTCATCTATTCTTTTTGGGTGTTATTTCTTCTTTGTGTTCCAAAGCTTTCAAGTATGCTGTTAAATTACTAGTAAGAGATATCCTAAATTTTATTTTATTTTATGATATGAATTTGCCTCTTGGACCTGCCATCATCATGTCCCATAAGTTTGAGTATGTTTTCATTTTCATTCAAACAGTCTTTAATTTCTTTCTTAATTTCTGTCTTGACCCATTTTCATTCAGTAGTGAGTTGTTCAGTTTCCATGCTTTCGTAAGCTTTCTGCTGTTTCTGTTGTTATTGATATCCAGGTTTAATTCATGATGGTCAGAGAGGATGTAGGATGCTATTGCAGTTTTCCTGTATCTATTGAAACTTACTTTGTATCTGAGTATGTGGTCAATTTTGGAGAAAGTTCCATGAGGTGCTAAGAAGAAGGAATATTCTGTTTGGATGAAATGTTTTATAAATACCTGTTAGGTTCCATTTGGTTCATAACATCATATAGTTCTAATATTTCTCTCTTTAGTTTATTTTTTATTGATGACCTGTCTATCGGTGAGAGTGGGGAGAGTGGATTATTAATGGTTCCCAGTATCTGTGTGTGAGGGTCAATATGTGCTTTAAGCTGTAGTGATGCTTCTTTTACAAACTTGGGTGGTAGTCATTTTACCATTGTCTTTGTTTTTGTTGTTACGGCTTGTACACAGGCTACAGGTTTTTTAATGTTAAATCTTTCAATTAATATTATAAGATTTAAAAAATTGAAAGTGATCTTGTTTCACTCTATCTTCTATTGTTCAATCCCTCTCAGTGTGGCCATTTTTTATTTTTTACCATTTTTGACTTTTGTGTTATTTAACTTTTATGTGCATATAAAATTAATACAATATTGCATTAGGTATATGTTTCAGATATAATCATAAATGTATAATCAAGAACCCTAAAGATTAATAGACTAAATAAAATGTGAATGAGGAGAGAGGAGAGAGAGACAGAGACAGAAACAGAGACAGAGACTTGTAACTTGACAAAGTACTTTGCATTTGTAAATGACCATGAAATGTCTTATTTTCTCCAACTATAGTGAATGAAAGTTTTGCTGAGTATAGTAGACTGATATGACATCTGTGGTCTCTCAGAATTTGTAGAACCTCTGTTCAGTCTGTTCTGGCTATTAGATACACTGAGAATACAGGTATTATTCTAACAGGTCTCTGTATGTAACTTGGTGTTTTACCCTTGCAGTTTTTAATATTCTTTCTTTATTCTGTACATTTACTATTGAAATTATTATGTGCTGGGAGTTATTCATTTCTGGCTCAGTGTATTTGTGTTCGTTCTTTAGGTTAGGGAAATTTCCTTCTATGATTTCGTTGAAAATATTATCTGGGCCTGGTTTTCTGACCTAGGTTTCTTCTCCTTCCTCTATCCCTATTATTTTTAGATTTGGTCTTTTCATATTGTCCCAGATTTCCTGAGTTTTTGTGCCTGGATACTTTTGGATTTAACTTTTCTCTGACTGGGGTATCTATGTTGTCTATTGTGTCTTCAGTGCCTGAGATTCTTTCTGCCATCCTTTGTATTTTGTTGAAGTTGCTTGCCACTGAGGTTCCTATTCAAGTTCCTAAGTTTTCATTTCCAGATTTCCCTCAGTTTGGGTTTTATTTACTGGTTCTATTTCCACTTTAAGGTTTTAAAATGTTTTATTAATTTCCTTCCACTGTTTGTGTTTTCACAGATTTCTTTAAGGGATTTATTAATTTCTTTTATCACATTAATAAAGAATATATTAAGATTTTTTTATGCTGGCATCTAGACATCTGGATTTGGGATAATTGTAATTCTAGGTGATGATATTTGGCTTTGGCTTTGTTGGGTCATGTTTTGTTTTTTGGTTTCTGTTGACTTCTTTGGCTTTTAAGAGAGTTCAGTGGCCATGTGTTTCCTTGTAAAGAAATTTTGGGATCTTGCCAGGTGTGGCCACTGGGGGTTCTATATAGAATGTGTTTTAGGTATTGGAAACTGATACTTAGGGATAGAGATGTGCTGGCAGGCGTCTAAAAGAAGGAGACCAGGGCATGCCACCAGTATGTTTAGTTCCCTAGGAATGAGGGAGGAGAGAGATGAGGGCACAACAGTTCATCTGCTGCAGAGCTGGGCATGCAAGTGGAACATTGGATTTGGAGGCAAGGACAGAGAGTAAAATCTAAAGTTTGCCTGCCTGCTCCACTAGCCCAATTTCTTCTCTTGTAGGCTTGGCTAGTGGGGTCCTAGGCAATGACTGTTGAAGTTGGGGGCTGGGACAATATGTGAGTTGGGAGGAAGATTAAAAGAGAAGACCTGCTTGATCACTGAGGTTGGGGCAGAAAGGAAGCTGAGGCCACATCAGGTGGTCTGCTCCAGAGCTAAGGGTAGAACTGGGAGATTGGAATTTGATGAGAGGAGGGTGAGAGTGGTGAGAATCTGCAGTTAATATAGCTGCTTCTCTCAGTTGTCAGTTCTTAACAGCATACTACTTATGACTTTTCTAAATGTAACTACCTCTCTTTTTTTTTTAAATAATATCACTTACTCCTTCTTTGTACTTCTTAATACACTCATTTCATTATGCTCTTATCAGCATTGACCACTTATTTCCTAGCCTTCTCTATGACTGAACTGTTTTCTGTCATATCCAAAGCGCCCGGAAGAGAGGTTGGCATGAAGCAAGAGTCTCTTGTTTTCTTAATTTGCAAGCTTAAATAATGTCAAAGTCTATAACTCTATTTAATCAAATGAAACAGTGACACACTGACTATATTACCAGTCTGAACAGTCTATCTTCTTAAATAGACTTTCCTCGTTATTTCAGAGAGCATAGTCCAGGAAAACAAAGAATTGTAATGCTTTACAAGAGAATGTGACAATGGCAGGGCTGGAGAGGGCGCTGAGGGATTAAGAACATGGACCCTCTTTCTCTGGAGGATCAGAGTTTGATTCCCAACATCCATCCATGTGGTGATTCAGAAACATGTGTAACTCTAGTTCCAAGAGATCCAGTGCCTTCTTCTTACCACTGTGCATGCCGGGCATGGACCCTATGCAAAGATTCATTAAATAATACACATAAAGTAATATAAAAATAGGACAACAAAAAACATCATATTACTACACTTTTTTGTTTGTTTGTTTCAATTTAAAAGTTCTTAGCCAATATCACTTAATTATGTCTTTCTTGTTTCTTTTTCTCATTTCCAGTAAAGCAGGAGCTTTCTATCTTCATGCTAGTACATGCTCGGCCTGTAGCAATTACTTGAAAATATTGTGTTTATGTTTTTACCAGTTCTAAGTTCAGCAACTTTTGTTCAAGGAAAAAGACTATTGGTTCGCATAAGAAGTTAGAAGAATTTCATAGGCTGCTTAGTCAAAGAATTGGATGACTTGCTTTGGGAAGACCCTTTATAATTTCATTTTGAAGTTCAAAAACAGGGAAGATGAATTCATGGACCAGTATTCAGAATATTAGCTCCATCTTTAGCACAGACTAGCCTACTTGTTATAGACCAAGTTTTCTAATTTCCATATGATGTTAAAATAAACAATTTAACCAGACCAATCATGGTTGCATGCCTGATTTAGTGGTAGAACCTTACGTACAGGATACTTTAAGTATATACTCCACAATTGAAGAATACAAATATTTAAAGAAAGAAAGAAAGAAAAAAAGAAAGAAAGAAAGAAAGAAAGAAAGAAAGAAAGAAAGAAAGAAAGAAAGAAAAAAAGAAAGAAAGAAAGGAAGGAAGGAAACTCCTTGCCTGTGTCAGTGTTGGGAAATTTATAGGTAGGACTAGAATTGTGAACCAGAGGCATATGCTTTGTCTGGAAGAAAAGACCAACAGTAAGACTACCCATTATTTACTACATGTTATTTTGGGGAGATACAGCAGAGAAGGTGGAAAGGCTCTGTGACCTCAAAATCAAGTCTTAGACTTCTAAAGAGTCGGTGTCCTTGATCTGTTATCTCTCAAACAGGTTTTAATAATTTAAAAATTCTTTCATTATGCTTCTATTTCTCTGCTTTGCCCAACTGTTTTTTGGTCATAGCCCTGACCAGACTCATTAGAATAATTTTAAATTCCTTCTGATTGCGCTAGCATCTGTGTCATTTTTGAGTCTGACTTTGGTGCTTTCCCTTTCCTCTTTTAATTTTTGCATTTGAAGATAAGCATTTCTAGTGTCTCAAAAATACAAACATTCATATGTTTAGAGTTTAGCTTTATATAACTGATGGGATTTAATTAAGACTTATTCCAGAGTGTATGCGTTGTGGCAAAATCTGGTAGTTCATGTCAGACTTTGTTCATATCACTGTCTCTTCTACTTGACACTACGACTCTACATACAGTGAGTATTCAACAGCTTTTAGGTGTTGCTTAAAGCTCAGGTGAAATTGATGAATTTGGATTGTGTTTGTGATGTTTCCATCAGATGGAGAAAGGCAAACTGTTCCTGTTGGTGACATATATGAAAGGCTGAATGATCATTTTAAAATAATACATTTATGTGTCTTTATATGTTAGAGTAGAGCATAGGAACATGGTACTTACAATACAGAGCAGAAGAGGATGAATCCAGAGAAGTAGGCAGGACAAAGGCAATAAAGGAAAAACTTAGCATATCTTATAGGATCAGCTCAAAGGAAGCAAGATAGACTTAGGCAAATGATTACTGTTGGGTTTGCAGTTGGAGAGCATTCGGGTGAAGGTATGTACACTAGAAGTTGGAGGTTAAGAGGATATTTTTGAGCTTTCCTTTCGACCGTAATTGCTGCAAAGGCAATTACAGATTAGGGATTAGGTCCCTTGCATTCATCTGAAGTCAGTATACTCCTAAACTACTAAACCATTGTCCAGGTGCCAGGTAAGTGAATATGGTACAGTTACAGCATCAACTGGAAAGCATGTGAGGGTGCTCATATGTGTGTGTGTGTTAGAATGAAGTCATGAAAGACAAGTCAATGTACTAAATTCTTAATTCTGAATTAATCACATTTATTATATTCTGGATCATATCAGATACATAGTTTTCCCACATAAGCAACATTAAATTGCAACATGGGCAGAGATTTTACATCAAGGAAAGTTGAAAGCAAATTACAATATGAAAGAAACAGTTTGCATTACCTCAGACACAGGGAAAACAAGAAAAAGCAATCACTAGAAAGAAAAAAAAGTCCAGAGAGTTGCAATTTTTTATCCTGGATCCTCAGCATTGCTGTTCGCTGGAATGAAGAGGCTACTGGCCTCCCTGTGCAGAGCAGGGTGGACGACAAGTACCAAACACACCGGTCACTGGTTGGCAGCAGCTGGAGACAGGCTGCAAAGGTCTAACACTGTTTGAAACAATGTGAATGTTTTGAGGGCTATAGGTCATACAGCCTGAGGGTCTGCATCCATAAGTGAGGATGCCCAGGGGTCGGCAGCTGTTCGACACACAGGGGAGTGGGCGATAGCCACATCCTACAGGCTGGCAATTGTTGATCAGAGGACTCACTGGCCGGTAGCTGCTAGACACAAAGGTCACAGGCCTACAGGATGCTGGGAGGCAGGAGCCAGAGATGAACGAAGAAACAGGAAAATAGCCAGATCCTTGGCAGGGTCTGGGGATATAGCACGCAGAAGAGCAGCAAGAGGCTTCATAGCTACTGGCTTCACGGCTGGCTGGCTGGCCACTGGAAGGTTCCTCAAATGTCTCTGGGCTGTTGTCCACGAGCCAGGTATGATCTTGACAGTTGCTGGGTATGCAGAAGACCTCTCCACAGCCCATGTTTGTGGAGCAGAAGGCAATGTAAGGAGTGGCTGGGATATGGCAGGAGTTTCTGAGCGACCCTGAGCTGCCGTTCCCAGAGCAGTTGTTACGGCTAGCCATAGTGAGCTTTAGAGAACAGTGGTGGTCGAAGAGAAAACGTGAGCACCTCGGGTGTGATTCTGACACTCATTTGTCTTGACCCTTTATATATTCTCAGAGACTGACAGTTTTGTATACAGACTCATCTTCCTTGTTGTTTGAGGCTGCATCTGAACACTATTATCCCCAGGAAGTAGCTCTCCTACCTCCCATAAAACTGGATGATCCATGCAATACCTCCCATTGATTGAGCATAACTATAAATCAGTGTGAATACAGTTTAATAGGGTCCATGGTAAAGTTACCCAACCCAAACAGACACTTTAGAAGGCTATGAATTCATTCCAGTTCCAACCACCATTGCACAAACTTTTTTTTTTTTTTTTAGATTTCTTTCTTGGAATTATCAGGAAAATTGAAGAAAAGACTATAAATAATGGTGAAATATATATAACTCACTGAAAAAGAATTCTATTCTTTTTGTAAATTGGCAAAAAAATTCTAGGAAGCAAGAGGTTTCCAAAGGAAAGTAAAAAAAATCTTTTAATTTTAAGGTTAATACTATAAAAAAAAAAAAACAACCCTGTGTGCTTTCCTTTATTTCAACATCTGAAAATAAAATTATTTCCCCTCAAAATGCTTATTTGGAAAATGAGTGCTTGCTTCATTAATTTCTATAAATGTATAAACAGTCATTTGAGATTGTGTTTTGTCTATGACAGTTTTGAGTATAGGTAATGAAGCAGATTTCAGTTAAAATGGTGTTTTTCCAGCATGAACAAGGCCAAATAAGCAGAATTTCATAAAGAAAGTTGGACAAAATGGCATTTATAATGAATCCAATAAACTTTTCTATTTAATAGTTATTCATATTACCATTGAAATATATATTTCTGGATAAAAAGAAAACCTCATTTATCATGACCATGACGGTATTGTATTTTATTTCCTACATTATTTCTGACCTCAATTTCCAAAAAAGGACTTTATCCATTTGGTTGGCATAAATGATAGTATTAGCACAAATGCAGACTTTTCTCAGGTTCGAATACTTTGAAGGCTATTTAGAAACCTGTATGTCTCTACAAATTTGTTTTAAATGCAGGAAACTGGGCAGCTTCCACTACATACTGCATCTTTCAGACTGGCATATCCAGTAGCTCCAGTGGCTATTTTAACAGGAATTTAAATTATCTGTCAAATCTCAATTCCATCCCCTTTGGCTCAAAATTCAATTTAAATCACAGCACTTTCCTTCAATTTTAATGTTCAATGGTCATGACCACACTTATCAAGTCTCCCTCTCCTCCCAGGAGAGTAGAAAATATGAAATAGTACGTTGGTTTCTCTACAGCAAGACAGGTCTCTTGTACCAGCAGGGATATGTGTGAAATAAAGTCATATAGACTCTGAGGTCCTGTGCTCATGTGCTTATTAACTTCAGAATGTGAGGTCAGAGAGGCCATTGTACCTGATGTGATTAAGAAACCCCATCCTAGTACCTCATCACTGTATGCTCTGTACACCGTGGCTAGAGTCTTCTTGTGCAATCTTGGACACATCTGCCGAGTAGCATCAGTAATAGGTACAGCCATGTTTAGGCGAATGCTTATCAACTTTGTTTAGGTGCTCTTTATGTGAGGTTATCCAAAATATAACCAAGATCCTAGCACCTGTGTCATCAGTGGGTCACGAAGTTGTATATGCATGCACGAGTTCCATATGTGTTCATGGGTGTTTTTACCCCTATACGGAAGTGTTATGGAATTAGGAATAATGGACACTTAGTCAGCACTTACTCCAAAACACACCTAGTGGCATGGACATGAATATGGCTACTGTCAATTCATCCTTATAATATTAGAAGGCAACATTTTACTGATTCCAGTTTTTATATATGAAATATAGAACATTAGAGTAATAGACATAAAGAAAAACCTATAAACAAAAATTCTCTGTATCTCCTAAAAGTTTTATTCCTACAATCTAACATGTCATTGTACAGAAATGAATTGATACTGTCGTCTGATAACTGCATAAATCTGGGAATTAATTAATTTATGTATTCCCTATCACTCTCAATAAAATTTTTACCAAAAAATGCATAGAAAATACCACAGACTTTAAAAGAAACACAGAGTTCAGTAGGTGATTCATGTAGATTGAATGATGCTATTTCATGATGGTTATGTTACTAGAAGGCTTATTTGGTCCAAATATTAACTCCCTTTATCTATAGGTTCCTATAACTCACAGATAGGCAGGTTCATATGACCCTAGCGTTCAGAAAGTCCAAAAAATTAGAACTCATGTGTTCCTCCCAAATTAATCCACTTTGTGGCTTTATATTCAATGAATCAGGGACCTTACCACTCCAACTTTACAGAGAAAATTATAACTTTTTTTTTATCATGGACAAACAATCCTCAGCACATTCAACAATGAAGATGTGCTAATAAGTGACACACATGCATTATGTTATCCAATTATTAGCTTAGAAAATATTTTGCAAGACTCTAAGACATATACCACAGAATTAGAGAAGGAATAAAAAATATAAAATTGGCTCTTGGTACCAGGTACACTTCATAGGTGGATAAGTCTCAACCGTATTTATTAAGTACTATAAGCAATGTATAGAGAAGGCAAGCAGAATCTACTATACTTGACTAAAAGTTGACAAATCATACTAATTTTTATTGTTAGAAAGAAATGGCATGGGAGTCTAGAAAACAGGTAAGCAATTCAGACAGTAGAAAAAGACACCAACACTGAAAGAAATAGACAACATGATTCTTTCAGTAGAAGTTTACAATGGTGTCACTAAATTTTGACTGGCTTGCTGGGTATTCTTGTGTCATAAGGGAATGAATTAGTGTTCTATTCTAAAGAAATAATGACCAAGTATCTGTTTTCAGAAAATAGTGCTAATGGTAAAGTAGAGTGTAGATTGGAAAGTATCCTGTTATGTCTTTCTGTTTTCAAACCTCCTAGGTCGAGCGTTTCATCCATCTTCAGCTTCTCTAATTGTGCTGTCTTTTGATTGTATTTTGTGAATCCCTTATTGCCATCTGTAATTCCTAGCTCTACTGTTTCCTGTTTCACATGAATGTTGTGTTTACATTTATACTCCCAAGGTTAACTGTATCATGAAACTCTTCCCCCAAACAATCATGGTTTCCAGTTGCCCATACAGAACAAGCCTGGCACTTGGATAGCTCTACTCTGCTTTCCAGTGAGTTTCATAGACATTCTTGGTTTGCCTGCTCATGTGTACAACTGCATCACTTCCTCTTTCCGTGTCACCTGCTGGCTTGACATTCCCATCTTGTCCGTGGGAATAACTACAACTTTATTGATCTAGACTTTAATTTAACTCCTTTTTAATAATTACTTCTTAGGTCATTCCTGGCAAGTTAGATGTCTCTAGTCTTTAACTACAAGTAATTACCATCACTGGGCATCACTTAAACCTCCCTTACAAACTGTATTACCAACTCCCTGTTCCTGTCTGTCTACTTTTTTTCCTCTATTGTGTGCATTCCGTCTCTCTCTCTCTCTCTCTCTCTCTCTCTCTCTCTCTCTCTCTCTCTCTATCTCTCTCTCTCTCTGTCTGTCTCCATATGTATATGTATTTACATATACATAAAAAACACATATATATAAAAAGAATGTAACTACTTCAGTCGCAAAACAGTTGCCATCATATTTCCCAACTGTAATGGAGGACTCACGGTGACTACCATTTACTATGGCCATCCTGTCATTATCACATACCAGACACTATTTTATGTGTTTTAAATGCATTGCTTAATTTAATTCTCACCACATCCCTTTTTGAGTAGGCGTGATCACTATGGGACAACTTAGTCTGTCATTAATAAATATTCCTAATTAGCATCATAGTAATCATAAAATATGCCCTTGGTTTTCTTTATCAATTAAAAGTTAACATTTAATTATTCAGTAATCTCTCTCATGTCCTCTTTTTCACCCTTTATCTATATATACCTGGAACATTAATTTACTAAGAATGTAAAGAACTTGAAAATAGGAGAACAGTGTTTCTTGTTTTGAGAAACTTACGTTCATCTCATGAATATGCACTGTCCTTTCCCTAAATCCACCTACGTCTGTCTCTGTCTCTGTCTCTCTCTCTCCCTCTCCTTCTCTCCTTTTCTCTCCTCTTCTTTCCTATTCTCTCATGTCCTCATTAAGACTCATGCTTAATCTTTATTAAAGCTGTTCCTTGGTGAACTTCAACTTGCCTTTAAAGAATAGACAGTCGGAAAGCTGGATTGCTTTGTGTGGTGCGTCATGCTTCTTACCTACATATCCCAATATTTCTGCTAATAGTCACCTTAGCTTGGCTTAGAGAAGCATAACATGACCTAAAGGAAGCATCTCCTGTTCTGCATCATGTATAGAATCACTGGACTGCAGTCAATCACATAAAAGTTAACATTTACTTATTCAATAATCTCTCTCATGTGTTCTTTTTCATACTTTATTTATGTGCCTGGAAAATTAATTTACTAAGAATGTAAACAACTTGAAAATAGAGACAGTTTGTCAGGACATAATATACTATTAATTAAATTTTAGCTGTGCTGTGACATTATTAAGTTCTAAAACTATAGTTTATACAAAGTTTGGCAGAATTTCACACCTCCCTTCCTTCATCCTCCACATATACTAATCATTCACCATAATATAAAAAAAAAACCCTACTCTGTTTACATCAACACTTGCCCTCATAATTTATTAGACATTAAAGATAGAGGTGTCTATCTTTCCATTCTCATGATTAAGCCCTTGAACTGTGTACTTTTGTCTATATTAGGTCTTTTAAATTTATCCTTCATTTATCTATATGTTGACATATTAAATGTGGAAGGCTTTTATATAAAATTGTTCCAGCTTTTTTCTGAGATAATACTAAGAAAAAGAAACTGTATGTGGTTATAATTTACAGTGTGACAACATATGTGTTGTGAAGCCACAATCAAACAAATTACATTCCTACTACCTCACACAGCACATTTGTTTGTTTTCAAAAATTACACTTTAATGATTGCATTGATGTAGACAATATGTTTAGATTATCTTGCCCCTATTTTCCCTTGCAAGTCCCCCAAATTTGCTCAAAATGTACCCCTCCTCACCCCAGGTCCTCTCTTTATTTTTAATCTCCCACTATGTCCAGTTGGAAATGCTGTATGTTTTTAAGTGTGGGGTCACCTACTAAAGCAAAGACAACCTACTAGAGATAGCTCCCTGAAGAGAAATGACTCCTCCTGCTCCAGCTGTCATCAGCTGCCAATATTTAATTATGGGAACACTTATGACCTATTCATTTGCTGAATTCAAACTATACAATACAGTGCTATTAAATGATATCATCATGATATATGTCATATCTCCAAGTTCAACTGTGACTACATAAGAGAAACTGAAAATTTAAACCAATACCTTCCATTTCACTAATCATCTAGGCTTGGATAACCAACATTTAAGGAATTATTTCTGTGAGGGAGATAATTTTGGTTCATATATGTGGTATTATTCGGTGTATATATTTCTATGACTCTGTTTTTCACTTAATGTAGTATTCTTCATATTTACCATGTTGTCACAAATGACAAAGTTCCTTTACTTTTAAGAAACAAATACCATTCCCTTATATTTTCTCATCTATGCATTGTTTTTATGTTAGGTTATTCTTACCATGTCATATTGTGAATAATGTACATGCAGTGTACAGGGAAACATAAATACATGAGCTGCAATTTTTCTTCATTTAGATATATGCCAAGAAGTAGAATTTCTATATAATATCATTGTCCTGTTTTTAATTTTGAAAGCAGACTTAACAATGCTTTGTAGCAAGCACTTTGACATACTGGACCATCTTGCTGGCCTGTGCACTATTTTTGTCAATCTGTCTGCATTTACATCTCTTCATTTGAAAATCATTTGTTCATTCACTTTGTCTATTTGTAATTACCTGATTCCCTTTCTTGTGTTGAACCATTTCAAATTCTGTTTGACACATTATCCTCATCAAAGTCATGTAATCTGAAAATATATATTCCCAGGAAGTGGACTGTGACTCAACTCTTGTAAGTGATTCTTATGTGTTGAAGAAGCTTGAAAGAAGTGTTTTTACTCAAATGTATATTTCATCATTACTGTAATATTCATATTTGGACAAGGTTTATGGGAATGTCAATGGTTGAATGGCCATGTAAAATATAATGTATACACACACACACATACACACACATACACACACACACACACACACACACACACACATGTGCATGCACATATATAAACTTCTTACACTCTTCCAAAAGCAATTTTACCATTGTAACAACATGTTGTTATTGGATCACATTATTCTGAGAGAAATAAGGCAGTCACAGAAAATCAAATACCAAGTGATTCCACTTCTGTGTGGAATGCTAAAAAGTCAATTAAGTAGAAATACAGGGAGTTTGGGGGAAAGCGATGTTCATCAAAGTTTCAGTTAAACTAAAGAAGTTACTGTGATGTGTTACAATGCATTAAGACAGTTACTTCTTACATGTTGCACAAATAAAAACTGTTAATATGTTTCAATATCTTAACCATAAACAATAAATTAGTTTGCTTATGGGTAAATTGAATAGCTTCGAGTTAATGTCTCTATGATGGACACAAGAGTTAAAGTATTACATTTACCCTTTATATTTATATAATTGTCAATAAAAATAATTCATATCAATTTAAAGGAAGAGCTTTAATATATCTTAAGTCTAAAAATGAAACTGCAAGCTACTGAATAATTTTATTTTCATCACTTTTTAAAAACAGAAATAAATGCATTCACACAATAGCCTGTACCTTTGTGCATACTTAAGTTTTCTAGTATTTAAGAAAATTGAAGCTATTTTCAAAGGCAGTAATCAAATTGTACTTCATTTCCACAAAGCAGTAGTACTTAGCAATGAAACGGAAACAAATGGTGATTTATACAGACAATGAGCTGGCCCATTCTTAGAGCAATAGTCAGAGTAATAAAGAAAGCTCACCTGATGGGATGATTTCATTTCTATAGTAGTTTTAAATGGAAAAATTATAGAAATGGAGAATTAGCTAACAGATTTCAGGGAATGAGGGTGAGGTAAAGTTGTAGAAAAGAATATGTGGCCCCAAAAGCCACATGGGGTGTCACTTTGCTGATTCAATGCTTTAGTATCCACACAAGTCTCTCAGTTCCAAAACTGAACTACAGTATTATAAGACCCCATTGTAGGAGAATCCTTAGTAAGAACATACCGCTCTCTACAGTATTTGTTCTAAATGAACGTTGTGAGTCATCAATTATTTCAAGATCAAAACTTTATTTCTAAAGACCTCTATTTTCTGCTGCTGTTGGACAGTTTGTACTTATCTATTATGTCCATTTGATATCTAGTTGTTAAATCTCTTTACTCTTTATTGGCTTTTTGTCTGGCTAACCTCTCCTGTTGTGAAAACATGCATTAAATTCCCCTGCTATTATTGGAATGCTACATTTTTCCATCTTTGGTATTGACAATATTTATTTTATATATAAAATGCTCAAAGTTTTTGATGACTGTCATATTCTGTTTATGAATTAACCTACTGTCAATGCTGAATGACTTCTATGTCTCTTCTGTAGTTTTTGACATAAAGTATTTTTTCACTAACCACACTTGATCTTATTTCATTATATTTGCATAGACTATCTATGCCTGTCTCTTCATTTTCAGTCTATGTCAAAACTATGAATCTGTAATAGGCAGCATGTAATTGTTACATGTTTCTTTTACATTAATATATTCAGTGATAAGATGTTTTTATTGGAGAATTTTAGTCGTTTATGCTTAGAGTAATTATCAGTCAACAAAGACTACTTAGATTTTTCTGTTTTCTTTCTTAATTTGTTTTTTCTCCTTTGCAATATTCATTTTTGAGTTAATGGTAATTTTATGATTATATACTTTGATTGGTTTCATCTTTGTGAGTACACCATAGATTTTTTTTTCATGGAAAATCCCCATGATAAATTCATAGAATCTTACCAGTGTCAGTTGATGGCAAGGGTTCATAACCCATGAGAGAGAGGCAGAGTGGGTTAAAAAATAAAAAATAAAACCACACCTCTTATGGATGGGACAAACTTCTCTCTCTATTCCTTCTATTCTTTCTTACTTCTCTATTCTCCTTTCCTATTCTCTCTCTCCTGTCTTTCTGTTTTTCCATGATGTGTGTGTGTGTGTGTGTGTGTGTGTGTGTGTGTGTGTGTGTGTATTTATATTTGACAAAGCCCCTCATGGGAAAAGATCACATTACAATCACATCTTAATCATAAACTTAAACTTAAACATAACGATTACAGGTTTTACATTTCAGTGATTACAAGTACCATATTTTTTAAAAACAAGTTCTCTTAAAACACACACCTGAAAACCTAGTTTTCATATATATTTTTCCCACAATACATCTATATCCTAGAAGGAATAGGTTTTTTAAAATTATAGATTAAAAGAGGTTAAGCAAGTCAAATAATTTCACAGCCAGCTTCTATTGTAATTGGTGGGTTGTTAGAGAATGAGTACACGTCATAGTATCCCAACTTAACACAATTTTTATTTAGTTAACATAGTGAAACAAGTTTATTATAACTAGAAAACTTTAAGTCAGGAGTCTTTTTGCTTTTCTTAGGTAAAAGGAAAGTCTTCTGCAGAGCTCTATATCCCCGAGGTATACCCCAAACTTATCAGTAAATGTTTTACTCTAGAGACCAAGAAAGAATCAATTTTATTTGTCATCGAGGAAGTTCAAGCCTAACAATGGGCACTGAAACTCATTCATTATTACTTGATCAAGGGTCTGTTTTTCATAGGTGAAACTACATGGGCCTTATCAATTAAGCTTTCTTTGCTCCAGGTTTCCTAACCCTGACCAAACAAGTCCCTAGCAAAAATATTTTTTCTTCTTAAGATATGATTCTAAGGTAGCTAGCAAAACATCCTAATTTAACTCTGTAACTATATGTGAAAAACACTTACTTTTTTAACTATACATGTTTTATAGTTATTATTTATGGAGTTTCAATAGAGTTACCAAGGCAACTGAGTGGCACTGCCTTGCCAAGTGGCTTTGCTTGAAGGAAAATCATCACCATTGTTGCGTGTGCCAATAATACTGCCCAGTGAGGGGTTAGAGACCCCTGTTGAACTTTCATGCCACAAAAGAGACAAGGAGATTATTGTAGCAATAAGCAGGATAGGGCCCAGCAGTAGCAAAGGGCATTCAGGAGACAATCCACTGAGAGGCCAAAGCAAAAACCTGCTGTTGCCTTGCTAAACAATAGACTGACTACTGATGCTCTAATGCTGGCTGCTGTTCCCCTGCACCGCTCCAAGCAGAATATCTCATGGTTTATAATCACCTGTGTTAAGTTGATTATAACAACTGTATTAAGTAGTCTTGGTGGGTGTGACAACTTACCTTCAAGAAGCAACTTAAAAGAAAAAGAGTAGCTAATTTTAGCTTACAGTTTGAAGCTATATGGTGTATCATGGCTGGGAAGGGACAGATTAGGCACATGAAGGCAGCTGATCATATTGCATCTACAGTAGAATACACAAAGAAATAGAGTTATAGTTGGTCTCTTTAAACTCCAAGTCTGAGGTCACTGGTCTCCAGTTTCTACATTGTTTGTGGCAGGCTCTCTTTGTTTTCCCACACAAATTTATAGGAGTACTAGGATATAAGAGGCACACTCCTATGTCTGTGGCATGACATTACTTCTTGGAATGTTGATAAGTAATAGTTGTTTTAGAAGATAGAGGCAAAGAATTTTATAAAATTGTCTAATATGAGGGAATTTCATTGGAACCAATAGTGCCTATATTGACTAATCGGAGACAATATATATGACCCTTCAATTTACTGTATGTTAATAAGAAGGAATAGATGAGATGATGACAATTCAGTTCCTGAGAAAGAAGTGCAAAGACAGCTGAGAAACATTATCTAGTGCAAACAGGGACCTCTGTGTTAATCTGGTAGTCGCTTTAATCTAGTCAGCTTTTAATCTACTATTCAGATTTTACCATATCAAACTACTAATAGAAAGATTTAACTGAATGGATAGAGGTTCCTCTGAGATGATTAAAGAGATCTCTGCATATGTGCTGTTTTCAAATTATGGAAGATCCATCAATGATATAAATTTTATCTGGTCCTCTCTAGAAGTGAGGAAATGAGGTTCTTCCCATGGAGGGAGAAGTATGTGGTCCATCTCTTGGTTCAGTCCTTGAATCTTTCAGGAATATTCCCTAAATTAGCCAGACTCAGGAAGAGCATCATACATTAAGCATTGAATGTCCTGGATTTAGTGTGTAATTTAAAAAACAATCCAGTCTAAAAATAAATTTAATTCAAAGAATTGTGGGGTTTGTTTTGTTTTGTTTTTGTAGTCAGCCTTCTGTCCTGGGAAAATTCTCTAGTAGTTATGTTGAAACCAGTAACAAATGTGTCTGTAAGTGAGGTACTATGAGCCCCAGAAAAAGAAGAGTGAAAACAACAAAAATGCCCATGCTGTGTGTCTATATTTTGATGCATCCAAAAAGAAATAAACCTTTTTCTTCTGTAGAAAAGCTGTTGCAATTCTGGAATTGGATCTTTGAGTAAATTCAATGTTTAAAAACATGAATATTTAAGATGTTGCTAGTGACTATGGGACATCAGGTGGACTAAAAATACTAGAAGTTTGCCAGTAAATCTTTTAACAGGTTCTTTGCTGCTTAAACCTGGGGGGAAACAAGATAAACCAATTTCCTCTCCTCTCCTCCCCTCCCTTCTACTCCTCTCTCTTCTCTTCTCTTTACCTCCGTTCTTTCTTTTCCTCTTGCTCCTGCATTATGGCATTAACCACTGTAAGAAGATGATTCAGAATATTAACTAGTTGTCTACTGAGAACATATGAGCTTATTTCTCAAATACACTGGGAGACTTCAAGGAAAAAGGAACAAAGAACTGTACCCTTTGTTTATAAGTGCCCACATAAATGACCCCAGAAGCCAGTTCAGCATATTTTTGTCAGTAGTATGTGTCCACCACTAAGTTGAAATGGGGATTCTTCTGGTGGCCAAAAGCTGTGTATGGAGAAGGAACAGTGCATCTTGGGACCCATTTGAGTTACAAGCCTCTTGGAAGATTTGATGAATTGAAATATTGGTAAATAGAGGCAGCCACTGTCTCTTGAATGATATTAGAGTCCTAATTATAGTAGCTTTACTGAGTGCTGTGCAAAACTAGATGATGGATTGAGTACAGTCTATTGAGGGAAGTTTCTGAGTAGTCGGTAGGCTGGAACACAGAGTCAGTTATCAAAGCAATGCAGTGTTGAGACAATAGTTGGATGTTGTTGGGGGAGATCTTTACCAGGAAGCACTTGCATTCCTGTTTCAAAGGCAGACTCAGCTATTTCTTTGGTTTTGAAATATCTTTTCAGGCATGCTTGTGTAGCAAATGGGACAATACATGTTGTTTTTCTCTGGGGCAAGTGCCAAGCATACCTATAGCCTATAATCACATCCATGAGCTAAAGCTAAGATGCTCAGGGCTTTTCATTTGTAAAACAAGACAGCAAATAAAGCTGCCATGTGGTCCTGTAAGAACTAGAGCTCCTGGAACTGAAGCAAATACTAACACTCTGGCTTCTGCTACTGCCATGAATAATAACCATCTCTGTCTCTGACCCAAATGTCTCATGTCTGCAGCTATTGTTTGTGAAACTGTGACAGGTTAACTTGTTACCATGCAAATGGGGTAACACCTCTGACTTTTCACAGTTCTCAAAGTCCTTTCACACAGACTGTTGTTTGCAAGTTGAAATTAGGAGACAGCACTGTCACCATAGTAAGTACTTGCCATTTGTTATTTTTTGACAACTATTTAATAAGACATAGAAATATAAGTAGTCATGCAATAGTTACAGTAACATATAAATAACTAGACAATTTATGAAGAGATAACTAGTAATAATAATCAAAGTTATTATATAATACGGAAACTTGATGCCATCTTGAAAATACATTTGAGCAGCTTAGGACAATGAAAGGACATTGAAAGAAAAAAGGCCAATGGAAAGGAAGATGTGAACCATAATTTGCTTAACAAATAGTCTTAAGAGTGATATGCAGGCTAATAAACAAGCTGGCCAAATTTTTAGTCTCTCTATAGATATAGATATAGATATAGATATAGATATAGATATAGATATAGATATAGATATAGATATAGATATAGATATAGATATAGATATAGATATAGCACACACACGTATGTGTGTGCATTTGAGTGTGCTTGTGTGTGCCTGTGTTCATACACAGTGTAGATAAGTCTGTCTGATGTCCTGATCTATCACTCTCCATCTTATTCCATTGAAACAGGGTCTCTCACTGAATCTGGAGCCAGACTGGTAGCCAGAAACCCCAGTGATTTTCTTTTCTCTATGCCTCCCACCTCCCCACTTCCTGACAATAGCATTGGGGTTCCAGATATGTGTGTGTGGACACATTTCAATTTTTATGATAAGTGGTGAAGATTTTGACTCAGGTCTTCATGGTTGTGTAGCAAGTGTTCTTATCCACCACCACCCCCACCTTCAGCACCTACCAACCAATTTTTTAATACAATCCTCAAAACATGATCTTCCATGAGACTTACCACATCCTTTAATGATGTCAGCTAGCAATGTTTATATGCATTATTTAGGAACTGGAAGTTATTAAAGATTATTTAAAAGACCTAGAGAAATAAACTATGGAAGTCAAAGCAAAACTGGCTGAGCAGGTAGCTCAGTGTCAACATGCAAACACATTCCACTAGAGGTCAGCAGCTGCTAAGTCCCAATCAAACAGAAGACACACCATATAGTCCACAAATACCCACTTTGAGATCCTGGAAATCCATAACCTTCTGTCCATGAAGCCCAATGCTTTGAGTTCTTCTTTCCAAGTCGCAAGATCTAAAGACTAAGGAAGAAAATGCCTAGAGTGACTCTGTAGACACATCACAGGCACGAGTGGGATAGGGAGAGTTTCGCAAAGCCTAGATATGCTGTACGCTGGTTGACATCTGGCAACCCCCTTCTGGTGTCTTGGCGATCATTCAGGAGCTGGCTTCTCTGCCATGGCTGCTACTGGCTTTGCAGAGGGCACCTCTGAATCTCACTTGGAGGGAAGGGCTATTTAGAGGAGATGACAGAAATATGGCAGTAACCCCTGAGGGAATGACAGATGTAGTTTTCAGATGATCAATTACTGAAAGACAAGATGACTTTAGTTTTGATTTTAAGAAACATTCCTCTACTGAGTTATTTCTAGCCCCTTTTCTCTGCTGTGGATTCTAGAAGTTCTTCATATTGGGTATTACTATCCAGTTTAGGTGATGAATGCAACTTAATTGTTTTAGATAGCAGGTATGATGGCTACTTACCAGCATGGAAAATGACTTGCTGAATCTCTGAAACAAAGAATCTATGGTATACTTTGCCACGCAACAAATCTTGGATTTATAAAAACAATATTCCAACTTTAATTAGAGAATATTAAAAATTCTGTGGATAAAAAGATGTTTATTACATGTTTATTCATTTAAGATAAGTCACATTTATGATCTAATAAAGATTAGTTTATAACTTCTATGTATACATTAGTTTGCATGTAGGTCTCATTAGAGATTTTTATGGTTAATACATTTTAAAATAAACTCATGAATGACACTGTGAGGCACAGCCAAGGGAACTTCAGAGTGTGAGTCATATGGCTTGAGTTCTAACACTGACTCTATTGGTAATGAGCTGAATGGACTTGAGTATGTAACTTAATGTTGACAGATGTATTTGTTCTACTCTAATGAGAGATATTCTTACAATAGAGATAACTATGATTCTGACAATTTTAAACTATGAATAGAACTAAGGCCACATAAAGTTATACAATAAAGAAAATATTAAAATAGCAAATTGAACTTTGTTCATAGTCCATTGGTGTTTCACTCAGCATCCAGAGGAAGACCTTGGGCATCTATCAGGGCAAAATATAACTGGGGCTAGTATTTGTCCTCACAGGAAAGTTCAATGGCCCACAGTGCAGAGTATTGTTTTTTGATTGCTTAGCATTCCATTTGCAGCCCTGGGGTCCCAGAGAACTGCCCTCATATTAGAAGCCCCTCAGGACTATTCTCAAGATCAATGCTTTGATCTCTATAGTCATTCACTGCAGAAAATTAAACTAGACTCCTGGGATCCAAACAACCATTAGCTACAGCCGTGGGGACATAAGAAACCAGGAGCAGACCCATTTCAGACATCCTACTGAACAAATAAGCTTGAACAATGGGAACCACCTTAATGCCTGTTTCTATTTTCTCAGAAAGGTGTACATCTTCTCATGGTAACAGATGCTCCAACAAGAGTACCTCATACCTATACTCAGAATCAAGACAAAATTTAACTGAGTTTTACGATAAAACTATCCACTTAAGAAGTGTATTATAATGTAGTCTGTAAACATCAACTGAGCAAAAATTTATCATTTATTTTACTCTATGCTATAAGTTAACAAAATCTGAGGTTCAGGGAAGGCACTTTGTTATTGAGGACATTAACAGAACTTATTAAATGAATACTACAGGATAACATGCAAAAAAGTGTATATAGTTCTTGTCAAGAGGATAAACAAGCACCCAGCCATCAGTGAGCCTGTGATCACTTCTTACTCATTTGTAACGTGAGCTTGTAATACAGGTATTCCACTGCACAGTCATTGTAAGTAAGGAGGAAGTGAGTGTCTTCTTATAGTGACAACTTGGTTCCCTCTAAGGAAGGGGCTCTTACCAGCTTGCCTTTGATTTTCAGTCTTCTTTTCTCATTATCTTTGTCAATTAAGAGGTATTGACCTCCTGCAGGAGCATTGACCCCATCTTTGGAGCAGTACCATATTAAGTAATAGAAGAATAGGAACTGGCTTCACCAATTTCAGCCATTTACCCTTGAGGTTACTTTGTTCTTGTGTGCAGAGGAAACATCATTGGCTTTGCCTTGGGCTCCAAGGAATCGCTCTCTTTGAATCTCATTAGTGAGTTTGCTTTCACAAAGGTAGAGAAAGTTTAAAACAAGCAAATTGCTTATACAGAAAGGTTTTTTTTTTTTAATTTAGCTTTGTATGTTTACTGTACCTGCACCTGTCAGCCTATGGTGCATTTATCCCATATCAAGGTCAGAGGAAGACCATGGCAATTAATTCACCACTCCTAGTTACCTCAGAGATATGACTTCAGAAGGTTTAATAGAATTTCTCTACTTTGGTTGTTTCTGAACTATTATTTTTTTAGTTAATCACTTTACATGCAAGTAGAAACATTGGAAACACTATAGATGAAAGTTTTACAAGCTACAGGTATGAATGGGACTCCTAAATATTCAGAGGAGACAAAGTGAGAGAAACCTGTTGTCAATGAAAGGTATAAGTGATTCTAATTCAGAACGCAACAATATCGTCTCTTCATCGTCCAGGTCTACAATGAGCTTAAAGTTTTAAAAATAAATTTTATTTAGATAAAATGAGAATCTAACAGAAAATTAAATTATTGATAATAAGATCTGGAAACTCTAATATTGTGCAGAAATCTGACTTCCTGCCATATACATATATCTATACATCTTACCTAACGCATATCATATAAACCAGCTTAATATTCTTTCTAAGATGTTTAAAGTATATATCATTTTTCAAACCTGTCATAATATCTTATTGCATTCATTCCTGAATTATAAACAAGCCACATAGTCAAATATATTTAATGCTCTGAAATGCTTCTCTATAGGTACACAGTAATTAGCAAAATTGATAATTTTCTATTAAATTATTTGTATTAAACCTCCATGTAGCATAGATTTCCCTTATACTTGAGGTTACTCTGATGACTAGCAATATGATATAATTTATACTTTGAAACCCAATTTATGATATAAAAATCTATTATATACTAGTTACACATATCTAACAACTTTATTCGTATAAGTCATCATCTTTACTGGGAAAATGGTATAATAAAAATAGTAACACTTCCATTTGGTTATTAAAAATGATAAGACATATACAGAATGTTTGATAAATATTAAATGCTCGGGAACTAATTGCTTCATTTTATATGGCTCATGACACATTACTGTAGAGGCAAGCAAATATTTCTGAAAGTCATTGTTCTTGACTTTAAACAGAAAATCATGTAGTTAAGATCTATCTGTTCCAATGACTCTGCCCCACGAATGTGCACATCCTACTATAGTTTCTGTTTAGAAAGAAAGGAGTTATTTGATTTTCAGAAAGTGTATTTCAACATATAGAATGTGAGCTTTTCATGGCATACCCAGTATGTACCACACTGCTTTGATCTTTCCATTGCTATAGAAGGTTTTTCTTGGTCTTTGCCCTGTATTTTCAGTGTAGCACACTCCATCACAAACTGAGGTCGAGCCCCAAGAGCCAAATAGTAAATGAAGTGTCAAATGATACTTGGCATATATTGCACACTTGCCACGTGTTAAACACTTCACTAAGCATTTAATTGGCACTTTATCATTGAGCTGTCACAATCATCTACAACATTAGGTACCATTTTATCAACTTTATGGAGAACGAACAGAATCTCAGAAATGTCAAATCATCCCAGGGCACATGGCTCATAATTGACAGGATTTGGAATTGTGCAAGATCTAGTCTTAATGGGTTTCATGATCTTCTCCTTACAGTAAATTTTCCTCCAAAGTCTCTTCCTGCAATCACACCGTTTCATACTGAAATATCAAAAGTCTTGTATTTGAGCTCATGGGATTTATCCCTGTGAAGGGCTTACATGTGTTTCATGTTGGGTTACATCATGAACTGGACCATTCTTCAGATAACATTTTAAGGAAATGACCAAGCTCAACCTAGAAAGAATGAGTTATTAGCCTCGAATGATAAATATGGTGGATATGAAAATAAACCTTATTTAACAATCATTCCTCTCTTCTTAGTTTTAATCCTTCCACCCCTCCCTAACCATATTTAATCATTATTAAATAAAACCCATTCTTCCATATAAATTATTCCCATGACAGAGACAAATATGTGGACAAATCATGTAATAAACAGCAGTCAAATGAATTACATTTATCACAAGTTATCCATTTGAACTTCAATAACAGTCTTCATTGTGATTAAAAATCCATGATCAAGTGTTGGTTATATTGAGATCCTGAGAGGCTGACAGGAGGTGAAGTGTTTATTTATTGGTCCAAAGCTATGCTGCTAGTATTAGAGCTGTGCCCAGATACTATGTAACAACACATGGCTTTAGGAATGCTCCTCTGTTTCCATAGACATTGATGAAATCAAACAATATTCAGTGTCCCTCTCTCAGATCTCCTGGATTTCTTTAAGCCACACCTCCAGAAAACATCCCAACAAATGTGAATTTAAAGAATTTAAGTTCAAGTCTTCTTCTTTGTCTCAACAGCATATTAAACAGGGTTATTAAAAAATTAGTTTTATTTTTATAGTATAAATTAATTATAAAGATGTAAATCTTACATAGCTCTTCCACAGTCACATGACTACAAATTGAGATGAAGAGTCCCATAATCTGTCTTCTGTACCCTGGATATCCCAGGAAGACAATGGTCATTTGATCTAAATATGAAGGCCTGGACGCCATGGGAGCTGAAAGCATAAACCACAGCTCAGAACTGGAAAAAGGCTGAAGACTCAGCTCAGCAGAAAAGAAAGAAGCAAGAAGGGGAACTTTCTTCCTCTTCCGTATTTTGTTTTCTTTAGGTCTTTGATGAGCTTATAAGGAACACCTGCCCTGAGAAGGGTCATGTACTGAGTCATTGATTTAAATGCCATTCTTACCCAGAAAGCCTCACAGCCATCCAGAAATGATGTTCCATATGGGTGCCCCTTAGCTCGGTCAAGCCGACACATGAAATTCCCACAACACTCATCTACTCACTGACTGGTATAATGTCAGTCATATTAATTTTGTCATTACATCGTAGATAATATATTAGCCCGATTCAGAGAGGTACAGTACAGTGTGTAGGTGTTTTGTTCTATCATCTATCATCTATCTATCTATCTATCTATCTATCTATCTATCTATCTATCTATCTATCTGGTGCAGGTGTTTTCCTTGAATAAATATTTGTATGCCTGGTGCCCTCCGAGGCCAAAAATGTGCACCACATTCCTGGAACTGGAGTTACAGATGATCTTAGCCACCATTTCTGTGCTGGGAGCTGAACCTAGGTACTCTACAACAAGTACTGATAACTGTTATAGCTCTTAAGTTTCCCTCCTACCCTGCCATGTACATGTCTTAACCCTTTCCTTTAAAATAAATCTAAAATAGCTCTTTTCTCTTTGTGGAATGATGAGATCCCTTAACATGACAGATCCCTGGGCTTGTTTACAAATATCCATTGCCAGCAGCCTGCTGTGTTTCTAAGCAAGGCTGCTTGCTACATTTTATTGAGCATCAACTACACAAGATGATGTATTGAATGCTATCTTTTAACCCTCATAGTCCCTGATCCTTATAGTCTGAAGTTTAGAGGTGAAAAGAAAATACTTTATTGTAGAACAGTTACATAATTTACACCTAATCACCCAGTTAAAATAGCCTTCAATAAACATAAGATAGCAAATATAGGAAGGACGTGTTCACAGCCCACGTCCTTAACTGCCAATTTTTATTTTATTCCAAAATGAGAGATCCACTTAAGAGTTTCACAAAGCTTGAGACAGCCAAATAAATAAAATTGGAGCATTTCAAATATTCAAATGCTATTCAAATCCCGTGGTTTCATGGTCTTTAAATTGAATGTGCTCACTATCTTTGGCTGACAACCAAAAATATGATACCAGATTCTAAGCTCTTTCCCTAAAAATGTGGTAAAGGAATATGTTCTTTTTTTATCACATCAGAGCATCCTTCAAAACTCTAATATAAAACCCACAGCAAGGGGGCTAGAGTGGTGGTTCAGAACTCAAGAGTACTTGCTGTTCTTCCAGAGGACCTAATGAGTTTGGGTCCCACCTAAGTCAGGCAGCTCACAAAAACCTGAAACTCTGGCTCCAGAGAATCTCAATCTCTCCCTCCCTGTCTCTCCTCTCCCTCTCCCTGTCTGCCCCCCCCCCCGTCTCTCACACACACATACACATACACAAACACAATTTTTTAAAAATTTCACAAAAATGTTGAAGAAAATGATAATGTGACAACTATGTTTATGAGTCTATTTTATTTAAGAGAAATAACATGTTTCCATCCTCAAACCACCATGGGAAAATGGTGAGATAAAGAAGAACAGAGGAAATACAGTGAGGATTCTAATTGTTAACTATCTGTTAAAAGGCTGCCAGTTACTGCATTTCTCTGAGGAGGTGAAAGACAAACTTCTCACACTTTTCAGGTGAAAGGATTTACCACTTATTTACAAGTGTTTTGATTGAGCTAGTGAGTAGGCCCAATATTATTAACCTATCTGGTGTTATTGAATACCTATTTATTTCTGGTAGAGTTGAAACTTTCAGAAATTTTATGGCATTTTGAGCTTCCAAGGTGAAGCTGCTATTTCATAGATATCTGATGGAGTCATATTAGTTAATAAGCCAGGTCTCTTGTTAATATTTTCATAGACAATAGCTAGTCTTGAAAAGTTGTCTTTTCAAGACCTGGTGGTTATTTCCTGATAACAGTAAATAGAGACCTAGTGTTCTAAAATGATCAGCATGACCCTAGCGTACCACCAGAAATACACAAAAGAAAAAGAAGTCCTTGACTTTGGAAAGAGTAGTAGAAAATCATGTGTTCAATTGTTCTCAAACACAAACACATTATTTTAGATTGAGAGAAACAGAGTGCCCAAGTATTGAGAAAGCAATTCAAGTCAACCATAACTTCTATAAAGTCTTCACTTACTAGGCAGTTGTGAACCACCAGTCACACAGCATGTAGGCTCATAAGTGCTAGAAGAATCAGCAGGTTGTGGTCCAGCATTGCTCAAGGAGTTACAAGAACTGGACTCAGAGACATGAGAGCAGCATTGGTTGGAGTCAAACTCCACACTACGGCAACTCTCAGACACTGTAGACTTTAGTGGGGAGCACATGGCCATGCAGGTTGCAGGTTGGTAGCTCTGGGCTACAAAACCCACTTGCTGACAATGTCTTGACTGGCATGGTTGAGAAGCACACTCCGGCACCGCTGGGGTAGTTCCTGATTGGCATACTGGTCTCTCACCGGTCTTGGAACTGGAACAAGTTGTTGGGGCAGCTCTGGTGACCCAGGAACTTTGCACACAGGGCTCCACTTTGCACTGGTGCTGTTCACAGTTGGCCGGTTGGCAGGTGAGGGTTTCATTGTAGGTTTCTTGAAAGTTGTCCAGTAGCCAGGTTCTGCTGTGACAACTGCTAGGCAAGAGAATTCCATCTTCAAAGCTTTTAGAAGTAGAGTCATGTGTGATGGCACAGAGTAATGGGACTTTACGCAAGCTCCTGAATGAGTGGTGGTGGCTATGAGGCATATTCTCCAAACTCTTAATTGAAGTCAGTTAAAAAGACTCAAGTTGTCAAATGTCATATTTAAAGATGTAGATTTTATATCTCTGCTGAGGGCATTATATAGTACTCAGAAAACTGGGTGTTGGCTTTTATTTTCAAGACTCCTTTGCTCCTCATTGCTTAAGCTAATTTGAAGGATAACATCTTATTAGTGCTTTGCTTAGTTATATGTGAAATGGTGTCTTATTAACAAGATGCAAGTCCAATTGTTAATCTTCAAAATGGCTTTCATGTGAGTTCCATTGCTTAGTCATCAGGGTGAGGTTTGTCAAATAGGAGTCCCAACATGTCATCCAAGCTCACTATTATGAGTTTTTATATTGGTTAGGTAGACAATAAAGAGCATAGGTGTAAATTGTCAATTGAATACTGATTAATGTTCATCACTAGAGTGTTCAATGTACTGATCTTGGCCTCTAATTGAACAGCATGTATGTGGAATGCACAATAATATTTCTTCCTGTTATTCACTAAAACTATCGAATGTGCTCGGGATCCTAGCATTCTTTTTTCTCCCAATGTCTTACAATATTCACTTTATTTTTAATTGTGTGTGTGTACATGAGTGTGGTGCTTGCATGTGAGTGCAGATGCTCACCAAGGCCAAAAGAAAAGGTCGTATCTCCTGTATTTTTACTGTGGTTTCAGTCTGCTATGAACAGCTCAACATGAGTTCTAGAGACTGAACTCATGTTCTCTGCAAAAGAAATACTCACTTCCAACCCCTGATTCATCTTTCTAACCCCCGCTTCTCCCTCTTTATCTGAAACTTTGTTCCCTTAATCTCCTTGCCATCTTCATGGCAACTTCTGTTTTTCCATTTAAAGATAATTGCTTCTTCTTCTGAGTCACCAGTACATTATTTTTTAATGTGAAGTGTGTAATCTCTACTTTTTATTTCCCCTTCTATGCATTTAATAAGCTTTGACAATGAAGATGAATTCCTACTGAGATAAGGAAAATGATAAAAGATATTAAAATTATGTAAGCAAACACATAAGATATTCATCTACAACATTGGATCAGAGGTTATAAAACATTTTTTATTGCACATTTCAAACTGACATGATATTTGTACATATTTATGGGGTACAGCATGATAATTGGTTGTATATAGGTACTGTGTAATGGTCATATTGGAATAATTAGCATTTTCATCTTTTCAAGCATTTATTGTTTCTATATGTTGGAAAATTTTGTACTCTTCTGTAACTGAAATTATATCATAGATTGCTATAGAGCAGACTCATCCTACTGTGCTGAAGAACAGCAGCATGCACTCCTCCACTCTAATTGGACTTCACTGTCTGTCTTCTCCCTACTCTCATGCCAGCTCCTCCAGACCCTTTCTACTCTAATGAACACTATGCTGGTGCATTTCAACTCTTTGTGTTGTGATTGATTTTCCATCAGGCAATGTGCTTATTCTGTGATCAAGCTTTCTAAAGGTTAATATTGTCTCCCCTGTAGCAAATCTATTCCCAATAAGCTTTTTAGTTGTGTTCTATTTTTTATTTTATATATAAGGTGTGTGTATGTCTCTCTTCTCTCCCCGTGTGTGTGTGTGTGTGTGTGTGTGTGTGTGTGCGCGTGCGAGTGTGTGTCCATGGAAGGCCAGTGACATAAAAGCCAAAAAAGGTGTCAGATTCCTTGGAGCTGAAGTTACAGGCAGTTGTGGGCCACCATGTGACTTCTGGGAAACCAAACCTGGCTCCTTTAGATGAGAAGTAATTGCTTTTAACCACTAATCCATCTCTCCAAGTTATGTTTTGTTTTGTTTATTTTAAGTGTGGACAGATGATTGACTCCTATATCTTTTGCACCAATAGGCTCTAACTAGCAATTTCATTCTCAAAATGAAGAACCTGCCAAGATAATTTTTATAACACAGTCTATGATTTACTTAACTAAGGAAAAAAGATAATAGAGCTGTATTCTTAGGACAGTGTCCCAGGCTCCCATATAAAGGTCTGAAGAAGATCAGACTATCCAGGAATTCTGAGTAACCCTAATGAATACCTATCTTTAATATTTGAAGGACTAAGGATATTATAATAAATTTAAAAAACACTATAACACATGCGAATTTATTGTTTTGAAAAGAATCACTCGTGAATTTGGGGATCTTATTATGCTCTCTACATGAGCTCTCCAATAACTCATCAAATTCTTATGTATACAATCAGATATTAATTTGTTCTTTTATATTTTAAAGTGGCTTCCATTGGAAGTTCTGATCATCCTTCATGTGTGTGTGTGTGGGTGTGTGGATGTGTGTGTGTGTGTGTGCATGTGGGGGGGTATATATACACATATATTCGTGTGCTTGTAGAGGATGGAGGTTAATATGGTACCTTAGACACATCCCACTTTACTTTGGATACAAGAACTACTCAGGTAGACCAGACTAGCAGGCCACCAAGTCCCAGAGAGCAGCAGCCTGTCTTGCATCTCCAGTTACTGGAATTAGAAGCACAAGACACCATCCCCAATATTTAAAATGTGTTCTGGGGAATTAACTTTGATCCTCATTTGTGTACATCATGCACTTTCATGATTGATTTCCCTTTCCAGTCCTGATAATCCTTCTTAAAGTGATTATGCTTATACAATTACAGTTAGTGTAAGATCTAGTCCCTTAATCTAGTGTGTTATACCTTACAAGAGCTTATCTCTTTTTGTAATTTAAACTCTTGTCTTCAGCCCCTGCCCAGCTTGCTCCATACTCAAAAACCTTAACTCATGCTGTTTTAGTATGCCTCATCTTCCTTGACACAGTGTTTTGCAGATGCAGGTACACTTTTGTGCCAACCTTCCTTGTTTACCTCACTTCTCCTTTCTGCATTGACATCTTCTCTCTGTTTTCAGATGAAGAATTAGTTTTCCTATAGAGAAAATCTCCATAAACCCTTAAGAGATCTTAGAGGTGTATTGTTTCTTGACTGGATCTTTGCTACTACCCTATGAGTTTCATGAAGGCAAGAGACAACTATATCTTTCTCACTATCAGTTTCTCAACAATGAGTTGCATGGTGCCTGCCTGCCATGTAATAAGATCTTCATAAATGTATTTTGAAAATTAACAAACAGAGGGCGTTAAATAGAAACATGATCAAAGTGTGATTTCTGAGAGTATATGGTATTCAAGCTTTCCCATAACTCAGTGTTCAAGAATTGCAAAAGTTTCTTAGGTTAAATGAAAGTAGACATGCCTTCTATTGGGGAAGTAAGGATAAAATTGTTATGGAATTCCCTTATTAATATGGCACAGTCTGAGTCAGTTATTCTAGCATAAAGTTTAGATCTCCTCAGGCTTACTTTAGAAAGCTTTTATAGTGAAAAATTCTGTAATTTTTAGTGCCAACTCAAGACCTATTGTCAAAATGTGTGGCCAAACAGGGAATGATATAGATTAGACTTCACACCTGTCTCCAGAAACTAGCCTTATTCTTAACACCCCCCCCCAGTGTGTGGTAAATTAGTCCAGACCCACACAGTTCCTGACTATTGCATGTTAGACAGAGACATGAAATCTGTCATTTGAAAACAGGGTCATTCTATAAATTCTTTTCTCTTTAGAAGGAGGCATATACTTTAGGAGGCTTACACATTCTATTGAATTGAGTGCTGAATTAATGGGTGTTTCAACATACAATTTTGTTTCAGTGAGCAGCTACAGATTTCAGGCACTGCAGAATTTATAGAGGGAGTTACCTAGCTTATTACTAGAGAATGACGTAGGCTAGGACACTGGTCACCTTGGAATTGCTTTACACAGTCTACTAATAACTTGTATTAGCTTTGTAAGCAGTGATAAATTATGCAGAATATTTTAGAATTCTTAAGAAAACAGATCTAGATATTTAACTCTTTTTGACTGGATGTTGTGGTACTAAGTGAACAATTTCCTAGTTACCTTGTCCTGAAATTAAAAAAGGACATCAGATGCACAACACCTCCTGACCAGCATAGGATGGGTGGCAATTAACGTCTGGCACAGGCAATTAGGATAAGAGTAAGCCAAGCCTTACAATCACAAACTTCAATAATAATATTAATATTTTGATGCCTTAGTTTTTTTCATTTTCAAAATAAAAATTGTGTGAGGTGCAACATCACACACATAATTTGTTTAGTTATATGAAAATATGTATGTTTACAATTACTTGCTTACTGGATTGAAACATAAACATATCATTTTTTTAGAACTTGTTAAGGGTTTTCAGGCAGACAAATCCATTTCTCATAGTGTTAATATGGGGTTCATACAAAATTATTAAGGAACATAAACATTTTTTAATATTTAGGGTGTTATTTGTGTCTACATTTTTCTCATGTTCCATTCATTATTTTGTGAAAGGTGGGTTGTACTTCTCCTTTTCATGAAAGACGGAGTGTGTACTTGTCTCTGGCCTATCCAGGGCTAAATACTGGAATGATTTGTATTGATTCTGTTATATTGTATGCTCCAATTCATATCACTTTTTCAGTCCCATTAAGGTAAGGTACAAAAGTAAATAGATAGAATTACACCCATATCATGATTTACCCTAGAACCAGTCTGATTTTGTTTTCTTCCTCTTTGACTGTTATCCCACTAATGAATTAAATTAACTGTAATCTTTCTTCCAATCAGAAAGTCTTTTAAAGAGCAACATTACACAGCAAAGCAGCACCACTTCTCCCAGAGGCTTGAGGCATGGCTTCTGACCCTAGTGCTTCCATTTCTATGGACTTGCCCCTCTGTCTCCATGCAAATCCTATGAGATTAATTTGGATATACACTTATTTCTCTAGCTACCATATTCTATACCTTTCCTTCAACATGTTGATCCCATAAAACAGAAAGGGTACCAAATGACATCTTGATGAGTCTCTCAACTAAATAAAATCTTTATTTTCATTAAGGTCATCCATTCCATATTGAGCTAAATTCAGAAATTTTACTCTGTAGACTATCAGTTGCAATGGATGTGTGTAAAACTCCACAACTATGCAATAAATAATCTTTTAGTGTTTGATAACAGGACCTCAGATAGATAAGTCTATTTCTCTTGCTACATGTTGGTATACACCACAAGAATTTCCTGAAGGAATCACTAAATTTTGCTAGGCATGAAATATTCTATGAAACAAGTGTAATACCCTAACACCCTCTCAGACACTGTGACATCTAAATAAGAAAGTTTTAGGCTCTGAGACACTTCAGAATAATAATATTATGTTGAATATGGGCATATTTTCATGTTAGCTTTACCTATGTCTAAGGATAAATAATGTAAAATATTAATGTAGAGGCTCAGTATGTAAGAAATTGTACTATACTTACTGTAAGAGTTCAGTGCTTGACTTCAACTCCTGACTTCAGTTCCCAGTACCAATTTGAGCTGCTCACAACTGCCTGTAACTGTAGCATTTTTGTATCTTGGAATAATCTTTCTTCAATTGTGAATTAGTTTAACCTGACTTTGATTTAAAAACTAGGATTACTGGGAGAGATCGCAAAAAAGGAGAGAAGAAGAAGAAAGGAGAGAAGACAGGGAAGAGGAAGAAGAGGAAGAGGAGGAGGAGAAAGAGGAAGAACGAGGGTCAGAAGACATATATACCCATGACCACCACATATGTCTAAATACTTAAAATTGTTTCTTTTGATTTGTATGGCTTTATTATGTTGGTTTCATGGTATTGCCATCCAAGCAGTGGCTGAAAATTGGTACACTATTACTGAGCTGGCTACTGATGAAACATATTAACAAAACTTGAATTTTAATAATATGCTAACCTTTGCCAGCTCAGCTGGGAGTGAGGAATTTGGCACCGGAGAGAGTGATTCGTTTCACTCCCTGCTGAGCTTCTTTTTGTGTTCATCCTTTGAGACAGACAAAGCAGCATAAAATTTACTTTCACATTAAATGCTTAAAATTATCCTTATCACTGTAAAAACTGATGATGTAAAGACTAAATCTGGAATTCACAGTGTCTTTCTATATAATTATATCCAACTTCTGCTCATAAACATCTTTTAGACTGAGAAGCAAAAAGCCATTTATTTATATGATTTGATCATTTTCTTTGTTTAATAGATGAGCTTTCCTCATCTCCTACAGATTTTTTTTAATCTTCCAATGGAGCATTCTATGTGCTAACTGCCTACAAATTTTTGACTCAACATGTTACTACATTTTTTTTCTTTCTTGTTATAACTTTCTTTTGAGATTATTATAAAATACATAATTTCTCCTTTCCCTTTTCTCCTAAGCCCTCCCATATCCATTGCTCAATTTCAAATTCAAAATCTATTTTTCATTAATTATTACATGAATATATGAATATGCATATACCCTCCTAAATATCAGCTACTCAGCCTGTATAATATTACTTGTGTGTGCTTTCAAGGTTGGCCATTTGGTATTGGATAACCTATTAGTGTGCAGACTGATTAAACATGAATCGAATGAAGACAGCAGCAATAGAAATTTCAAAGTAAACCAAGGATAGACTATTAGGTCTCAATCATACACAAAGGACTGCACATCACTCAGAAACATTTTTTCCTATTGCTTGTTGCCATTTCTGTTCCTCTATTTCAAAGTAAAACTCCTCATATGTGAGCCCACAGAAATCTTAACTAGGCATTAACTACAAGGAAATGAATGTCAGAGTTTCATGTGGCAGTGTTCCTGGAATTTTAGGGGGTAAAATCCTGGACTCCATCAACCCCAAGAAGCTAGGCTCAATAACCCATCCTCATACTCAAGATGAAGAGGTGAGAAAGGACAAAAATCAGGAAAGAAGATTTATGAAATATGGTTGAACTGTGAAGAGAGACTGATAAGGAGTCTGCTGAGCTACAGTATATTTTGGGGTCATTGACATGAGGTTCGCTCAAGTAAAGGAAGAATAGGAGCAACAGGGTGGTGAGTACTATGTGACCTTAAGCAATCATGGTCACGGTTGAGGTATGATTCTGGTTCTTCATCATGGTTCAAAGAGGTCATTATCTCTGTCTTCACTTGAGAGGATCTGTCTAGTTCTTATCAGGTGGTGATTTCTGTTCCAGGACTCAGTTTCACTTTCATGGAAAGCTATCTTCATCTAGGCCATGGTCTATCCTGTAGGATTTTGTTTTTATAAAAGGTCTGATACTTAGGAAAATGAGTTACTAGTGCCTTAATCTAAAGCAAAGGAGAGACACAGAGTGAAGGCAGAGATGTCAGACTTGTATTGTATAAGTAGTTACATGCTCCCAAGTGAGGAGCCAATGATTTTCAGCAAAAACAACTTGTGAGTGTCAATATCAGTAACCCATTTGGATTTGTTTGTACACACATTCACACATACACATGAACACTACAAAACCACACATACACACACAAGCATATATATATATATATATATATATATATATATATATATATATATATATATAACACATATACACACACACATCCTTGCAATAGATGAAGCACAAATGACACATAATGAAATCCTTCCTGTGTTGAGAGAAGGCGCTCAGGGTTCAGGAAGGTGAGCTGCTTGAAAACAACACCGTGTACTCAAGTTCAGGAACATCAGCAACAGTATTCTGTCTTTTTCTTTGACCCAGAATTGAGCACCTATTAGAAACCAGAAAATATTTTTATCTCAAAAGAAGGTACATGGAGAAATTATTTTCCTTTATTTTAAAGTAACCCTTTTTCAAAAAGAATTTTTCTTTCATTTAGTGTGTATATTAACACTTATGTGGTGATGTGTCCCTGCCACAGTAGATGTGTGGTGGTCAGAGAACAATTTTTAGGAAGTAATACTCTCTTTCTACCATAGATATGATTGAACTCAGGTCTCCAGACTTGATTAGCAGGTATTTTCTTTTTCTGGCTATGCTGTTTGACCCGTGGTACAGTAATCTTTCATGCAATTGTAAAAGTAGTAACATAGGTTGCTGAACCACTAATTCACCTATAAAATGGACATAAAGATAGAAATTAGGATAGTGTTGTGTATATTTCTTGGATAACTTTTAAAGTATTGGCATATGAGCAATTATTTGGTAATTTTCTATTATCCAAAGCAACAGGTCAGATAAAACCATAATTAGAAAGAAGTGGTCACTGGCTTGACTAGAAGCACATCTGTAACCTCACAGCCAGTCCAAAAGGCTGTGCATTATAGATTCTTTCTACCATGGCACAGAGGCAAAGCCCCTCTATACTAGACAGGCACTTCAACTCTCAACCATGATCAGTATGTAACAATCTCTCAAAGTCATTGTGACATTAGAGTGTATTCACTTGATTTTCTTGCAGGCTTATTGGGTTTGATATTTTATTCAGCCATCAATCAGTGTCCCATGGGTACTTTAATGTCAATGGTTTTATAATTTATTAAACTTCATACTCTAAAAAAAAATCTACCAGTCATTTCAACTTTCAAAATTCATTCAATTCCACACTACTTTTGAAACAATAGTCTTCTGAATTAAGGTAAAGTTACTTTGTCATATAAATTGAAATTTGTCACATAGATTTTGTTGAGGCAATGTAATAGATTTCAGACCTTCCAAACACAGAACAATACTTCCTTCTTAAGTAAACTAGGAAGCAAACCCCTAAGAATGTCAATGCTCTCAACTTATCATGAAGTAACTGTATGTATGTGTGTGTGTGTGTGTGTGTGTGTGTGTGTGTGTGTGTGTGTATGTGTGTGTGTGTATACTTGCCAAACACTTTACAGAGCTTCCTGGCACCTTTGATGGAATAGTACTTTTAAGTGCTTTTATGAATTCCATACTAATGCTTCATTACCTGTATATGACACTGTTGGTGGCCATGACATAAAGTAACTATTTTTCATATGGGGAAGCTGCCTCATGCAGCCAGCAAGCTATGTGTTGTGGCGAAGAATGTGATATTAGCTCTCTATTCTGTTTTTTTTTTCTTCTGTACAAACCTTGATAGAAATTTTGCTTTCTCTTCACTTTCTATTTCCATACATCCCTCTACCAAACATCTCACTTTTGATTTTATTTTTTCTAAGTGGATTTTCCTGGTTTCTATGTAAATGTCTTGTTTGAAATGTATCATCTTATTTATTCTTGTTACAAATATATATTTTCAAGATCACTGTACCTCACAAATGTTGGTTCGCAAAATGATGCTTACTTATACTCTGCCCCCCAACCATACATCAGACACAATGTTCCTAGGAGTCTTCCCCTACTACTTGTTCTTTCCCTTTCCAGTTACTTAATTCTCATTAGGCTTAATCCCCCAGATCAACCTTTAAACATTATTAACGGGTTCCTCTTTAGAAGCTTAAGGAATGCTCCCTTCTCCTTGATTACATAACTTTTCTCTTTTAACTCAGATTCTCTGGCATTAGGCAACCAATGTTTCAAATCTCTCTTCTTGAGCCCTTTTCAATAACCATCACATTTCTATCTGTTCGTCGCCACCCTTGGTGCTCAGTCATAGCTTTGATGCTGCCAAATGCAACTGTCAATTTGCAGGTGAGCATTTAACCATATCAATGCTGGTGGCTGGGTCCTTAGTCTTGTGTAGGTGAGTCTTTAATTCTGTGGCATGCACATGTGTGATCTACTGAAAAGTAATGTATAGTTTATACGTCATAATGTATAGTTTAAATGCTATATAATCTTTCTAAAATCTGATAATCTCTAAATTCTAAAGCACAACTATTATCCCTTTCAATAAGGGAACCTAAATATATAGCAATGAAAACACATTTACTATAATAAAGATATTACTAGATCCAATTTGCCCCATAGAAGAATATGGCCCTAGCTGAAAAATGGAAAGTAGATTAGAAGGCTACACAGGAGTTCTGGGTTCAAACTCAATCAGTGTGATCTGATGTTCTGTATTCTTAACTGGAATGCTCTACTGTCTCCTAAATATGATTATTGTAAATTAGAAACATAGTGCCATTTTATGTAGAAAGGACAAAAAAACGTAAAGTTTAGAAATTGGCATGGGGGGAGTAACCAGACAAGGTTGAAAAGGGAAAGTCAACAAATTAAAGTCAAAACTCAAAACCATATTAAAAATGCAAAAATGTGAGATGGAGGTCGTGTTAGTTGTCCCCCTTGGATTTAAAATAGCTGTTAACCACTATTGTCATGTCTGTCCAAATCTCCTCTTCTCTCTCTCTCTCTCTCTCCCTCCCTCTCTTCCCCTCACCCTCCCACTCTCTCCATATTTGTCTCTCTTCATCCAGCATTAACTGAAGTAGAGGTGCTGTGATTATAGTGAGCATGTGTGCTGACTAAATACCCTTATCTCTGAAGAACGCATATCCCAAATTGTCTTTGCAAATATGAAATATATTGAGATAAGAGACTTTAAATTAAAGGGTGTCATTGTCCATTAAATTTAATCAGCTTTGCTCTTCTGAAAGATTCTTAAGCCAAACATAAAAAGCTGAATAAAGTCGTTGATCCTTAATATTCCCTGAACCATTTTAAAAATTTGTAATAGTCTCTATAAAAAACAGTAATTCTATGTTTAGAAGATATAGTAGGTTGCATGATTTTTCCCTGATTCTGCAAACATTCTGCCCTTTCTCAGATTTATAGATTGCTTTTGTAAAGTTGAAGAACAAAACAAAATAAACTACTATTGATATAACTTTGTTTTTGTAACAAAAAAAGCTGTACCAATAGTAATTTGTCATACTCAAAAATGCCACTAAGTTAATAACTAAGATATCAAGGGAAACTGCTTGTGTTCAAAATCTGTTAAAGGTTAGTTCATTCAATAGCAAAATTCATGCCATATTGTAGAATATGCAAGAGACTAGACTCCGCTATTTGCGGATGGAGGCAATGGGCTGATTTAAATAAGTCAGACTTAGAAGCTGGCGTCTGATAATTTGACAGGTTGGCTTTAGTAGGGAATGTTTCATGGCAATATAGTAGGACTGTAATTCAGGTTTTGAAACCACTAGATATGCAGTGTAGAGACAGGTATGCATTAAATTTATGCTGTAGAAACCTTCATCTGAGGATAAAAGCTTCATTACAGATTGCCGATGGTCCTAGAATGGTATGTCTGAGAGTCACTACTCAGGAACTAATTTTGGTAGAGCCTAGAGGAATAATGATGACCAGAAATAAGGAAGAATCAGAGATGCAAATAGGTAAAAGATTAGACCGAGTCAACCAGGAACTCTGTAAGCAAACTGTCCAATGTAACAACTCTACACTACAATCACCATATCTGGCTACTCTGCTATCATTGCCAAAGGAACGTGAACACTAGGTACTGACTTAGAAGTGGATGTGCTTTTATGCTGTGAAAGTTATTCTCTCAACAGCCTACTTTGATGCCTTTGTGGATGACAAGTTGCATAAAAGCTTGTTCTTTGCATTGTTGTCTAACTCCATCTGACTCAGTTAACACCACTATACAGATACTTAGGTTTCACACCCAAAAGCTAGTTGACTGCACTTTGCAGGCTTTCAGATGAATGTTGTATATTTAAGACATTTGACCTTGGTTGTCATTGGCAGCTTAGACTTTGACTAGAAGATCCAGTAGTGGATGGTGAGACACCATTCTCTGCTTTCTCCTGGATTACATCATTCTACCATACTGGGATTCTTTTCTCAGTCATTCCTAACATGTTTTGCCAATTATAAAGTACTCGCATGCACTGATTATCAACTAAAACTGTGTATTATAAATGATGCATTAAAAACAATGTTATCACCATATGATCATGATACACCATAGGAACAATTGAGTTTTATGGAAAAATAATTTGCCTAGCTCTCTTCACCAATTGATTATGGAATGCCTCATGTAAGTGGACTTAAATTATATCAGCTAAGAAGATGGAAATTCTGGCCCAAATACTTAAGAATGTAATCTGCTATCAAATTTATTGAGTGTGAATTTTTAATGACTCCTTAGGGGTTGTGTTTATAAGTAGTAAAGCAAATATCAAATTATTTTCAAGTGCCAAGAAAATCACTGAACAAATAAAATGTCCAGAAACAAATATAGACACAGTCACATTCCAATACCATGTGGGAGTGTACCGTGAATCTAAGGTGAATTGCAAGGCAACTGTGTGTTAGTATAAGATGAACAGACACTGGACAGGAGCCTGGCTCGTACAACCGAAAGAAGTCACAGGATAAGAGAAGTACTTTTACAAATAAATGAGCCAATGAGAAGATGCAACAGATGAAGATGATTCCAATGCACACCTTGGAGCCCATGTAAAGGTGGAAGTTGAAAAACCATTCCACAATGTTTGTCCTGACCTTCCCATGTACCATAATGGATTGCATCTGAAGGTTCTGTCTCTATCTATCTATCTATCTATCTATCTATCTATCTATCTATCTAATCTATCTAACTAACTAATCTACCTATCTATGTTCCACCTGTCTCTCTGTGTCTGTCTGTCTCTGTCTCTGTCTGTCTGTCTGTCTGTCTGTCTCTCTCTCTCTCTCAAACACACACACACACACACACACACACACACACATACACACACATCATAAACACATTCAACAAAAAATATTTTCAAAGAAAGAGAAAAAAATCATTACGGAAGACAGTGAGATGGGTCAGAGGGTAAAGATACTTGCTGTCAAGCCTGATGACCTGAATTCAATTTTGGGCACCCACAAGGTAGAAAGTGAGAACTGACTTAATCAGAAAGTGCATGTGTGTACACACAAACACTCATAATATACAACATACAAAATTAATAAATATAATAAAATGCATTAAAGGATGGGTTACTCAGGTTACATCAAGGACAAAAATATATAAAATAAGAAACTAAAGTATATATTTACATGTTTGTGACATTTGGGAGTGAATGAGATACAGTATTGTATTCTTCAATGGATATTTAAGGTTCTTGTGTAATGAGGAATAATATTTAGGTATAGAGTTCATAAAATTATTTATGGCTCATCATAAGGACCATGCCAAGGCATTCATGAGCAAGCACTCAGGTTTGGCCACAAGTTGAACACATTTATAGTCTACCAGCAGTTAACATTTACAGAGAAATTTTATATTTAAGAAATGCTTCTAGTTGCTTCTCATATCATTTTTTTTCTCATGCAGTCCTGTGATATAACTACTACCATTACCTCTATTTTACATTCCTAGAAATTGAATTTTTGCAACATCCCATAATTTGCAAAAGACTAATGCTGTAATGCTGAGTGGAAGATTTAAAAATACTTTTCCTTTTGGACTCACATGCTTGGCTGATTTTAGTATGTTCACTGTCAAGGCAGACAGACTAATGTGCAAGTCAAATTCAAACACATTTTATTTATATGCTTAAATCTTCAAAAGAATAATTTTAAAACAACAAAAAGAATCTCAGAAGTTCCAGTAGGTAGAGAAGCTGAATTAGAGACCACAGGAATGACATTCTGATGTCTAAACCTTCTGTTCATGGGAGGACAACATAGAAACCCAAACATCACTTATTAGTGGCTTAATAGACCAGGAGTCCACACTCAAATCTCTTTTCACAGATTGGATTCATATACACTGTACATATAAATGATGAGAATGTGCCAGTGCTGCTTGCATTGGGAAAAGGAAGTTATTTTAAATGACCTATTATGTACTGTTATAGACTCCCAATCGTGTGGACCCTGTGTGCTTACTCACACATAGGACTTCTCTGGGCAAAATGAACACTACAAGATATTACCAGCTTCGGGTCAATGTGTCTTCATTTTCTATCCACATTAGAAAAACTTTAATATTCATTAGGCAAAGAGCCTAACAATGGCAAATATTCATTTTGGATTTTATAAATTACGACTAATTAAAGGAGTGACTTCTAGTAGGTAGAGCACACTCCAGTGAATGGCTTTACACCAGAAATATATGGGCAGGAAAGATTGGAGTTGGTAGGTTATTAGAGTGAGCGGGGGTGGGGGGGATTGGGGTGTAGGGAGATCAGTTGGACATTGGAATATTTAGGAGGAGTTGAGGGTAAATATGGTCAAAATACATTGTATGAAATTCTCATAGAATTGAAAATATTGTCCCAGCAAAATACCTATGAGTGGTTGAGTCATAGGTGTGATCTCCAGTAGAGAATGAACTGCTCATAACTATACAGTAGCTCTTATCCCATACTGCTGAGATGGACAGGGCTGCCTCCTGAATAACATTTCAACAACAACAACAACAACAAAAAACCTTCTTAAAAATGTTTGTTTTTATTTTACCTGTGATACTTTGAACTAAGATAGCTTTAGATGATACTTTATAAAAAATTGATCAATTTGATTACAAATAAATTTAAAAAATAACTATTTTTCACTCATAGTAAGTAAGGGACTGTTGTTCTGCTTGAATTCCTGAAGTACTATTGTGCTCAGTGATATCATAGTATAACTTATGGCTGTCCAGCTCATTCAGAGTAGTCAAACACATGACAATACATGATAGTAATTTGCAAACATGTGATAATCATAATGTCAGAGAGATGGTACTTTGAAGAGCAAGATGAAGTACAGCACCTTAAAGAAATTCAAAATCTAAAACAACTTAGTTTATGTTATACAATATTCACATGCATTAGCTATTATTTTTATTTTTCAAATGCAAAGAATATAGAGATCACTCATTTTATTTAAGAGTATCGCCATAGAAACCTAAAAAAAAAGAAAAAGAAAAAAAGAAACAGAAAGTGAGACCAGTCTATCTGTACTCATTCCATGACTCAATTCAACAGTCCATATATGGTTTGGTTTTATTCTTTGAGACAGATCCTCCCCATGTAGCCTAGGCCAGGCAAGCTATATAATCTTCTGCCAGTCTTCCTAATATTTGAACAATAGGTTAAGTGTCACTTAGCCCACCTACCTTACACACACACACACACACACACACACACACACACACACTGTGTGTGCATGTGTGCATGTTCATGTAGCTGGAATGCATACATATGTAGAAACTAAAGGACAACTTGTAACATATTTTTTCCCAAGAAGCTACCCACCTTGATTTATGTGTTTGTTTTTGTGTGTGACAGTCTGGTGCTCACTGAGTAGGATAGGCTGGCTGACTATCAAGCCTTGGGTATCTTCCTGTCTCCATCTCCAAGAAATAGGATCGAGATTACACTCAATCACATCTAAATGGGTGCTGGGTGATGAATGATGGATGCTGGGTGCTGGGTGCTGGGAATCACACAGTATACACAGAACACACTTTATTGACTGAGCCATCTCCTCAGTCCTACTACTGCTACATCTTAAAGTGTAGACACAAAGATAACAAATAAAACCCAAATATATGATTTAAATGAGTTTTTATTGATATAATTAAAGAAAGCATTTAGTGTTAACATATGGAGGAAGCAGGAAAAAGAATATTACAGATATGCTTGGGGAGATGGCTCTGTGAGCAAGGACAGTGCTTGCTTTGAAGAATTACTTCCAGTACCAGTAAAAAAATTTTAAAAATTAAAAAATTTTAAAAAATTAAAAAAAAAAACAGGCATGGATGGATAACACTTGTATCAGCAACACCAGTGCTTGTAGGAGAGCACTGACTGGCCAAACCCAAGATCTCAATGGCATATTACCTAGCTGAAATTTCAAGCTTCTTGTTTATTGAACAATTGTGCCTGAAGACAACAAGGCTGAGAGCAGAAGAGGGAAACAGCCAATGTGTACCACATGCAACACACATACACACACACACACACACACACCATGCATACACTATACACACACACCAAAATACACTATACACACACACCAAAATACACTATACACACACACCATACATGCACCATACACAGAGAGATAGAGAGAGAGAGAGAGAGAGAGAGAGAGAGAGAGAGCGCTCATTCAAATGAGTATTAAACTACTAAAGCAAAAGCCAGATCATTTTGCCATCCATGTACATTCTTTCCCTTTCGAATATGAAAAACTTGCTGAGTAGAATTCCATTTCACAACTTCAGTAAACGAAGGTTTGCTGCACAAATCACTCCTATTCTTGAGTTAACCATAAATTAAGAGAATGTTTCCATATCACTCTCCCAAAATAATTTAGCAGTTCCCAAGGATGCACTAAATGTATTTTGGTTGTTTCTACTCTTTCTAGTGTGCTAATAGACCATAGAAGAATCACCCTAAAATTGTTGAAGCTAACGAATTTTTCAAGTTTGGCTTATAAACTGCAGAATATGAGCAACCAATAACACCTCTTCACCTTGCGATAGCTATAGGGCATGAAAGTGAAGTCCTTGGAATCAATTTTATAGTTAAGACATTAACCCCTATGGTCATTTGCCCAGCAGGAAGAGTGAGCTGTTAAAAGCACAGAATCAGCTATTAGTCACTTCTTTTTATGATCACCAGTGTGATAACAGCTTCCCCTTCAATTACATGACTAGAACTATTTTGCTGATAAAGTACCAAAAAGATAATGTGTGTAAGAGGCAAATTTAGATTTTTCTCCCTTTGCAAAATTACCCTGAAATGAGAATAACTCGCTATTTTGAATTTAAATTCTGAGTAAAAAATGATTTTAACTAAACATTACAATATTATGTGGCTCAAAGAAATTTGGAAAAATTGATATTGAATATTTCAACTTCACTTTCTGGAAAGCAGTAAAAAAAATACTCTTTCCTTTTCTTACTCTTGGAAAATCACTGAAGACTGGACCATACTTTAAAAAGTTCTTTGGAGTGGAGGAAACTAAGCCTGGTTAAGTTGGTTTGTCAATTATTAGAAATGCATGCTAAAATTTACCGATAATGCTATGTAATTCTAAGTAAGTAATGTTGGAAAGTAGGATTCGTCATTGGGGACTTTAGTGGTTTCACAAATTTCATCATAAAACAAAGAAAGAATTAAAGGAGAATCTATGCAATCTGTAACATCTGGTAAATATGGGAGAAAATAATTGGAGCTCAGATGTCTAGTATTTTGACTCACTGCCTCTAAATCCAACCCTAGCAGTTAGAGATGTTGTCAGTGGAAGCTATGCCCTCTCACAGTAGCTAACAGAATTTATAGTCTCCAGAAATGTCCCCTACAGAATTTCTAGCACACCTACTTTTATTCTCAACCTACAGTTACTTTTTTTTTGGAAATATTGTATTATACATTCTCAGGACGCTGCAAAAAATAGTACATGGAATTTTTTCAACCCTGCACCCAGATTTCACCATTGTTAACATGTTCCCTAACCACTTGACATATGTCAAGATGAGGGCATTGACATTGGTACCACACTACTACATATAATTCAGAACTCACTGTGATTTTTCAGTTAAACATATATGCCTTTGTTTATATTCACACGTATATGAAAGAACATATTTTATTCAATGTGGAGATTTATGTAGTCATTGTCATACTCTACTTAGAAAACTGTACCATTTCTTGTCAAGTTGTCAAAAGAAAAAATTTGAAGCAGAATTATCCAAGACATTTACAAACTTTCATAATTAGTGGCTTATACACAAGGTAATTATTTCTCAACGTTTTGAAAACAAGAATGTCAATATCAAGGTCAGGGTTAATTTAGTTTCTTAAGGGATCACTGCCTGATTTGTAGATGGATATCTTTATGCTGTTACTTCATCTGATTAAAAAAAAAAAAAAAAAAAAAAAAGCTCCAATCCCGACCCCCCTTCTTGTAAGAGCCTAGTCCTATCTTCTAGGTTCAACTTTAACGGTCTCATTTCACCTAAATTACTTCCCCCAAAGGTTCTACTGCTAAATATTATCAAATGGAGGATTGAAACAAGAATTTTGTGTAAGGTCGAAATATTCTGTAGATAACTGTTAGGTTTATAATATTTGTTATTTCTGGTATTTCTCCTTTTTTTCTTTTTTTGTCTGAATGACCTGTCTGTTGGGTATTAAAGTCTCCCACAATCCCTGTGTGAGGGTCAATGTGTGATTTAAGCTTTAGTAGTGTTTCCTTTACAAATGCGGGAGCTCTTGTGTTTGGGGCATAGATGTTAAGAATTGAGATGTCATCTTGGTGGAGTTTTCCTTTGATAAGTATGAAATGTCCTTTCCAGTCTCTTTTGATTATTTTTGATTTTAAGCTCATTTTGTTAGATATTAGAATGACTACACTAGCTTGCTTCTTAGGTCCGTTTGTTTAGAATATCTTTTCCAATCCTTTGCCCTGAGGTAATGTCTGTCTTTTGAGTTGAGGTGTGCTTCTCATATGTACCAGAAGGATGGATCCTGTTTTCATATCCATTCTGTTCCTGTCTTGTTATTTGTGAGTTGAGACCATTGATATTGAGAGATATCAATAAACAATGAATGTTAATTCCAGTATGTTATTGTTTTTGATGAGGATGATAATGGTGGTGTTAGTGGTGGTGTATGAGACCTCCTTGAGTTGGAGTTTTCCTTCTAGCACCTTCTGTAGAGATAGATAATGATTAAATTTGAAATTATCATGCTATAGCCTGTTTTCTCCATTTATGTTGATTGAAAGTTTTGCTGGGAATAGTTGTTTGAGTTGACATCTGTGGTCTCTTAGAGTCTGTAGCACATCTGTCCGGCCCTCCTGGATTTTAAAGTGAAGTACACAAATAATGATTCTATGGTAGTTATGGATGAGAGAAACTAAGCTATATATTTTTCACGTTTATTTATTGTGAAATATTATTTAACTTTGTCAATTTCAAACTTTGAGAGAGGATCTGGGAGTTAGTTCAGTGACAGAGTTCTTAACTACTGTGCATGAGGCCCTGTGTTTAATCCTTTAACACCACATACACAGAGGAAACAGATGAATGAAAAAATACAAGAGAAACAGTTTTTAAAATGTTGAATCTTTGCTCCGTTTGGTATTTGAGGTAAGGCAGGTGAATTTGTTGACCCAATGTGACGCATGGAACTATAGTTAACACTGCACTGCTACACTTGAAATCTTCCAGAAGGGTTGATATGTTCTCTCTACAATAAACAAATAAATACATTTTAATAGAAGAGGAGAGATGATGAATTTCTTAATAAGTTTGACTGTGATGACTATTTCAATAGTTTGTGCTATTTTATTCATAGGAAAAAGTGCCAGGACACTGACAGTAGCCTAAATCCACGAATAACAAAATCCATATAGAAAATACTACAACATTTGCATATATTCCAGACTCAGCTATCTTTATGCTTTAAATCATCTTGCAATCATTATAATATTGAAAACAATTCTATTGCTTCAGAGTTAGTTTTTTAGAACTTTTATTTTCTGAGTTTGTAATTATATCCTTTCCTACTTACATATGCTACCTCCAAACCCAAATCCTCCCATGTACACCTCGTTGCTGTCTTTCAAATCCAGGCCTCTTTTTTCATTACTTGTTATTACATGCATGTATATGTATATGTGTATAGTTATATGCATACGCATATATATTCCTAAATACAAACCATTCAGTCTGTATAATGTTGCTTGTATTTTTTTTTCCAGGGCTATTAGCTACTGTGTGATTAATGGGAGTGGTTCTGACCCCTCACCACAGAAAATTCTCTTTCCAACAGAATTAGCTTTTACTGTATTATTTTGGGAAATAATATAGGAAAAGCCTGTGTATTTTCAGTCTGTAAGCATTTTTTCCAAATCATTTTCAACCCCAAGTTGGATGAATCTATGAAAATGAAACCTGGTTGATACAGAAAATAGACATATTTTCTGATTATATATTCATATGTGTGTGTGTGTGTGTGTGTGTATTCTGAATGAATATTCAAAATTGTTCATTGTATCTTTTAACTATCTACCATCTACTAACTAGTACAACCTCAGAAAGATGGATTAACACCCCTCCCCCAAATAGCCTATTATGTTTTCTCCTGCTTGCTTGAAAGAAACTACTTCAAAAATTCTGCAAAGGATTTACTTTAAAATTAAAAGTTATTAAAATATAAAGCAAATTTTAGTTTATTAGGAAGTGGAAGTATAAATAGATAAAAGTGTTTTTTTTAATTTCTAAACAGATGGTTATTTATCTACCATATGTTATATCTTAAAATAGTTCATTTGGTGAAGAGAAAAGAAATGCCCATATCTGATAATGGTTGACTGTTTAGGGGAAAATTTAAATAAAATTTTTGTTCAGAAGTCTAATCATCTGTGCAGCAACTTAACATATAATCAATACACAGGCAGGGTGGCTGGCAAAGTCTACAAATAATTTTCAGAAAGAAGCAACTTAAGTAGTAAAAGCAGAATAAGTACAGGGAAAATTACAACCTCTGTATAGAAATTGTTCCCCATCAAACGGTATGTCATGGGTTTCATTGCTCTCCTCTGGTCCTTTGGGAACTGGGGCTTGTAAGAAGGAAGTTAGGGTTATATGCCCTGGTTTTGGCTGTTCAACACTCAAAAGCCAGTATTTAGGGGATGATCAGATTGCTGATCAGATTTAACTATAAGCTGTCTTCTTGAAAAAGATGGAAGGGCTAATGTTCTTAAAATTTTATCTTGAGACACGCAAGAATGCAGCTGGCTTTCATAACCAGGCAAAGGAGGTGGCATGAGATGACATGACCAGAAAATCAACATTCCGAGTAGGGTCTTCAACTTCTAGGACACACATCTGCTTTCTGATTTAAGTGGGATCCACTCACATGGCTTTGATGTTCTAAAGACTAGGCTTTTAAAGACTGTGATTTAAAAAAAAATAATGTTTTTTTTGTAAAAGTGATACCTCACAGAAATATATGTTTTGTGTTAGTGAGCAGAATTAATAAACATGATGTTATCTGAAGGTCACCTGATATTGTGGATTCTGTAAATCTAAAGACCCAAAATTTAACAGATAAAAATCTTAATTGACTTCTCAGAATTAACAATCCCAGGCAAATTGGAATGGAAGTAATCTGGGAAGAAGAAAGACAAAGGGAAAATAATTCCAAAAGCAATAGCCACTATTGCATCATTCGGGGTGTGTCCTTGAAAAGAATATTGGGAACACAGCCCCTACTCTCTCTCTGTCTCTCTCTCTCTGCCTCTCTCTCTTCCCCCCCTCTCTCTCTGCTTCCTGCTGTTTTGCAATGCCAGGTGCAGTTCTTAGCTGGTGTGCTTTTGACAGTGAAAATAGAAGTCAAAATTTGGCAGACGGTTCACGGATCTGCTTCCATTGGGTTGGGAAATCACACCTTGATTGCATCTGGCTGTCCAGATTTTACAGTTTAATAAAAAAGAACTTCTAATATCCTGCCCACAAAACCCACATGATATCCATCCAAGTAATTGTGCTCACTCTTGTGCAGTGACTGTTTACACCAGCTCTTTTCACACGCATGCTTCACACCATGATGATAGGAGAACATTTGTTTTTCTCTCTATGAATACATGAAATAACTCTTTAAAGACAAAAACATTTGTTTTGCTAAACATCCAGCATTTTTCACAAAAGAACCTCAATTCAAAGTTAAAAGTCAAACCACATATAACAAGGTGAGTTGAGAACAAAGAGCTCTCACATCACTTGGTATATTAAGAGAATTTGTGTCAGAGTAAGAGTAGATGACTTAAATGGGTTTGAAAACAATTTTCCCTTAGTGAGTGATGGATCCATTACATTCCTGCCACCATCAGCCAACCAGTCATTGAACCAATACCAGTCTAGAGCAGAGAGGACACAAGATGTGAAAAATGGGAGAGACAGGAGAAGTGGGTATTTACGTGAGCTGAAAGAAAAGAAAACCAGGAGAAGCACTGCACATTAGAGGGCAACAAAGCTGAGTGTTACTAGGTAGTTATTAGGCAGAGATCGGAGGACACAAAGCATCACCATTTTGTCTGATGCCTGAAATCCAAATCTTCACATGGTACTTCAGAACATCAGCGGCCAGGGCACATGGATCAGTGACAGTGTGCTCACTTAGCATATGCAAGGTCCTGAGTTCAATTCCAAGAACAATGTGTGGTGGTACATAACCTGTTCTCTGTAATTTTGGCAATTTTCAAATATTCACCCTGGAAAACTCATTTTTTCTCATATATTTAAAGATAAATGTAATTATTTCTACTTCCCTATATGCCATGTTTTCTCTTACTATGTCAATACATCATGTTTTTTTTTTTCAAAATTTGATATAAGTTATTTCAAAGGTTTTAACATCTAATTCATAGCTTCTTGGGGATACCATTAACTCATTGTTGTGTAAAACATGTAAGCTAAAAGCCAGCTTTACTTGTCAGCATGTTTTCTCACTGAAAATATGAATGGCTGACTTTTCTGTGGACATACTTTAAGTGATACTGATGAAAATCCCAGTAGACCAGCACTCACCAGTTTATAGCCAGTGGAATACTCAGAGAATACGTCTTCATGTACCAAGACTGAGAAAATGTCCTACTAAATGGATTTCCTAGGGGAGGTAGTCTGGGAGCTACCTAGTTCCAAAGATAGATCAGAAATCAAACCTTGGAGGCAACAAAGAATCAGGATACTATATTAGATGCAAGAATAAATGATTTTATTAGGTCAAATAAAACTGAACTCCCATGCAGAGTCCAAAAATTTATGAATAGGTATTCAATTGTTTCAAAAGACATTGGAATTTATAATTTGGTTACTCATTCATTTCTTAGATGGGTAGACCTAGTCTTGCCAGAGGAAGGATGTAGAGAGATTTAGTTAGCCTTACTGGAAAAGCCTTTGGTAGTAGCACTATGTTAACTCAGACAATTCATTTATAATCGTGAAGCTCAGCAACTTGATCTCCAGAAGGTTGATCCACAGGTGGGTCTGTGACAAGAAGACTGGAAGTTTCTAGATGTCACATAGTTAGGGTGGCAGAATCCAGATCCAGAACCAAAGGAAGGATAGCCACAGACTCCAAAACTCACAGGTCTGAAGCCGCTGGAGCCACAGCCTGAAGTGTAGAAGCTCCTTGACCCATAGCCCTGGGAGTGGCAGCTTCTGGACCCAAAACCCAGAGAGCCAGCATATGTGGTTCCACAGAGACTACAGACACTGGAGACCCTGGGGCGATAGCAGGGCCGCTGGCAGGAGCTGTGCACCACATGGGAAGTCTGGCATCTGATGGGCTGGAAGCAGTTCTGATGACAGCCGCTGTGAAGAGAGGAGTCCAGATGGCAGATTCTGGGAGTGCAGAAGTTAGTGCTCTGGATCAGTTGGTGGGGGTAGGAAGAATCACAGGAGGAGTAGGGGTAGTTCAGGTGATCTCCACAGGATCTAGAGGAGACGCTTCCAGAACAGCAGCTGTAGGACATGTTGAGAGGAAGTCAGTTAGGTGTGGATGAGAGAATGCTGTGAGGTTGAGTGTCATGGTCTGGACTTCAAGTTATATACCCTCTTAGACAGAGGTGTGTCCACATTCCTATGATTCCATTCACCTTCCTTCCCATTCACGTGGAAATATTTCTGTAGGTTATTAAGGTTATTTTATCACACCTTCATACACTAATTGCACTTTAATCACTGGGCACATAGTGGGAAGTCACTCATAGATTCTTTGCCCTGGAATTTGCTGTAGTTAGAGGTTCAGTGTTTGGTTTTCTCACATTTCCAAGTATCTCCATCTTATTATCTACAGATATACTAAAACTCTGTCTCAATAGAAAAATTAGATAAGTACTTTCTTCATTACCTTAAGGTACTGAAAATACTCAGTGGTTACTACTCAAAATCATTTGTCCCTTTTCTTTTCCACAACCACACTTGAATGAAATTCTTCAAATATTATATTTAGCATTTTTAATGTGCCTTCAGATAAGCCCCTATCCAAGTCATATTGAGTTGATAATTAAGAACTGCAACTGTGGAGTTTCTATCAATGATTCTTCACAGTATAGAGTTTTCTTATACCATGTTCACTCAAGAAACAATAAATACCACCTTTTGAGTGGAACTTTATATAGAAATGTCTTCATATATTTTTAACAAGACTGTTTTGTAGTTTTCAACCTTAATATCTCTCTCTCTCTTTCTCTCTCTCTCTCTCTTGTGTGTGTGTGTAAATATGTTTTATTTATCATTTTGTAGAAGGGAACACTCTTGAATGATACCATTTGTGTAAACTTAAAATTCAATTTTAAGGATTGGTATTTTGCTTTCTAAATATACTAACTTCAGGTCTTAGAGCCAAGTGGCTATTGAAGCAAAGTCTGACCACTATGTGACTGCTGAAGTTTTAAGCCTTAATTGTGCCTTCCTTAAGCAGAGCCAGTCTTCAAACTCTCTTCAAGTACAACTCTAATTTATCTTTAAAAGTAATCTATTAAGCTTGTTTATACTAATATATAAAAGTCTAATAAACCCTTATTTATCTTTCCTGGTAATACTTGCATTGAATACTGTTCAACAAGGGAATTCTATGCCTCAGTGATTTTTATACATTTCAAGAATAGTTTATTTTCTAGCTACAGACAGAAAATGACTGGAAAATCCATACTCAGATTAATGGAGACACAAGGCTTCTTATTTGTTTTGCATCCATTCTTCTTCTGTGCCTGACATTTTATTGGGCTTAACTAAGGGAAGTGGTATTCTCCACTGTCATTGTGTAGAAGGTCCCTTAAATGCCTGAGAATTAACTTGCTTTATGCCAAGCACGCACCATCTTCAGAGCACTTACTTACTTTACTTGATGATTATCTCCCCCATGCAGAATCCAAAGGGTGGCATGCATCACACAAAGTGCCCTTGTATAATGCTTAGGCCATCATTCTGACTCACTGAAGTAAAATAAGCAGTGCTTTATGAATTGCTATCTATTGAATTTACTAAAGCAATGAGTGCCATTCTTAGCATGTGGCCCTCCTTCTAATGCCGTCTATGAACATCATTACATCTAAAAATATTTTTCTATTCTTACTAGAAGTCAATTCTACTAGAGACATAGATAAGAAAGAGAGAGAGAGAGAGAAAGAGAGAGAGAGAAAGAAAAAAGAAAGAAAGAAAGAAAGAAAGAAAGAAAGAAAGAAAGAAAGAAAGAAAGAAAGAAAGAAAGAAAGTTTTTAATATCTCAAAGTTCCCATTTTCCAAACCAGCTACCTATATTGGGGTATACTAGAATTACTTGAGTATAAATCAGTTCTAATTAATGCTGTCTCCACTCATTTGTAATTATGTTATTATTTTTCATTAAAGTTATATATTCATTTTGTAGAAATCCTAATAAAGAACTCATAAATGCTAATAAATATGTCCTTCTACACAGATGAAAGGGCAGATCTAAGTAAAGCCGTTTAAGAGCTCCAAGATGGATCCTGAAAACACTAAAGTATTCTATTTTACACTTTCTGTACACAAAAGCATGATGTTTAAGAAAAAAATATCACTTTCTAGATATCTGAGGAACAATGTATATCTAGCATTATTTTGAGGCTTAATGATCTATCTATCTATCTATAGTCATAATGTTGGAGGGGATTGGGGAAGGAGATCTAGGGAGTGAAACAAATATCAGTACACATTGTATACAATATAGAGTGTTCAAAGAGTAAAAAAGCAATATTAAGATGCTGTTTCCTCACCATCCCCTCATTTTTGGACAAATAGCAATATATTACATTAAAACAAACAATAACACCCAACACAGTGCTGGTAGTTAAAAGTTGCTTGCTATTTGAACCACTTGCAAAATCATTGTTTCCCAGATTATTTCATATGCCACTTAGCCTTCAATCCAACAAATTTATATTGCAGTACTTTTAGAAATGAAAGAGAAAGAACTTTCAAATTAATAAATATTCTGCAATAGCCAAAATAATAGAATACCCGTGCTCAAGCCCCTATGTATCTCCCTTCATGATCACTTTTATTTCCTCCAAACAGAATTCTCAAGGCCTAGAAGGGAATCTTGCTGGCCGGCTTGGGAGAGTCTTTCTCATAACAAATCTTGTTCTGTACTGTGCTTCCTCTGTGTGTGCCTACTGGGGTTCATGTGTTAGGTGCTGTTGGGGAAGTTGATTTTAGTTATGTTTTAAATTGTTTTATGCACTGTTGGATAAGGGGCTGTTTAGGACATTCTAGATTGTTTGAAGGTGTTTGATTTCTGTGGGGGATGTTTAATTGCTAATGATCTGCACATGGTATCAGTAGAATACTTGAGGAGTTCTGAATCAATAAAAACACCTGAGCTCAGATGCTCAGGGTTCCATTGTCAATTGAGAATGACACTGGCCAGGATGGTGGTTCTATCTGATGAGATCTGGCAGGGCTTGCACCTATGAAAATGTCTCATCTCTCTTGGTAAGATCACACATCAGCCTTACTACTACAAATGGTACACCAAATGGGGCAGGACATCACGCCAGCTATTTGATATGAAGACAAGGAAGTAGAGAAAAAACCTACAGACCTCAATCCCTGGTAAAGTACACTCAGAGAAGCTACCAGAGGATAGAGATTAAGGTATTCACTGAAGGCTCCTGAAGGAAGAGGAGAGAGAGAAAGGAAATAAGCACTATGAAGAGAAAAGATTGTGAAATTAATAAATAAATGAGAAAGAAAGCTCCGAGGTGAGAGCCACATAATGGAGGCCCTTAGAAATAAAGAATTCCACTGGGAGAAGGAAAAATCAAGATTCTTACTGTTTTTCCTGATCATTCAACCGACGCTCCCTCCTGTTGCTGGAGGTAGCTTACTGTTTCACAATCTGCCTTTTCTCATAGCTGCGTTATATGTGTGTGAAGTTCAAGATGTTATGTTTGAGATCTCTGGAAGGGATTCTATGTTTTCCCATAACAGTGATGAAAAAGAATTCCAAACTGCCAAGACTTTGCCAGATATTCTCAGATATTCTTTCCACTGTCCTAGGACCCTCTGCTGTTGTGGAAGCTGTGGCTTAGAGCCAAAAAGCCCCTTCTTTAAACTGAACAATTTTTGTTTTTTTATCTGCAAACCTGTCTACAAGTGGTAACTCCACACCATGAGGCAACTCTTTCTGCAGACAAGGACTAGTTATTTTTCCAGCAAACCAGACTCTGTCTTAAAACCTGGAAAGTGTTTCCTAAAGGAAAGCACACAGAAACTTTTCCAGAATTGGCCAAAGTTGTATCTCATGCTGGTTGCTGAACTTGGTACTGTAAGAGTCACCAACAGGTGCTGGCTTTGAAGGAATGAAAGGGTCTTTAGAGAACAGCTGAGGCTTGGCACTGTGAGAGGCCAAGAAATGCCATTAGTAAAAGTGCAGCCTCAATAGTAGTTGAAGATCCAAATTGAAGAGGTTATATATATAAAAAAAAATGAGGCTTGGCTCTATGAAGAGAGCCCAGGAGAGGCTATTAGTGAAGGTGCAGCCTCTGTGGCAGTTGAAGGCCCAGACAAAGGGGTTATACAGACATGTTGAGGCTAGGCATTTTAAAGAGAGCCCAGGAAAGGCTGTTTGTTAAAGTGCAGCCTAGTTGCAGCAAAGGACTCAAGCATTCTGAAGATGCCAGTACCATGGGACAACCACCTAGAGCAGTAGCAGCAGTGGAGTGGAGCCAGCCAGAACCTGGAGGATAAGCTGTGTGTGCTGCAGAGGGCAGAGCCAGATCTAAGCACTTTGAAGCAGCCCAGATGATCTGGAGTGAATTCCAGATAACTGGACATTGATAATGTTTATCTGCTGTCCAAGGGTCTTATGAAAAGCATGATAGATGTTTGGTATCATTTGGTTATGTGCATTAGCGACCATCCTGATTGTTCCTCTTGTTAATAGCTTTGCTGGTATAGTGTGAGACTGTATTGTAAAGATGAAGCATTTTTTTAATTGACTTATATAGAAAATGGGAACTGTTGTAGAAGTTTATTTTTAGTTGTGTTTAAAATACTGTTTTTGCATTGTTAGGAAAATATTTGCCTAGGTCTTGGCATTTTGTATTGTCTGCAGGTGTTGGATTTCTGTGGGGAATGTTTGCTTGCTTATGATCTGCATCCGAGGAGTTCTAAATCTATAAAAAACACTTGAGCTCAGACGCTCTGGGTTCCACTGGCAGTATGGCACTGGCCAGGATGGTGGTTCCTTCTGCTGAGGTCTGACAGTTTGGACTTATATATACCTCAATGTCTTCCCTTGTGAACCTCCAGTAGCTAACTACTACAGGGTGCTGGTGACATTGATGGACTGAAGGACTCCTGACAGACAGAAAGCTGGATGTGGAGACAACAGCCCTTGCCCTTGTACTCCTTCCCAGGTCCAGCCTGGACTTTGTCTAAGGTCCTCTCAAATTCTCCTTGGCACCTACAAGTCCTCTTTACAGTAGCAGTCCTTACTCCTAACAGGTTCAGTTTACTTCACCAGTATCTCATGTGATGCACCTTCCAAGCTGCTCTGTTTACACATCTGCTTCTCCTATTCCTAAGAGCCTACACTTGCATCACGCAAGTCACCAATGAAAACCCGGGTGCCTACGTAAACTCCCATGGAGTAATACAGCAAAATCTAGAGAAGGTTTCTGGAAATTATTTCCTCAAAATTTTAGCATTTTGTCTCAATTGCACCATCTCTTCTTTCTCCTGTAAATAAGATATGTTAGACAGTAGAGAAAGTAGTCCAATGTTGGTCAACTTTAGTCTAATTCTTTCTCAGTTTTTCAAAGACATAATAATAATAATAATAATAATAATTGTATATTAATTTATTAATAATTATATTATTAATTTAATAATGATGATAACAGTTATTAAAATCATTATTATTATTATTATTATTATCATTATTATCAAAATCCATTTGATTTTAAAGGGACTTCCAGGAAATTATTCTACAAGCATATATAGATTCATGAAGTTGATATTGATATTGTTGCTTTCTTTTATAATAATGTTGCCATATTTAAAATGCACATGGAACTTTAATTTCATATTGAAATTATTATAAACATACTTAAAATATAACCATATGTGGACTTATATGTTTTGCATTTATTTGTCATCGTTACAATAGCATATTTAGGAATCATCTATAGCCACTCAACATTTTATTGTTAATCACAGACCACTTAATCTCCACAGCTAATCCTACAGGATGCTTGCTGTTTTATTGATATTTTATAGATGAAAAAGCCAAAACACAACCTCGGTTACGGTTTAGCAAATATCCCGAGATTACCTGTGTAGATAGTAGCAGAGTTGGAATTTGAGCCAGTTACTGAAGTGCTGACAGCTACTGTAAAGAGGACTTGTGGGTGCCAAGAAGATTTTGAGAGGACCTTAGACAAAGTCCAGGCTGGACCTGAGAAGGAGCACAAGGGCAGGGGCTGTTGTGCAAAGATCTGTTTGATGTATTACAGGCATCCAGCTTCTTCTTCCTGTTTCTAGTGTATAGAGTTCTCTCACACAAAATACCTTGTTTTTATGGATTTATCTATCTACTCTTTTTGATGCTCACTATTATAGATTGTGTTTTGTGCAGGTACATACATGGAGGGGAGATTGTTGGCCATTTAAAATTTCAGATAATTTGTTGCTGCTGACAGAAGGAAGTTGACCTGTAGACTAAGGCTGGCTAAGACGACCCTAGCACACACTAGTGAGACTTTGTTCTTTTAATTGTATTCATTTATCCATAAACTCACTCCTTTTTTACACCTACGTTTTAAAGGATAGATTTATTTTTATTATGTGTATGCTTCACAGAATGTATATATGTGTACCATGTGTATGTCTGGTGCATTCAGAGGCCAGGAGAGGGTGTCAGATACCCTGAAACTGGAGTGACAGACTTTTGAAAGTTACCATGTGGACATGGGGAACAGACTCTGGGTCTTCTGCAAGGACAGAATTATGCATGCCTTCTTTGTGTTTTATATGTGTGCTTTTCTAATCAGTTGTTTAACTCTTTTATTTAATTCATCTTTATTTAGATATAATTCCTATGTAGTGAAAATCACCCTTGACTACATGTATGTGTGTGTGTGTGTGTGTGTGTGTGTGTGTGTATACATGTTCCTATAGCATATGTGGGCATGCATGCCTATAGAAGCTAGAGCTTGACACCTATCAGGTGCCTTCCTTAATCATTCTCCATCCTTTTTTTGAGACAGTCACTGCGCCTGGGGCTTATTAATTTAGCTGTGGCTAGCTAGGAGTCCCCAAATTATCCTGTCTCATCCTCCCGAGATTTTGGGTTACAGTGGTATGCCATCACAGCTGGCTTTTCGCATAGATTTTGGAGAATGGACATTGGTCCTCTTGCTTGTATAGAATTTTACTTCTCCCCATTGCAAAATCAAGCTGCCTAAGGATATATCATTTTGTTCTTATAAGCATATATAGTTATGTAGCCATGAACCAGCCAATATAGAATATTTTCTCTACTGACAGACGTTCCCAGGCTCCTTTGTATATCTTCTGACATATCTGAATGCCTATCCCTATAGTTTCATAGTTGATGGAATTATAAATCATGAATATTTTTGGCTTGGATCTTGAAAACAGCATTATAATGTTGAGATCCATCATCTTGCTGTATTGTTTCAGTAGTTCATTTTGTTGTATCACTGGTATTTAATTGGATATATGTTATTCGATGTAGATACACACTAACTATGACATAAACATTAAGTAAACAGATTTGAGTTATTATGGATGCAAAAGCTACAGAGAGTTACACACAGGTATTTTTGTGGACATACACTTTCACTTATTGTAGGTAAATACCCAGAAACCAGATCTCTAGCTTACCAGGTAACCTTTTGTTTAACACTCTAAGAAAGTGAGGGACTCTTCCACAGGAATGTAACATTTCATGTTCTCAGTGAATGTCTCAAAGTTCCTGCTGTTCTGAATAGTCAATGTCTTGCATGGTTATGAGTTATTGCTTGGTCTATAATGACATAATATCATGGTTTTTATTTGCATTTGTGTGAAGACTAATAACAATGTGTATGTTCCTTGTGTTATTTATCTCAGATAACTCTCATTTATCTATGTGTGTTATAATCTCTTGGCTTTTTTTCTATTCAAATTGTGTACTTGCCAATGAATTCTATAAATTCTTATACAAGGCAAATTTCAAATTATCTGCTATGATTATTTCCAATACATTCATCCAAATGTGGCTCATATCATTATTTTTCTTTCTTTTTAAATATTTCTATTGTCTGTATTCAATGTAACTGAACTATGTTACATATTTTTTATGTGTACTCACTTTCCATTTACTCATCTCTTCCCCTCCCATAAGTTCTTTTACTTCCCAAGACAGTTTGTGTGTACTTTCATATCATGTATACAATCATGATTTTATGTATCTGCATACAATTTAGGATGCACCAGTGTTAAAACAAGTACTATTTGTCTTTTAGAGATGACTTTAATTCACCTAATGTGATTATCTCCAGTTGCCCCTCTTCCTGAAAGTGACATAACTTTGCTCTTCTTTAAGGCCAAAAAAATTCCCATTGAGAATAGAGACAGGGAAAGGAGGGAGGGATGAAAGAAGGGAAGGAGGGGGAAGGAGAGAGGGAGAGAAGGAGAGGGAGAAGATGCATGTGTGTATGTGTGTGTGTGTGCACACACGCTTAGCGAGATTCATTTTAAGGACTTAGCAAAACACTTGTAGAAATGCCAAATATGAAATCTGCAAAACAGGCCAGCTAAGCATGCTGGGAACAGAGAGAAAGGATGGGGACTTGGCAGGTTTCTGTGTTGTAGCACTGACAGGATACTATCACTTATTGCTAAGATTTTAAACTGGGCATGCTGAGATAGATCAGTGGATAAGAGTGCTTGCTGTAAATGTAAGAGGACATGAGTTCAAATCCCTACCATCCATGTGAAAGATGGACCTTCAATCCCAGCAGTGGAAGACAGATTCAAGCAGATCCCAGATATTCCCTTTCTATCTAGACTAGCTGAACCAGCCAGCAAGTTTCAGGTATAGTCAACCCTGAATCCACACATACAAGTACCGCTAAACAAACTGTATTATATGTATACATTTAAAAATATATACATGTAACAAAAATTAATGAAAGAAAACAAGGAGAGATATATTGGTTTGTAGGGGAGAAAAGGGAATGGGGAAATGATGTAATTATATTGTAATCTCCAAAACAGATAAATTATAAAAATAAAACCTGAAAAAATAAGATAGTGAATGATAGAGGAAGGTACCATATGTCCTTCTCTGGCCTGTGTATGCACACACATGACAGCACATACTCATTTATACACAGGCACAAAAAAGACACACACCAAATGCCACCCATATACTGCTTCTAACTGATAGGATAAAGCTCACTGAGATAACGAAGGTTAATATAGTTTATTCAAAATCTTAACAATTAATTGAATGATGGTGACATATCTGCCATCCCAGCACTCAAGAAGCAGACTCAAGAACGTCCTGAACTCAAAGCTTGTCTGTGTTATAAAACTATGCCCTAGAAATTGTCTAGTGATTTAAAAACTAGTCACATTTTATTTTATTAGTTTAGTTTAGTTTAGGTTTTTTGAAACAAGGTCTCTCTGTTATAACTCTGGCTGTCCTGGAACTCAGTCTATAGACCAGGCTAGCCTCGAACTCACAGAGATCCGCCTGCCTCTCCCTCCCAAATGCCAGAACTAAGGGCGTGTGCTACCACCGCCTGGCAAAACTAGTCATATTTTAGAAATAGTTTTACGGAAGCACCCTAACTGCTGAATGACAGATTAGGTCATGGACAGTACATCTAAGTTAGCCATCGCAGGTGGTACTTGAGCAAGAGTTTCACAAATAAATTTTATTAGGAAACTATTATTGTCATTCTACTATATATTCTTTTGTTGGGTTATTTCTTCATTTTGTCTCAATAATATTTAAATATCTCCATATTTTTAATAGTTCCACGTTGACTAATATTTAGACAGTTTAAAAATTTTGTAGCTTACATGAGCCTTCCCAAGTGGGAGAGGGGTATTTATTGGAGTATGGACAACATCCTACTGGCTATATTCTACTGAAGAAAAGGACATCCCTTCCCTAGAAACTATTTACAGCTAACAATCCATGGAGGTAACTGTGCCTCAGGTGCTGCTTTGCTATCGATAACAGGCCCAGACTTGTTGCTGGAGGTCACTGATGCTGAGTTTGAGTGCAGCAGCCTCAGGGTAGACAGAAGATGTCACTTCACAGCACTCTTCCCCTTCTTCCAGACCAAATTCTATCTGTCCCCTCCTCTGCAATGTATCCTGCACTTTGAAGGGGGTGTAAGAAACTGTGAAAAAATAAAAATCCTGATAACATGTAGAAGATGAAAAAAAACTTAAAGTATTAACACAGTACTCTGAAAGGTGAAAACACCATCTGGAAAAAGAACTGGTCTTATTTATACGAAAGACCATTACAAAATATTCACTAAGCAGTGCAATTGGATTCAAGCTAAGCCTGTGAATGTTCTATACCTCACTGTAATGTTGAGATTCTGTCAAAATTTATGTACAAGAAAGCACATATCGATTTCATAAAACACTGAAACGTTTATGGTAATAGTTCCGAGAACTCTTTGACTTGATACATGAGACAATGGATCTTAGTAATGAGAAGCCACATTTTCATAGGAAATATTCGTTCTGTTAAAGTTGGGAATTGTATTTGTCATACAATGTGAGCCCTCACCATGGAACTTCTGGCTATTATTAACTTCTTAAGTATGATGTCACTATATTTAACTCACTCAGGTAGTGTGAAAGTACTGGAGAGTTATTGAGAAGCCAAAACGTTTTATTAAAATCCTTTTAGTTCTCTTTGTTTGCCAAAAACTCAAGTGAAATATATTTGATGGTCTAATGATTTTAATTTAACTTTAAAGCAGAATACAGAATTTCAATATTCTATCTCAATAGAATAAAACAATAATAATAATAATGTGTAATATTTAACACAGTTTACATGGTCAAGATTTGTGTGAAACATCTCAGAGCATATTTTATTCTACTGAACTCTCAGTAATTACATAATTATATATATATATATATCCTTTATATCCTTAAAGGAAGAGAAACAAAACAGAAACTATGTTCTATCATAGCTTTAGCTGAACTTCCAGACATATTTTTAGCTCTTATTATTTAATTTTATTGACAATAAATTTTAACTTCTTTGTTATCTAAGTATGATGAACCCAGATCGGAAAAATCAATACCTCAGATCTACTTCATGCTACAAGCCTAAACTTAAACTTCACTGTCAACAGAAATGTTCTAGCAATTTTCTGAGACTTTCCCTGAAAATAACTTCCTTTAATCTCCAGTTTGATGCTATGGGAAAATAGATATTATATCAAACCATAAAAAGACAACAGCCAGCTACTAACAATCCAAACTAAGCTCAGAGGAGGGAACAAGTATAATGCTGTGCCCAGAAACATTGATCCAAATGGGCTGTCTGGGTGAAGAGAAATGTCCCCAATAAAGGCAATGAAGCAACGGGAATAAGGTAGACAGAAGGGGAAAAACGTAATACAACAAACACATATCTCAAATGTCTACCAGCATCTTGACATGTGTAATACCATCTAATTCTCCTAAGAAACACAAATAGGAGTGATTGCCTTTCTCTTCCCCCCCTCTCTTTCTGTCACTTTTTCAGACATAGAAGTGGGGGCAGATCATAGTTATTAGTTCATATAAGGTCACCTCTGATAAGTTATGGGTTTAAGACTCAGTCCAAATTCAAAACTTCTTTTTGTTACTCCTTCACTCGCTCATTTTTTCTACTTATGTTCCTGAGTTATGAGTATTCAATTGCTTGGCTTATATACATACTTCACGAATTTCTTACATTGTATTTTGATAATATTGATTTCTCTCCCCATTTCCTCAATTCCATATTCACTCGACATTATGTCGTTAAAAAAATTAAACTCATCATTTCTCATTAGTGCTTTGTATGGACTCTTGGGTGTGTGGGTACTCACTGGAGCTTGTTAGACCTACCAAAAACCACAACCCCAAGCAAAACTAACATTTTCTTTCCCAGAAGCTCTCAGTTACCAACAGTTTCTCAGTGAGGGGTGAAACTTCATGTCATTTACCCTTACCATGCTAGGATTCATTTGAGCTTGTCCGGGTTGCATGTGTAATTGTCCTATTAATTCCCCCTAAACACGATTTCCTTGTGATCATTTCCTGGATCTTGTCTGAGTATGAAGTATATGAATTATTTAATCAGAATAGACATCATTAATGTTGGGCAGATTTGTAGAGGATTAGGCACATGTGAAAGCTAGGAAGGGTCTACCTTCTAGGTGTCAACATTCCCAGGCCTGTGTGGTCCAGATGGATGTAGACAAACCTTTAATTCCAGTATTCAGAAGGCAGAGGTGGTCCATGCCCATGCCTTTAAACCAAATCAAAAATAAAAAAAAATAAAAATAAACAAACAAACAAAAAAAACCAGAATCTTCCAGAAGTAGACAGAGGAGTCAGTGTCACACAGGAAGTGATGTCTGAGATGAGTTGAAGTGAATGACTGGTAAAGTAACTAATCATAGGAAGAGTTAGCAGAGTGAGTAAGAGTAATGACATGCCCAGCTCTCAGGAGAGAAAAACAGGCTTCAGCTCAGAGTTACAGAAAAGGAATTACAGAAGAAGCAGTTACAGTCAGTCATCTAAAGGGTTAGTCAGAGGCAGTTACAGAGTCAGTTGCAGAGGCAGAATGGAGCAGTAAGAGCTCACAAGAGACACAGAGACACAACAGAGCTAGGCAGAAGAAGTCCGTATCAGATGGGAAGAGTGAGTTGAACCAGAAGAGTCAGATTTCAGAAGAAGCTGGTCAGAGTGGCTCAGTCAGCAGTAGGTTTTAGAGCCTGGGACTGAAACCTTCTAGGTGAGCTGGCATCTTAAGTGTTTAAATTGTATGAAGGCTGAAATCTTCCACTTCAAGGATTAAGACTACATTGAAAGGAGGCCAAAATGCTCTAGGGCTCCAGGGCTCTGGGCAAGAACTGGTGATTTAATTAGACAAAAGAATACATAGTTTTCAACCTGAATCAAAGGCTACATCTGTCACGAATCTATGTCTACACAATTAAATGATTTAAAGGTGAATAAATGAACAAGGTCTATGAGGTCGTTCAGTCTGAGTTATTATTAGAAACTTAATTCTCTGCTTCTTGCAAATGCTGACTCCTTCAGGAGGCAGAAATGTATTTCTGGATTAGAAGAACTGCATTCTATCAGTTGAAGTTGGATTCTGCTTCTCTGAGATAACATGTCTCAAGCAGAATGGCTACTGGAAAGAAAGATCTTTTGTCAGCATATTCCTTCATTGTAACCTTGGCTTTATCTTACAGTAGATGGGAAGAAGCCAGTAATCATTGTTGGGACTCTTTACAAAATATCATCGTTGGGGCTTAAAGTTTGGATAGAGACCAAGAGGAAGAAAAAAACATCAGGAGGAAAAGAAAAGTTAATTAAGAATCTGATGACAGCTGTTATCTCAGAATCTAGAGCACCTAATTTGAATGGTCTGTGCTTTGCAGATGAATGGCGTTCTGTCGGGGGAATGGGACCAATAGTTTTCATTCCAAAGGAAAATGACCAAAGCTACACAGTCTCTACTGAAATAATGCAAGCTGATTTCTATGTTAAAGAATGTTGGTTTCTCCCCGGGGTCCTGTACACGTGAACCGCCAATCTGCCATGGTGGCTGAGTCTCTCTGTGTACGCCGGCCCAGGCCTCACTCTTTAGCCAGGAGGGAAGGGCCCGGGTTTGAGCTGCCCGGAAGCACTCTGGGACCTGGGCGAGTCTCGAGTTGATTTCTCACGGGTGCTGACCACTCGCGGCCTGAGAATAGGAGAACGAGATGCAAAGAAGCCTCTGGAGACGAATCTGATGGATCACGAACTCATTTATTGGTGGGCTTTTCCCTTTTTAAATATCTTTCCCCAGAGAAGGCGGGGTCCTGGTATTCCGAGTGGGGAAGTCTGATTAGCATGGGGGCAGGGCGGGCACCAGAGGCGGGAGAGAAAGACATCTACTCAATGAATGGATCCAGGTGCAGTGGAGATAAGCATGTTCCTTCTGCTTCTGAGAAGCAGGCAACCCACAATATTCTGTCCAGGGCTTAGGAAGAAGAGCTTGCTGAGCGCCCTTTCCTCTCACCTTCGCAGAGAGTAGAGGTGCATTCCAGCTGCTTCGACTGCTCCTTTAGCCCACAAAAGAACTTATTTAGAATAAAGGAGCATCTTTCTATTTCCTTGTCATATACATGAAAAAAAAGAATACAGAGTGTGTGACTATAGACCATGTTCTAGGGAAGAGGGAGCAGAGAGAAGATAGGGAAGTGAAAGAAAGACAGGTGAAAAGGATGAAGTGAGGGATCGTTAGAGTGAACAGCTTGCAGATTTTTAGGCTGTGGCAGTGATTACAGATGGACTGAAAAGCTTTGGTTGATGCTTGAAGATGGGTTTTGTAATGTTCACTTCTTAGAAATTTACCAACAACTCCTGGGGTAGCAGGTCTACACTATCCTTAGGAATAAAGCTGAGGAAACCTTTGAAGGTCTAAAAGTGTGCCAACCTGGCACACAGACCTGTGATCACCAGTCAACTGAGACTGGGTGGAAAGGGTCCTGGAGGAGTTGGGAGTGGGGAAAATATGGTCAAATATATTGTATGAAATTTTCAAAAAGTATATGTAACATTTTTTTGAAAAGTACAGTAACTGACCTTGGTTAGAGGAACATTTCTAGAGACAACACACCATCCGTCATCTGAGAAGTCTCCATCCATTTGCACATGCATTCAGCAACACCTCAGTGTGCAAGATCAGGCCAGTCAGGAAGTATGTCAGTAGATGAAAACACAGGATTGCTAGCTGGCAGCTTCTTTGGTGGCCAGCACATACATGGTAGGTATTGGGCAATAGAAATCACCAGGGCCACACATTTTTGGAATAAGAAGTCACTTTTGAAAGCTGTGACATGTAATGACTTGAGAAGACTGCCATAGAAGATTCCATAAATTAGACAGGTTATCTTAGAATTCAAAAGTCTTGGGGTCTGAGATCAAGATGTCTACAGTGCCCTTTTCTCAAGGACTCATGGATCAGTTCTGCTCTACATCTCTGTACTCCACTTTTGATGTCCCTCTATGTCTTCCTCCAGTTTTCTTTTTACATGTGTCTGTCTCTTTGCACAAATGTTTCACCTTTAGAAATACACAGTCAAATTGGATAATAGCTCATCTACTGACCATCCTTTAACTTAATTGCCTCTATAAACAAATAATGTTGTCTGAGTTACCAGGAAAAGAATATTTGAAGATAAAGAACTTAAACTTTGATAGGACAAAAATTCATCATATACCAATAGCAAGGTATCACTAAAATTAGGAAAAGAGATGCTTTACAATGTCGGTTAAATACTATTTATCAATTTAATTTCCTTTTAACTTAATGATGAATTGGAATACATTTTGTCATAAAGAACTTTATAAACTTTTATCACTAGGTGCGTTATGTGAGGAATACATGGTGGGCTTCACTGAGACCTTTGATCTCATATCACTGAATTGGAATTGATTTTCCCCTGTGAACATATGACTGACTGCATTTTATTCATTTACTTAAGAAACACAGCCATTCTTCTCTTTTGCAGTGTGTGAATGTCGCTGGTTTTTATGACTAATAGTCAAGCAATCCCTATGTGATTTCTCTGAACTCCAACTGCCATTTGTAGCAACAAGATGCTTGGTGGTTAATGTTTATTTTCTGGAAACCGGGCAACAAAATCTCACAGTTTACAGAGTAATAACACTTATTTCCAATTATCAGCAAGGGAAAATCATGATGTAAATATGGAAAATGTCTGCATTCATCATTTTGCGCAAACACATTGAAATTCTGCTTGACTCTGTAAATGATAAAGATATTGCCCTTTCCTACAAGGTTCTTCCTTACAAGGTTCTCATTGTGGAGGGTGAAGGTGAAATGCAAAGCTAAGGTTCCAGGAATATTGCCAAGAATAAACTAATTCAGACCTATGGGAGCCAGTGCACACAGCACAAAATCAGAGTAGAATGACTCTATTATCAGTAATTTACTGCATATTTCAGAAGAGCCAAATAAGAATTCAAAACGAAATCAACAAAATGAAGTGATACATGCTTAAGGAGGTTGTTATGCTAATGGTCCTGACTTGATCATCATGCATTATATACTTTTGTGGAAAAACCACTCTGTGCCGCCATAGAGATGCGAGAATGTTATATTTCAATTAAATTTAAAATGTATTATATATCTGAATAAAATGTCTTTATGAAACCCTTCCTTATATATACTTTGTATATGAAAATAAAATGGAACAGAACTAAAAAAAAAAAAAAAACAACAAAAAAACAGATCATTGATAAGTAAATTTCAGTAGAGGAAAGTTCTGGCTCTTGGAGCTTTTTGCAGACACTGGGGTGTCATCACCCCAGGTGCGTCTCTGCCACAAAGTTCTGCCAACCAACTAGGAAGAGCATGAAGGATTACACCTCAATGCCGGCAAAAATGGAGTTCTGTTCCCCTCTGAAGCTATTCCTGTCTAGGACCTGAGCTCATTCAGGTATTGCAAGGTGAATATCTGGAAGAAATAAATCTGAAGTATCCTGCTGAGGCCTCTGATTCCATCTCTGAAAACCCAGAAGCACCTGGAACCTTTCTCTAGACCACATTTTCTCTGCTTTCTTATCCATGTATTTTCTCTTGTTCTTCTCCCCTTCATTCCTCTCCTCCCTCCTCCTCTCCCCTCCCCTGCTCCTCCATCTCCCCATCCCCATCTCCTACCCAACTTCCCTCTTTGTCTCCTCCTTCCCTGCTCCTCTCCTTCTTCCTACTTGTTCTCATCTTTCTCCTTTTCCTTATCTCCCCCCTCTTCCTTCTTTTTCTTCTTTTTCTTCTCTCCCTCTCCGGTTTCTTCCTCCCCTCATCTCATTAAGCTCACCGTCTTACTGGGTTAAACACAGGCACTGTGAACATGAACTTGCTCTCTGTGTTCATGCATTGCCCCACAATTTCCTGCAGTGACTTTTTAAAAGGGGAGCAAATGGTGACACCCCAGGGTCAAGCAAGGATCATATCTCCAGAGTGCCAGAGCAGGAAAATCCCTCAGACAGCAACTTTTCAAAGTTTCTCTTATTTTGTATCTTATTGTTTGTTCTAGGACTAAGTAGAATGCAACTCATGATTCTTGCCTGACTCCTGCTGAAGCTTCTTGCTTCTAGTTACAAATATATTTACTAGATACAGTCAGCTTTCACTCAGTTGCCCAATAAGAATGAAGAAATGCAAAGAACTTGATATTGACAGACTCATCATGTTTTACTTTACTTGACACATCTACAAATCTTTTCTTCTTGTTCTATGATTATGAATCCCTTGAAAACTGAATGTATACCAGGATTTGTTTGCATACCAGTCCTGTATTCAGAATACTATTCATCTATTTTGAACCCAAAAGCACCTTTTATTCTGCCTCCCATTTTCAGCAGTTGCAGTGTGTCAAAATCATTACTCTTCTCTCTCATATTTATGGCTAAAGGAGACTTTACTTGTCATCAGGGGGCCATCTATACAATGCCATTGGGTACTAACACACACAGCCACTGTTTAAGCTCTAAGATGTTACATTTCTCAGAGTGGATATTAATGCCACTACATCCATCTTCCCCATTTCCCAAACAAGAACACTGTGAATAAGTGCTATACCTGCACAGCCACATGAAGAGAGGGTATACCATGGTGATACCACAATGTTACAAACAGAAATTAGATACATTTTCTCAAAGTTTGATTTTGTATTTTATTGTCTAGGATAGATAAATCTTGAGCAGGTGTAGTTAAGGAGTCAGTTACAGAGTGCTATTTCTGTATTGTGGATTCTGTAATGGGGACTAAAGACTAGATAGCGGACCCTATGATCTGAGGGAATGATTTCCAACCATTGTGAGATACCCGAATGTAAGCACTGAGAACAGGTAGAAATTTTCCATTTTGCTTTAAATCCTGTATTTATTTATTTACTTAGAATTTGGTTTATTTTATAACCTGAATTACCCATTGTTAAATCTGCTGCATATTCAGTAGTAATGTCACTATTGACTCAAACTTTTGTCCAACTCAGTTTCTACTGGCTTAGAAATCATTTTAAGTCAGAGGGTCTAACTTCAAGTCACTAATTCTCTCAGAAGTGGTTTATAAGCACAGTAATCCGTTTCAAGGCTGGTGTTCCCTATCCTAATCCATCAATGCAGGCATTTTCTCTTAAGCATGGAAGATGAAGAAGGAAGTATTTGTGCTTCTTTCTCTCCAATTCCTTCTTTTGCTGAACACAAAGCCCCTATTACTGTCTCTCATTCTCTTACTAATGATAGAGATGCTAATGAACACAGTGACTAACAGTGAGTGAGATGTGGTCTTGGATCTGAGAAGAATGAGGAATGGTATGGTGGGAGTAGCCAGAAGTAATGAGGCACACACCCTCAAGCTTGTGCTCAGCTCTGGACAACCATGAGTGACATCAGCTAGTTAGCATGTTTTAAAAGAATTTAGAAGTCCATATTTCATGTGTGTTCTTTTTAACGTTTAAATTTTGGCATATAACTTGGAGTTTGATACAAAGCTCATGAGTCCCATGTCTAAAATAAATAAACCATGTGGGATGGATTTGATAGAGGATTTGACTGTGCTCACACCATTGCACTGAAAGGAGGAGAGCAGGGTACATGGAGGGAGGAAAGGGACATCAGTGCATGCCTGAGGAGGGAATCACAATGTTGTGTCATGATAGGCAAATGTGCAGACTCAACACAGAGCTTCCTTCCAATGATTGAATACTTCCTCCTAGTTCGGACCAGATGTCTGCTTTAAAAAAGAGTTTAGAATGCTGATTTTAAAGAAATTCTGCTTCTAGTAATAAACTGAGACTTTTGTTTCCTTTTTTATTTTTTTAAATTTTCTTGTCTCACACAATTTACATAATACATCCATATCCCCCTCCACCCCTCCCTCCAATCCCAGCCTCCCATCTCTCCCAGCTCAAACACCCCCTCCCTGCTTCTCCCCAGAAGACCCATCCCTCCCAAACCCCCTATGGTTACATCACAATCAGGACATGACTTATTGGGAGGAACAAGACCAGACACCAATCCCTACATCAAGGGTGAGCCAGGCAGTCAGGCAGAAACAAAGGGGTCTCAAGGGAGGGCAAAATGATCAGAGGCACCCCCACTCTAGCCTGCAGGAATTTTTCAAGAACACCAATGCAGACAGTCATAAGAAGAGGATTTCTAATGATGTCATGCTCTGCTCATAGATCGGTACCTAACCTAGTGCTCACTGGTGAGGGCCCCTTCAGCAGCTGAGAGGAGCATCAAGAGAGGCCCAGAGACAAACATCGTGCAGAGATCGGGGAAGCCCACAGAAGAGAGAGAGGATGGAGACCAGAGGGTTGGAGGACACCAGGAGAACAAGTCCCACCAGTTAAGACTTTTACCCCAGTTACCAGGAGTACAGAGAAAGACATTTAAAGATTTAGAAGATCATAAGATAAACTTTAAAACAAGTATGTGTTGGGTGCCTGTGAAGTTCCTTGTCACTCAAATACTTGTAGTGAAGCTTTTAATTAAACATACTTTTACAGAAAAAGCACTGGCAATTTCAGCATCTGTTACTTAACACTATTATATTTTCATCGAATGAACTTTTAATTTAGTGACAGAAGCTGTAATGTTATCCTTTTTAACCACTGATATCACTGTTTGACCTTTGGTGGATTACATCACTATATTTGTTCTAAATTGTCAGGGAACATACTCACAATGACTCTATCAAATATTTTATTGTTTGATATTTTTATGTGGACTTAAGGAGAAGGGGAAGAAAAGAAAAGGAACAATTGAAACATAAAGCAAGAAAATTATCAAAAGGAAACTGTGCCAGAGAAGTGTTTGGAGGGAGATATGGGGACCGCAGGTGAGTCCCTTTATCACGTCCTGAGAACAAATCACAGACCTAGGACTAGTGTCTCAGAAAAGTCAGAATCAATTAATGAAGCTTAGGATTCAAGGCTTTGTTGTTCCTGATCTTTCCCAATGCTCTAGGAAGATAAAGCAGAAACCACAGTTCTGTAGCAAGAGATTCAGTTCACTGGTCACAGTCCAGAGGGCTGCTTGCACTACTAAGACTAAGCACATCCTCCCACAGCATCAATCTGATGAACTTCAGGAAACCTTCACCCTGAAATATTGAAACCATGAAGGTGTTCTCAACCTGGTGGGAGGTCTAGTCAATATAAATAGCAACCCCATATTAATTCTTCCACAGAATGATGACACTTAACTTATAAGTAGCAGTTGAGTTATCTATATGCATACACAAAAGAGTTATGGCCAGGACAGAATTTTCAAGGAAAAAATAAGGGAGAATTATGTAAGCTACTTCTGATACAAAGTTTGTTTGTCTTAGATTCAAACCCAGAAACTACTGTGAGTTCACTGGTGGAGGTACTACACGGGGCTAGCTTTTGGTCTAAAACATCTTTACTAAATCACTGTAGGATCCCAAACAGTAAAGAACTAAAGTTCCTTCATGTGTATGATGTGATGCTTGCAAGTTGTGTGACCCATAGAGAAGAAGTAAGCCACCTCCCTTGTAGCTTCTCAAAAGCCTTTGAAACAGTGTTCACCTTAGGCTAACATGAGTCCTTTCCTACTTCTGATTTTGTCTGGGTCTGAGAAGAATCGCTTTATTTCTGTATCAGTCAAGTTCACAGCCCCTAAACTCTGAGGTTCACAGCCATTTGTGACAGATTCCCACATAAATACCACCCACAGCTTGCAAACTGGGGAGGGTTCGAGAGGGGGATGCTGACTGGGGGGAACATGGTTCTAGGCTGGAAACACCAACTGAGAAGTGCGAGGAAGTTTGAAGTTGACATCCCTAACACCAAAGGTGGTGTTGAAAGGAACTATTTCTCTCATCTTGAATGCTTTCAGTATTTTCCACTATACAGTTTGTAATGGAAAAAAATATTTCGCTTCTTCCTTCAGAAAAGCATGTTGAAAACTTCCTTCTTACACACAGAGGTGATCATTCATTCAGATATCAAATATGGATACATTCATATCCTCATAGGTGAGGATAGAGGCATCTTATTATCTTGATTTTGTTGTATTTTTTAACTTTAGAAGCTTAAAGTTTTTAACTAGTATTTTTATTCTAAATTAATCTCATACTTAGATGCATTGTTATTTGTGATATATTATTATGATAATGATGACTCACAAAAGTATCCTCTTCGGCATTCACCAAGTCTGGATTTCCATCTAGTAAGGAAGCGACGAGAAAACAGAGGAGGTAGACTGAACTTGGATAAACTTTGAAAGCACCCATCACTTTGAAATGATGTTTAGTAATACGAATTGGGGAGTAAGCTCTAAGAGAATTTGAACTAAGGGGACAGTATCCATCAATAGGATAAATTAAAAAAACTAAACAAACAACAACAAAAACTAAAAACTACAATGCCACCCCCTCCTGATGCCATTGCCTCTTGTATGCTGAATGTCATTACTGTCAGTGTTTCGCTCCACAAGGCCCCATAATAGCCCCATATTGTTTTGATTTCATGATTCTAAATAATTGCTTTTCTGCACATTTGTTCAGGACTAAGATGATTTTGTACAAGGTTCCAATTCTTTTGATTTACTTTTATATAGCTCCTATAGACTAATGTATATAGCTCCTATAGACTAAGTATAAGACTAATGTATAAGAAATGGAACATTATACTGCAACATGTGAACCAGTGATTTGATATAGGAGCCATCTTGAATGGCTTCTTGTCAACATAAGGTTCTTTCTCTTATTCAGTGACCAATTGAGGATAATGACTTTGTCATTCCCAAGAGTAATTCTCCTCCCCAAACAAGAACACACACATAAGTCATAGACAGAAAAAATAAGGGGAATTTCCTGACCATAATGGCAGAGGCATCAATTAAATACAGTCATAGCATTTGTAACATAAATGTATTTCATTGACTCAGACATATAAAAACAAAATGAGTTCTCCTTTAAATGTAAGATAAAAGGAGTTAGTTAACTGCAATTATAAAGAAAATTACTGAGGTCCAGACATGTAGATGAGGGAGTCCAAATATGGAAACAGTGGTCCTGTAAGAAACCACACCCATTGCCGAGAGTATATAAACATACCAGAAAAGGAGTGATAATCAAACTCAGAATCTTCTGTTGTACTCAGCTCAACTCACATCTGCCATCAACATGTCCCACAGCTGCTATTCTGGAAACTTCTCCTCCTATTCCTGTGGAGATCACCTGAACTACCCCTACTCCTCCTGTGGCTCTTCCTACCCCCACCAACTGATCCAGAGCACTAACTTCTGCTCTCCCAGAACCTGCCATCTGGGCTCCTCTCTCCACAGCGGCTGTCATCAGAACTGCTTCCAGCCCATCAGATGCCAGACTTCCCATGTGGTGCACAGCTCCTGCCAGCGGCCCTGCTATCGCCCAAGGGTCTCCCGTGTCTGTAGCCCCTGCGGAACCACATATGCTGGCTCTCTGGGTTTTGGGTCCAGCAGCTGCCACTCTCTGGGCTATGGATCTAGAAGCTCTTACTCACAGAGCTGTGGATCCAGTTGCTTCAGACCCCATGGCTTCTCTTCATCGGGCTATGGATCTGGATTCTGCCACCCATCCTACGTGCCTTATAGAACCTGCCAGTCTTCTTGCTATAGACCAAGCTGTGGCACTGGGTCTGGATTCTATTGATCTTCTTTCTAATTTCCAGTCTTGCTGACAATTGACACCTAGTCCTGGATTCCTAGCCTCTGACCTTTGTTGTCTTTCTTTGACCAGGAAGAATTACCCTTTCCTCTCCTGGTTGCCAATTCCTTGCTTTCCCTCTGATCCCAGATACTGGCTGTTGGGTGTCCTTTGAGAATTCTGTAATTGATCTATTATCTCAGAAATAAAGTCTGCATTGCAAATTTATAGTGTTGAATTTCTTCAAAATTTATGACTGCTGAAATTTTAAGCTAATGAATATACTGGTTCAATATCCAGCTACTCCTCCTCTTTTGAGTTGTTTTCCATATATTTGCTTTTATAGTCGTAAAACATTAAATTGATTAACTTCAAATGAGCATCATGTACATGAATACATGTTTTGAAATTTTACTAAGTTGCGAATTGGATAAAAAGTTTTATGTACCTCACAAAATTATACCGCTAGGGCGCATAGACTTCCAGATCGAAAAATTAAATTGATTTGCATAAATGGTGGGTTCTAAAGTTTGTGCCAACTGGCCTAACGAAGTTCTATGAAGAAGACAGAAGACAAAATGTATTTAGTATACTGATGGCAAATGTTTTGGTTTGAATCTTAGATGTCTCTAATGGGCTCAAGTCTCGAGCGCCAGTTTAACAGAGGATAATCTATTTTAGGGAGCTGTGTAAACTGTATTAAGTGGGGCCTCCCTCAGAGTTATGCCTTTGAAGGTAATAGGTCAGCAGTAGTGTGGGCCCCACTGTCTGTATTTCCTTGTCTTCCACAATGTGAACTCTCAGTCTTATATTCCTAACACCGCAGGTGGCCCCACTCCGCAGTGCTTCCCTTCCATGTTGAACTTACAATCCCATGAAATGGTGAGTGTGTTAGTGTTTCACACACATTATTCCACCAGGTGTCTGGTCATGGCAACACTAAAATAAACAGAGCAGGAATGAAAATTATTGCCCGCATTATGGAAAGCAGTACAGATTCTCCAAAATGTTAAAATAAGAAATACCGTATGACCTAGCAATTCCCTAACTGGTATACAGCTAAAGAAGATACATCTGTATGATAAGAAGACATGAACATGATATTGTTCAGAAGAAGAGACTATACCGATAAAGGGCTGTAAAAAATGTGATATATATCCAAAGTTGAATATTAGCTATAAAAATGATAAAATGCTATTCTTAAAACAATATGGATAAAAGTGGAGATCAGTATATTATAGGATTTAAGCCAGACATGGAAAGACAAGTCATGAATGATCTCACCCATATGTTCAACTTGAAGTGTTTGCTCTCACAGATGCCAAGCATAAAGTGGTGATTCCCAGACACTATGGAGGGAAGTGTGGGGGTGGTTAACCAGATATGAAAGTGTTAACCAGTGGGGATTTAATTGACAGTTTGATAAGATTAAGAAAGTCTGGTATGCAGTTAGACAGTTGTTGGTTACCCACAAGTTATAAGTGGCACTATTGTACAATTAGGTATATCTTGCCAGTTGGTCATTTTGGGTTCATGAACTTTACCCCTAGGTTGGACTGTTGATTGCTTTTCTTCACTGGCAGACAGACCTTTGGATACTATGAGAGGTAGTCCTCAGGGAGTGGGCTTTCAGAGCAGCTCCATCTCAAATCCCCTAAATGTTGTGTCTGTAACTTAAGGTGTGTTAAGCAATAGTGTCTTTCCTTCAAATTATATAAGGTATCCAAAGGCAATGGCAACAGTCTATTTTTCAGGAGAGTTCTCTTGTACTCCTTTAACAAATCAAAGGGAGGTTTACATGCTAGGTAATGGAGAGGTAGTTAGTCTATGACTCTTGGAGAGAACACGATTATTCTAAGTGTTTTAAATCCATTAAATTATTTACATATATATTTCTTATATTTTATACACATTTTTTGGATTTAAGAACTGTTCAGTAGTAGGGAATTCATGCCTGAGACTGAAAACCGAGCTAATCGCTCATGGCTTATGAAGTCATGGACCCTAGAAGAGAACCTACTATTGCCACTTTCCTAAACCACTATAATTCCTAACTGCATTCTAAAGATCTATCCTTATAGAAACAAATAAGTGTAGCTCTCTCCCTGTACCATCAAAGAAGTTTCTTTATGCAGCAGACAAAGACCACCACAGAAATTGACAACTGGTCAAAATGCAGAGGGCTACTGACTTTTGGAAGCCCATTCCCAATTGAAACATCAACAATATAACCTCTATGCCAGAGGCTCAAGGAATACCACAGAAGATATGACAGAAATATTATAGAAATATTTTAATAGCCAGAGGACCAGGATGTCACCTGTTAGTTTGTGTCTGTCACCTATAACGAGTATCTCAACTTATGACATCTTAATGACAAGACTGTCTAAGCAAAACTTCCACAGCAACATCATCAGTTGACATGCCAACATAGATGAGGGAAATCTCCCAAGGCCCACCTCTATATGAACTACAGGCAACTAATATCTGCTGAGAGAACTATTTTTCTTCAGGATAAGGCCCTTGATATGCTATCCAATACCAAGTAGTCAGCCTTAAAAACATACACAAACAAGCAACACTAAATGGACTCCGAAGGTTATATTCATTTATTTATTTTAATATTTAAGTATTTTTTAAGGTTAAAGCCATTCATAAGAGCACAGGTCAGATTCTATATATGTCAAATTTCAAAGAAAGTGTTGCTTGGGCTTATAAAAGGATACTATGCAAATCCCAAACATAACAATAACAGTAATGATATGTAAATTTTATATCATCTCTAAACTACTTATAATGTGCACCAAATGCAAATATATAAATAGTTATTACAGTGCATCATTTAGGAAATAAATACAAAAGCCTATATATTGAGTAAATGCATATATTTTTTAAAGATTATTTATTTTGTGTGCATGTGTGTTTGTGTGTGTGTGTGTATGTGCATGTGTTTGAGTGTTTATATGTATATTACTTGCATAAAGTTCCAGTACAGGTGAGAAGAGGGTGTTAGATCCGTTGGAGCTGGAGTTACAAGAAGCTTTGAGCTACCAAATGTGACTAATGGGAATGGAACTCAGATCCTCTAGAAGAGCAATGAGCACGAACACACAGGTTGTATTTATAAATGCATATATGTATGTACTACAAAACTAATAACTAAAAAATGAGAGTCATGAATTGGGAAGGACTGGGGACACACAAGTAGAGTTGAAAATGGGAAAGGATACAATGGTATTGATGCAAATATGGTACTCAAGTATGAAATTTTCAAAAAATATAACAGATGAAAAAAATTCTTGTGTAATTATAGCTAACGATTATATATTGTACACGTTAAAGGCCAGCAGGAGGCCTGTGAATGTTTTCTCCAGAAAGAAGTGATAAATATTTGAAAATATAGATGTTTTCATATGAATTAATGTTATGCAAAGCATAATTTTTTTAAATGCTAACATTAGCATGCATAATATTATCATTTCATGTAGCAGTTAAAGTAAATTTGATTTAAAACCATCCAATAAAGTCATTTCCATCATCTGAAGCCACCACATTCCCTTTCATGACTGGTTGGCATTGAAAGCATAAAGTTCTAACCATTCTGCCATAGAAGCAGTTTATTCGATCAGAGCTAAAACAATACAGTGAATTAGCCCACACAAAAGAAATTGAGAGTGTTATTCATCTGCTATGTCAGAAGATGTATTGAGTGACACATTTATAAATGAAAGATGTCAGGTGTGGTGGCAAATAGCTCAAACCCTGCATGGAGAGTTGGAAGCAGGAAGATTTGATTTAGACTAAATTTTCTGGGCTAAGTATTGAGATGTTGTCAAGGAAGATAGATAGATAGATAGATAAATAAATAAATAAATAAATAAATAAATAAATAAATAAATAAATAAATAAAAGGAAGGAGGGAAGTAGGGAGGAAGGGAGGAAAAAAAATACTGAATAATGCAAAGGCAACACCTATGGTTAAGACCATGAATGAGTCCTGTTCCAGAAGATGCCATTAAATCCAGAATCTTAGTTATATCCAGCTTAGCTCACACCTGCTTTCAAAACAGCATACTATTGCCGATCTGGAGACCTCTCAGCCCCCTTCCTTAGACACTATCTGACGTCATTAGGTTCCTCCAGTGCCACTTTCTGCCCTAGCAACCTGGTCTACAGCACTACCAGCTGCTCTGAAATAACTAAGATAATGACATTTTGTTCTGACTCCATTTTGTGTTCGATCAGATCTCTACTTCCCTCCCTGAACAGTCACATCTGCTCATCTGCCTTGGTGACATATGTGAGATTCCCATGGCCTAGAATAAGGTCCAGATGTACGAACCAAAAAATATTGTTAAATTATGTCTAAAATAACTACTCTGCTCTGCCAGGAATGAACTCTGATCTTTGTCAAACTTTGATGTATCTTTGAAGGTTTTGCCTTTAAAAACTCTGTATTCCTGAACCTGGCACCAAAAGACCTTTCAGAGGCTCAAGCCTGCTCTTGGTCTGGCCATTAAAAAAAAAAAGCTTAAAACTCTTAATTAGCTTAATTAGTGTGATTGTCAGTAACTATTTCTTATGGCTTATTCCAGCTCTCCCAGTATCTGCCAGATGGGGTCCTCTTTGCACAGTGGCTATCAGGAGACTTGTGGTAAGCCCACCAGTTCCGAGAGGTCCAGTGTGGTGTTCAGCCCATGTTAGATGTTTTACTCCTACACAAGGACCCTCATGCTCCTCTGGCCCTGCCAGTTGAGTTATGCTGTAACTCTGGTCTACTACTCATTAGCTTAAGGTTTGAATGGCTTCAGATCCATAAGTCATGGAGAACATATCTTCTTTATCCTGATCCATGATCTACCCTCTTCTGTCCAGTGCCATACACCTCTAAGAGCTATCAGACTTTCACAGGACAACCCACAGATCCAGTTTCTGTTAATTAACTTGTGGACAGGCCAGACCTTCTAAGTAGCCTTTAGATGTCTGACAGCTAACCAAATGTTTATCTTCACTGATTTGAGAAAAAATAAGCCTCTTTGAGACCTCCCAATCAGTTCTTACTTATTTTTTCTTTAGTTACAATCTACTGGCAAAAAGAAAAAAAAATGACATGGAAAATACATAGAGCTTAATGAATGATCTGTTTGGTAAATTAATGGATTAATTAATGGTAAAAATTAAAATGGCAAAAATAATTGTTAGATCATTCAGTGAAAATTATACTCACAATTAGAATTAACTTTAAGGATTAATGTAATTTGTATTCATGTATCTTATTCACAAATAGCTGCAACTCAGAAAAATATTAGCTAATAAAATCACATATTCTGACTTCAAAATATACTGTTAGTTTCTTAGTTTTATCTGAAGAAGTATTTTTTTCTCTTTATCTTGCTCTGGGGTGTGATGTTTAACATTGCTATGCCCCTTAGAGAAAAATTTTCAAAATCTGACAGATTGGTATATTTATCTTAGGCTTTCAATATTTTCGCTCTCTAAAACTTCTGCTTTCTGTCACTTGTTTACATTACAAAATAGACTTTACTGAATAATGTCAAAAAGTAAATACCTCATCCCCTTTGAATATGAACACTTATGGAAAATAAAAAAACTAGGAAAATACAAGTGGGAAAATTTAGGTCATATGGAAAGTTTTGTACAAAATAAAAAGACATTTTCATTGATTTAAGATTGAGAGGTTGAAGGTAAAAATACCTTTTAGTGTAAGTATTTTACCTATAACTAACATTTTATATATGTGTAAGGAAGAAGTAGATTATCCTTTGTAGGAATTAATTATATCATGGAGCATGATTTTTCACCTTGGATCTAATACTTTATACTAAATATAAATAGAAAGAAGAATTTCAAATCAAATTTAATTATTTCTGGATTGCTATTTCAAAATTGATTTGTAAATTCCATTTTAGAATTTTATATTGGTTTTATTCATATATTTCATATAGCGAATAATGAAATTTATGAAGTTGGTAGCATGTTGATTAAGTTTATAGCTAGTCTAAGAAATATACTATCTTTACACACAGATAAAAATATTGAACAAATTTGTCTGTCCAATAATTTGTAGACCTCCACAGGAATTATGACAAGGAAATTTAACAACCTTCACTTACTTCACACAAAAGGAAATGAAAATGCAAGGGAGCTCAGGAGTTCACAGTAGGTCCAAGCCTTGTGAAGAAACTGCAGTTAAAGACTAGGCAAGATGAGTAATTTTGTAGGAAGCAAAGATATCTGTGCGATGATAAAGAATCAGGATAATTTTGAAATTATTATATAAGAGTTGACAAATTAGGGTGAACAAAGATATTTGTGAACAAGAAAAAAGTTAAATGTATATAGTATAGGCAAAAAAAACACTGCCTAGAAATATAATCCAGGTACTCAACAACTCTCTGTTTGTACATCACTGTCATCTCATAACTATTTTTATGCTTTTTATTTTTACTTATTAGAATTTTTCTTCTCTCATATGTTGCGTTCCAACACCCTTCAGCCCCTCCCTTCATTCCTCAGCTCCCCTCCCCCATCTTCCCTGCTCCTCAAATCTACCCTCTCATCCTTCCACTCCCACCCTGCCTCTCCCCAAAAAAGAGCAGTCTTCCCAGGGTTACTGCTCAACCATGGCATAACAAGCCGGAACAGGGTCAGGCAAAATTTCCTCCTTCAATGTTAGTCAACTCAACAGTGGGGCTAGGTACTCAAGGACAGGCAAGAGGTTCAGGGATGTAGTTGCCTATCCCAGTCTGCGTGAGTTCTGTAAGAGAACCAGGTCAGACAAACTCAAGACATATTTGGGGGACTCAGTAAGTTCCACGTCTGCCACTCCAGGCTCTGTGAACCCCTAATAGTGCTGGTCAGTTGGCTCCGCAGGGTTTGTTCTCTTGGTGTCCTAGACCACTCTTGTCCTGGAAATCTTTCCTCCACTTCTTCTGTGGGGTTTCCCGAACTTTGCATTTTGTTTAGCTCTGTCTCTGCTTCCTCCACCTGCTGTGGGGATCCTCTCTGTTGAGTATTGGGGTAGGCATTAATATATGAAGAGAGCAAAATAACATTAGAGGTACTCTCCTGACTGTCCAGACTCTAATTCCTGCCCTGCCCTGGTGTATTGGTCATGGTTTCCCTCCTTTAGTACGGTGTTCTGCCATTCTGTTGTCCCAGTGGATCCTACAGGAAGGATAGGATATAGGTTGAAGTTTTTGTGGCTGGGATGGTATCCCAGTCCCATCACTGCAAGCCTTGACTCGTTACAGAAGATGGCCTGTTTAGGCTCCCTGACCCCCATTACCAGAGGTCTTTACTAGAGTGTCCTTCCCTGATTCCAATGAATTTATACTGCTTAGGTCTCCTGATTCTCCCTTAAATATCTTCCAATTCTGGTCAAAGTCATCTTTCCATATATTCTCTTCCCTCTATCCCTCTCTGTCTTCCTGGTCTCTTCTCTTCCTGTTCCCATCATTCCCTGTCCCACCTGCATCTTGTGTTTTATTTCCCTTTTACCAGGCAGAACTCTGTGTCCCCATTGGGGCCTTTCTTGTTTCATAGTCTCTCTGAGTTTGTGGATTGTGGCACCTTTGTCCTTGACTAGACAGTTAATATCTATATATAAGTGAGTACACACCATGTTTGTCTTTTTGGGACTCAGTTAACTCACTCAGGATGATTTTTTTTTCTAGTTTCTTTCATTTGCTTGCCTAATTCATGTAGTTTTGTTTTTGTTTCTTTTAATAGTTAAATAGTACTCCGTTGTATAAATGTGCCACACTTTCTTTATCCATTCTTCAGTCTAGGAGCATCTAGGTTGTTTCTAATTTCTGGCTATTTTGAATAAAGCTTCTGTAAACATAGTCGAGCAAGTGTCCTTGTGGTAGGATGGAATGTCCTTGGGGTATATGCCCACGAGTGGTATAACTGAGTCTTGAGATAGGTTTATTTCTAATTTCCTGAAGAGTTGCCATATTGATTTCCACAGTGGCTGAACAAGTTTGCACTCCCACCATCATTGAAGGAGTGCTTCCTTTGCTGCACATCCTTGCCAACATGAGCTGTCATTTGCATTATTGATCTTAGTTATTTTGACAGTTATAAGATAGAACTTCAAAGTGGTTTTGATTTGCATTTCCCAGTTGGCTAAGGATATTGAACATTTCTTTAAGTATTTCTCAGCCATTTGTGTTTCCTCCTTTGAGAATTTTTTGTTGATTTCTGTGCCCCATTTTTTAATTGGTTTATTTTGTTGACATCTAGTTTCTTGAGTTCTTTATATATTGTGGATATTAGCCTGTGGATTTCTTCATTCCCTCTCCTCCTCGGGTAGTGGCTAAGCCAATGGCCAGCAGCAAAGTTCAGGGGAAGAAGAGGTCTTGGGTCTGCATGGGGCCAGGTTTGTCTTTGGTCAGAGGGCTGAGAGCAGGAAACATACTTTCAGGGAGAGTGTTACCTGTGGAACATCTCAGGTCACTGAAGCAAGGGTGGTTACAATTATAGGATAAAGGCAGGGGAGGGTCTTTGATACCTAGGGATGGGGTCCGGGTCCATTGTTTAAGACAGGGATACTGGAGTAGCCCCATTTGCATGTGAGGCTCTTTGTCTAAGGGTCAAAGTCCTAGAAAAATACCTTTTGCATAAAGTGTGGTCCCACTGGGAAAAGAGAAAGACACCTTATCAGAAAATGAGCTCAGTCCTAGGCTTCCAGTTATAGCATAGATAAGCACCAACCAAGCATTTTCCTTTGCCATTGATCTTCTGTGAAGCAGGCATTGTTTAATATTTAGTTGGGTTTTGCCAGGGCTAAGAAAGTGAGGAACAATCGAACTTCTGCTGCTCTCAGGGTGAGAGCAGGGTTCAAGGCATACTTTGACCCACTCTTAGTTTTAGGACAGCCCCACATTAACCCTATATTAGAAGCTGAGTTGGTGAATATCTTTTTGCATTCTGTGTGCTGCTGTTTTGTCTTATTGACAGCATCCTTTGCCTTACAGAAGCTTTTCAGTTTCATGAGGTCCCATTTATTAATCACTGATGTTAGTGCCTGAGCCCATTAGTGTTCTATTCAGGAAGTTGTCTCCTATGCCAATGAACTCAAGGCTATTCTCCACTTTCTGTTCTATCAATTTCAGTATAGCTTGGTTTATTTGAGGTCTTTGATTCCTATGGACTTGAGTTTTGTGCACAGTGATAAATATGGTTCTATTTGCATTTTCCTATATGTGAACATCCAATTAGACCAGCAGTATTTATAAAGATGATTTCTTTTTTCTATTGTATGTTTCATGCTACTTTATTGAAGATCAGGTGTCCATAGGTGTGTGGATTTATGTCTGGATCCTGGATTCGGTTCCATTGATCTGCAGTCTGTTTTTATGTCAGTGCCATGAGGTTTATATTACTATGGCTCTGTAGTACAACTTAAGATCAGGGATGTTGTTACCTCCTGAAGTTCTTTTATGCTTGTACTTACTTTGCTTTCTACTTGGCCATTCTAAATTTCCTGTTTATCAGTGGAAATATTCTCATATATTTAGACCAACTGATTTTTTGCTAAAATTGTTATGCAAATTACATTTATAATTATATTTATGTTATACAAATATACATGTTCATGTTAACTGTTTTTTAAACTGTTATTTAAAATAATTTAAGATATCAATCTTGCATCACACATGACAAATAAGGTTTAAGAAGATCTGGAATTTTTCTTGATTCCTAATCTAACACGTTCTCTCCCTACATATATTTCTACTTAGTTAGGACCAAATATAGGACAGCATTTTAATGGATAGAATTAGTTACAAACAAGCTTTTTTTGTTCAACAGAATAGTCTAACAGACTTTAAAATACTGAGTGCATTGTGGACACCAAATCATCTAGTTTGATTATCAGAAGAGAAACATATTACAGTAAAATGGAGCTGTAAAATGAAGTCTTGCAATCTATTGAGAGAAATTAATATATCTTTGGAACATCAATCTATGATATACCTAATGGGGACATGTAGACTGAAGAGGGAAACCAGGCTTTTCTACAAATTGGTTCATGGAGACTCTACTCAGGAAGGGAGTATAGGCTGAAAGAAATTTATAGCAAATGAACACAGTAGTTCACTCTTTCATGACCGATATGGCATGCTTAAGCACTTTAAGAAATGACATGCACAATCGCACATTAGAAAACACAGGAGCGTTTTTAATAAGAAAATTTAACAGTGTACATATTAAGGAGGGAAAAGGGGTAAAAACAAAGTACACTGCTAGAGGTAGAGCTGGGCCAAGACAGAGAATTATTGTTGACAAAAACTTTTAAAGGGCCAGTGTCTGTTTTTTGGTATGCAAATGGTGGTCAGTAGGAACCATTTGCCTCAGCAAAGGCCATTCTGGTATGCAGGTGAGATCCAGGATGGAGCCTGCTTCATTTCTCCTGAGGCCTGCAAACTTCGAGGTAATTTCAAAGAACATTTGACACATTAATGGTTGGAAGCTCCTGTTGGCTGAATTTAGCCCTTCTGGTGCAGATTCATTTTTAGGTGTGCTAATTTTCCTTTTAGCTTAAAGGCTTATCTATCTCTTCCTGGAGCATTGACACCTGCCCCTGGGATGGCTTTTATGATATGCTTGCAGTATGTAATAGATAGTTCTTGCATATGCCAGGACTTAAAAAAAAAAAAAAAAAGCCTGCAAGGTTTCCAGGTAAAATGGCTGCATTCCTTTCCCCCCAACAACTGCCAGCTCAGTTAGGCCACGGAGACATTCTCATTATAGATGAAATTTCAACAAAGAAGGGGAGCAATATAGCTGATGGACTAAAATTTTTCTAGCTAAAGAATCTGGAACTCTGTCAAGCAAACTCTATTCAGCATCGGGGATATTCATAGGCCTCAGCAGTAGACAAACCAAACTTAAGCAAAGGATATTATTTACCTACACATTTGTCTACAACTTCCTGCCATGAATGATTATTTCAATCCACTTGTCATAACTCATATAATTGCACAGTAAGTCTTTTAAAGGTAGAGTTAGTTTACAGGAAAGCACCAAGACAGCATAGGAAATCAGATGGTAAGAACAAGAGCCCAGACCCCTGTGGTTTCCCTTGCTCAGATCTCATATGTAAGCAACCTTGAAAGACTTGAATAACCAGCTGAAAAAGAATGTAAAATATCCTAGGTAGGTATAAAGATGGGTTTGGTTTAACGTGGCTATCTTTACATAATCCAAAGAGAAAAACATGTTCCTATGATCGGAGCTTGGTATGGAATACTGTTACACACTTGGAATAACCAAAAATGGGATTCCAGTTGATGATACTTCTAGATTCCTGTAAAGTGGCAATTAAACTGACAAGCTCCTCCAGGACTTTGGAGAGAGACTATTAGAATACTGTCATGAGGAAGTCAGGAAGAGTCAGTTAGATAGATACATGAGAATGAACACAAAATGAAATTGTCATATTTCATCCAAATGCTTAGCATCTACTGTGGAGGAGAAAATAAAATATCAAGGATACAGCATGATCCAGCCAGGTAAGACTAGTCAGGCTTTGCCAGAAGTCTCTTCCAAGGATATTAAAGAATTTAGGAAAAATGATTTAATTAGAAAAAAAGCACCCATCATTTAAGGAAGTAAAACAAGAGTCACTTTAGTATGTAGCCCTTCTTTGCACAATTTCCTGGCTCTTCTGTTTTCACTACGCTTTCTTAAGTCGAATTTTGTTCTATCTCTTGGCTGTGAGAAGCACTGTATACTGATGGATAATTCACAAATGATGACACTTGCACCCTTGCAAAGAACAAAGTGGTACCCCGATCATTTGACACAGTAAGAATGTGAGAAAGAACACCAAAGCAAAGAGATGAACAAAGAGAAATGGTCAGAAAAGAAAGGTGGGGCTACTAGATAGAATGATGAAACTGGCTGACTCCCTAATATGGAAATATTCACTGTTTTTGTGGTGTTATAACAAATTTCAGACTCATAAAATATAGTAAGTGAGAAGATAGTCGATTGCAGTTACAGTGCTTAACGATTTAGACATATGTAAAAGTGTACATACATGTCAAAGAATTGAGCCTCTAATTGTGTCACACCCACTGATAAGAGTATAGAAGTTACTCAGTTCACAACTTGACTTTGAACCTCAATCTTCTCATGGCTACACATCTGAACTTGCATTTCCACTCTTATAACAGCTGTTCTGAAAAGTTACCCTTGCCTTAGGTTAGAGGCTTCCTGGCGAACTCAGGCTTCTGCTACGGTGCTTTGTAGGAAGAATCTTTCTCCAGTCAGTGCTGTCTTTTTGATAACAGACTTATGGTTCAGTGGTATCAGTCTAGTGGTATACATTCAGTCGATTCTCTTCCCTGTGTTTTAGGCATCAGACATATGATGATTTTCCTTCTATGAGTGGTCAAATTCTGTTTTAGCACCCCAAATTTGGAACTTATGTCCACTGAACAATTTGATTATTTACATATGTGATCATCAAAATGTCTAGGATGTTCATCATGAGATTTTCCAGTGACAAGTAGTTTTTACGTCTTTTATCTTACATTCTTTATTTTTTCTCCTTTATGATTATATTATTATTATCAGTATTATCATTATTATTTTATATTTTTCTTCTCTCATACACTGCATCATGACTTCTGTCCTTCACTCCCTCCACTCTCCCCATCTCCCTTCTCCCCTGCCCCAGTCAACCAATCAACATTCCACCCCCTGCTACTTCCCCACAGAAAAGAACAGTCCACCATACTTCTCAAACATGGCATAACAAGATGAAACAAGGCCTTATACCATTCTCCACATCAAAGGTGGAGTAGGCAACTCAGCAGGAGCAAAAGGATCCCAAGGGTAGGTAAAAGGGCCAGAGACTCCCATACTTTAGCCTGTAGGAGTTTTGTAAGAATACCAAGCCAGAAAGGCAGAAGATATATTTAGGGGGCTCTGGAGGTTCCATGTCTGCTGCTTCAGTCTCTGTGAGCCCCTAAGATGTTTTCATCTTAATCTTAAGAATATATTTATAAATGTGTGTGTGTGTTTGTGTATGTGTGTGTATTAGATGTGTGATTATATGTCCATATGGGCAAATTCTCACATAGGCTAGAAGAGAATGTCAGATAACCCTGGAGCTGCAGTTACAGGTTGTTGTGAACCACCCTACATGGGTGCTGTGAGATGAACTTGTGTTCTGGACAAGAGCAGTAGTGCTCTTAACCTCTGAATCATCCCTACAAGTAACAAGTCTATTTTTCTCTTTTTATTGAATACCAGTTTATAAAAAGTTTCTTGTACCTTCAAACTTAATGAATAATGAGTTAAATATAAACTCTTCATTGTTGATAGAATGCATGCAAATTTATTTTCTCCCCAATACATAAAAAGTTTAACAATTATAATTCCCTAGCGCATGTTGATATCCAAATATTTGTATTTTTTAAAATAAGATATGGATCAGAAGATGTTTTCAGTTTCATTTGGCAAGCTAAATAATATGCTGACTGCTGACAAGATGACTCGGGGGTTAAAGAACCCATGGCTCAAGCTAGGAGATAGAGTACAGATCCCTACACAACTGGTGTGAATGCCAGGGAGAATTCATGAATTGCCTGACAATAAGCCTTGGAAGGCAAAGACTTTTGACCCCAGGAAGAAACCTGGCCGGAGAAACTAGCCACATCAGCAAACTCTGAGTCTGATTGAGAGACTAATTATCTCAATGAATAAGTTAAAAGAGTGATCAAAGTAGAACTCCCACATCAACCAAGGGACATCAAACAGTAGTATAGACACGTATAAATACACAAATGAGAATGAATGTACCTACACACATGCAAGCATCTATAGATGTCACACTTACACACATGAAAAAAATTCTAAGTTTATAATCATCTGGTGATATTCTGGCTATGTTTATGTTAACTTGACAATCTAAAGTCATTTTGGAAGAAAGAACCTCAATTGAGAAAATGACCACACAAGATTTTCCTATAGAAGAGCCTATGCTGAATTTTCTTGGTTGATGATTGATGTGAAATGGCATTCTTCATGAGCTCATTCTTCATGGTGTTCCTCACTGGGACTGTTGGTCTTGGATGATAGAAGAAAGCAGGATGAACAAGCTATGGAGAACAAGACAGTAGGCAGCATACCTTCATAGCCTCTGCATCAGTTCCTGCCTTGAGTTCCTGTACTGACTTCCCTGGACAACAGACTACAAGCTGAAAGATGAAATATCTAAGTTGACTTTGGCCATAGTGTCTTATCACAGCATTAGAGGCTCTAAGACAGGTGATAGGTTAGGTTGTGAATTCGACCTAATTTATGTTGCACTATGGATACTTTCTTCCTTACACGATAGTTATATACTTTACTTATAGAATTTTTGAATGACACTTGCAATGTCAGAAATTACAGAGTTTCTTCAAATACAGTGGGTCTTATATAGGATGAGAGAGATATTATAAGGGAGAAATTGTCAGATTCCTGGGGAGTTCAGTGAATAAGGTATGCAGATATAGGTCAGTAAAATATGAAGACATTTTCAATGTGCTAATGAGGTTTAACCAACTTCAAATCAATATTTTTGTTAAAAGTTACCAGTCTTATGAAAGCAATGTTAAATTCACAGCACATCACAAATTTTACATAGAAAAGATATCAATGATAAGTATAGGTCCTAAATGTGTAGTTCCAACATCTTCCTGGTTTCATATCAATGCTTTCTTGAAGCCCAGTCTAAATAAAGATGTAATCGGTGATGTAATTAAATCTGCAAATGTAATTATTTCACTTCATTCTGAGAATAACATTGGAGAAAGTGTGTTATTCTTCGTGTACTGTTTTTAGCTTTCAGAGGGTAATTCAAGAGGTCACATTAAACTAAGATAAATGGGTTTCTCTGTAGTAGCATTGCAATGCTATCATTGAAAACTGTTGCAAACAGGCACTCTTCATTTTTTGACGATGGTAAATGAAATTGTTCTATTTATTTATTTCTACTTATTTTAAACATTTCTGTTTATTTTAAACAATTCCGTTTATTTTAAAGTTAAACAAGTACTTATTTATATACAGTGTATCACATGTCTTCACAGATCTCAATTCTAAAATCAACATCTAAAATTTCCTGAAATGCAGGGCCCCATTGATGAAGAAAGCCAAAGCACATCATGGATTTTGCAGAGATAAAGCTGACTGAGCCAAGCAGACAGAGGCGTCTATTAGTTCTGACTGTGTTCTTCAAAGTTGCTATGAACTGTGAAAGAAACAATGACAGATCATTGCTCCTGAGACAATGTAATGATGTAGTTCTACAAGCCTGTGGCTGATCAATGCATAGTCTTGTTTTACATGTGTTTATGCTAAAGCATCCTGCACATGCAAATGCACACACATGAACACACACACACACACACACACACACACACACAAATTTATTTACAAATCACCTTAAACTACCAGTCATGCATACTTACATTTATGACAGAATTAAGATACCTAACAAATATTATTTTTCTCACCCATAATTTATTGATTTCTCATCTTAACAAAACTCAGTGATTTTTTTTAGGCTTTTCAGATGAAAGGGTATATTATGTAGAGACTTACAAATGGGCACTGAGGGTTAAAGTGTTGCAGTTAGCATACTTACAATTTTCAAGAATAAAATGAGAATTCTTTAGGAGACAAGACATATTTCAAAATACTAAATTTTTCAAGGAATTGAAAAATGATGAGCACAAACACAAACCATCAGAAATTATACTAAAGATTAGGCACTGTGAAAGAAAATCTGCCCTGTGAATCAAGGATAAAAGATCTAAAGCAGGATTTCTTCACAGCAGCAATGTTGCTATTTCAAATGAGATGGTCAGAAAATTATTTCTCAGGAGGGATTATAGAGAAAAAGAAAGATTCTCCCATCATCTCTAATTCCCCACTTACCAGATGTCAGTAATAACTCCTTTCCCACTCAGGGTGACTGAAGTAGTCTATATTTTGTTGCTAATAGCACAATACCACAAACAAGGTAGGTAATAATGAGTGGTTTATTTAAACATCATTCTGGTACAGTGTTAAGGTTATAGTCTCATTTATTTAGATGGTTTTCTTATTAACACTGTCCGGATGCAGTGTGGTCACCATACGACAAAACTCAGAAAGCTAACTGCATGCATTTCCAAGTCTGCTCGCTTTCTCTCTCTTTCTCTCTCTTTAAATAAACCCAGCAGTATTAATTCATTCATCCATATGTATATGTAATACACATATGTTATATGTATATAACATATGTACGCATGAGTATATCTATACACGGACTTTTAATTTTATTGTTTTTTCTTTACTTCATTATTCATTTTTACATGCATTATCTAGATCATAATTTTATTATACTCCTTTTTAGATTTTTCATGGCTAGCAATATAATTTTCATTATTCAGTTTTTCTGACCTTAATATCACATAACTATTGTTTTACCTATTTTAGAATATCTTACAAATATACACTAACTCTGTTCTGTTTCTTCATCAGAGCATTCCCTCATTAGCAAAGCTTTCTTTGACCTATCTCTGCAGCTCAAATTTCTCTCTATTAGTAACCCTGAACCATGACACTCAGCTAGAATCTTGCTTCTAAACACTAGTGCAGGGCTCCCACTGTACTGAGCTTCTTAGTTTCATTCACTTCATGACATTGCTGGAAATTCTATACCATACAAGAAGCCCCAGGCATAGATTTTTAATAATTGGAATGGTTTACAGAGAATGAAGATGAGTGGGTTAAAATTTATAAAGCCTTTAGAATTATTTACTGGTGTATTTGTGCAAAATATATGAGTGTTTTTTCTGCATATATGTCTATATACCACCTGCATGTCTGATGCCAGTAGAGGCCAGAGAGGATTTGATCCCTGGGACTGAAGTTAGAGACAATTGTGAGTAACCATATAGGTGCTAAGAGTTGAGTTCTCAAAAAAGCAGCCAGTGTTGTTCACTGCTGAGTCATCTTATCAATTTCATAAAACCTTTGTTCCTATAACATTAAATTAAAGGAATGCCATCTATTCTTAAAAGGAAGGCCCGACTCAGAAAGCTAGAGAAAGATAAACTTTAACGGCATACTAGCAGAAAGAGGAGGGACATTTCTCACCAGATTAGTAAGTTTATTAATGTAAACTCATGATATTTCTGACAAAGAATAACTAGTTGGGTTTGCATGATAATGAAAACATTGTGCACCCAAAAATATTATGTGCAATCAATTAAACAGATGATTTAACAAAAATTCTGTAGACTTATGACTATGCAAATAGGAAAGAACAAATAGAGGAATGTTGATATTGAAAATATCAATATGTATGGCCAAGAATACACAAAGACAAAAGTCAAGAGATATGTCACAGAGAAACTGACAATCTTCTTGGTATTACTCAGAAATACTCAAATCTCTTCTTACAAAGTCTCAAAACAACTGCTCTGTAGCTGCCTTCTTACAGTTCTTTGGGAGCTATCTACAAAGCCTTGCTGTCCTCTAGGGACAGTTCCACCTAATTATCTTCATTCTCCAGAAATCTGTTGTGCATAACAGCTGATATCACAGTATCTTCTGCCTGATCCTTTGTCCCAAAGTGGCTGGCTGGACATTTGTGAGGAGTTCATCTGCTACCAGACATCCCACGTGTTATCTATTCACTGCCAGACATCTTACTACCATCCATGTCTTGTAGTTTCTGCCAGATTACTTATAGAAGACTTCTGGTCTTGGGAAAAAGTTGGTGTCATTGTCTGAACTATGGATCTAGAAGCTTCTACTCATTGAACTGTGGATTAAGAGATTTCTAACCTTTGTGTTATAGAATCCGTAGCTTACCTTCTCTAGGTTTCTGGCACACAATTTCTTTGCTTCTTATGATCTCCAACCATCCTGAGATCAATCAGTCTGTGGATCTTCTACTGATGTATATACTGATCTATTACATAGAAATTTCAACAGTGTCATTTTCTCTTGACCATAGCCAAATGACTAAGAGGCAATAGCAATTTCATTTTCTGTAGAAGCAATGACCTTCAACTTGTCCAAAACTTAAGTGCATACTAATTCTATGACCCCAAAGACAGTATCTTGTAGAATATAAAACTAAATAAGGAAAGTTAAGTAGCCTAAGAGTTACAGGTGTGTACTGGGGTAGGAGCAAGACCTCATGACCTGCATTGACTATGTAAGGAAACCCTGACTCAAGAGAACAAATACTGCCAACAACAATAATCAAAAACACAGCAGAAAAGAGGAAAAGAAAATCAAAATGCACACATATACTCATGTAATTATTAATTTATCTCATAAAACAATCTTGAGAGTTCGAAACTTTGAGAGTTCTAAATTAGAATTTTGTTTTGTCCTCAAATGTTTTTATCTGGTTGAATAAGTTTATCAAATTTCCTCTTCTCAAGGTTCAGGGATCCTTGCAGAAGATGGCTGGGCAGATCGTATGACAAAGAAGCTGTGAGTGGGTACAGAGAGGCAGTGATTTTTTCTAAACAACAGAGCAATTGCATACTGGTCATGAAAACACACACAAGGCTGCACAAGGTCATGACAGAAAAATCAATAAAATAATCCCTAATGATATTCCGCTAGATCAGTGCCCTTTCTTGTCATCATCAGAGAGGCTTCCTCCAGCAGCAGATAGAAACAGATGCAGAGACCCACAGCCAGACCTCACATGGAACAAGAGTCTAAATGAGAAGTCTGTATCAAATCCTTCTCTTGAGAGCTCAGAGAATCATGCCAAAGAGGAGATAGAAAGAGTATAAATACCAGAGGGGATGGAGGACACCAGGAGAACAAGATCCTCTGACTTAACCAAACAAGGCACATTTGAGCCTACAGAGACTGAAGCAGCAAGCACAGAGTCTACATAGGTCTACATCGGGTCCTCTGTGCATATATTTTAGCTATTAGCTTAGTATGTTTTATTCAGGGACTCCTGACTGAGAATGAGTGGATCTCCGACTCTTGAAACTGCTCTTGGGGCTCTTTTCCTCCTGTTAAACTGCCATGTCCAACTTCAGTATGAAAGTTTTTGCCTAATATTATTATATTTTATTTTGTCATGTTTGGTTGTCATCTCTTAGAAGCCTGTTCTTTCTAATGAGAGACAGAGTTAGAGCGGATCTGGAGGGAAGGGGAAGTGGGGAGAATCAGGGAGGAGTAGAGAGAAGGGAGACTATAATCATAATATACTGTACGAAAAATAAATCTATTTTCAATAAAATAAAAAATAGAAATAAAAGATCAAATTTTCAAAATCATTTCAACAGCTATAGATATATGTCTTTATTTTTCTTGATTTCTAAGAATGTTTATAATTTTTATATTTTTCTTATTTATGTATGTGTGAGTGTATCTATGTGTGCCTATGTGCACATGCATACAGGTGCCCTCACAGGCAAGAAGAGACCATTGGATTTTATGGAACTGGAGTTGGAGGTGCATGTAAGTCACCCAGTTTGGGTGCTGGGAACTGAATTTTGGTGTCTTTAGAGCAGAAAGCCTCTTAACTGCTAAGCCACCTTTTGAGCCTTGGTATCCAAGCCTCTTAAAATCATATTCATACTTATTCCACTCTCCATAGAAGAAAATCCCCAAAGGTTGAGGTTGTGCCTGCAAAACAGAAAAAAGTAATAAAGTTAAATAAAAATTCTGCGTTTGTAAAGATTGAATAGAAATACACACTATGGCATTGTATTTTCAGGAGGAAAAAGAAACATTATGAGTCTTATGTTGCAATTATTTAGCTAATCTTATGTTGGCTAGCAAAAAATAAACAAGTTTTAAAGCCTGTTGAGCAATTATCTGTGAATTATTTTTATAATATAAATAAGAAGCCAGTAATACTTTATATAATAGTTTTTCTTGAAAGTTAATAATAATTTAATTCTACTCTCTCTAGTCACCTAAACAACTCATGTGTAAGTCACAAATGCTATTTCAACAAAAATGGAGCTTAAAAGTTATACTAGAAAGATTGTGAGCAAATACAGATTGTGTTTCATGAGAATTGAAACAGACTTGAACTTCATCACTCCTGAGAATTCACTATGATTAAACTTGTTTGTTAAATCACAAGTACACTCCTCAGCAGAAATAGTTCACTGGTCTCAAATTATCTTTGGCAATTGATCAAGCATCAGCAAAAGGACTAAATTACAAAATAAGACTGAACCATGACAGCATACAAACAAATCCTGAACACCAATTTGTCATCCATACCAAACGGCCATCCCTGAAAACATACATTTAGGTAACTTTAGACAGACTGAGATTATATTGAGGAATATATATGCATATGCTTATACATATATACTTGTAACAGCAACCAATGAAATATGAGGACATGAATTTGAAGAAGAGCAAAGAGAAGTATAGGGGAAGGTTTGTATCGAAGAAAGGGAAAGGAGAAGTGATATAATTATATTATAATCTCAAAAGTAAAAAAAAAAGTACTAAAGAAGAAAAAGGTGTGCATGTTTCACTGGTGCAGGAATATTGCAGTAGATTTGACACTAATAGGTGACTTAGGATCACAAAGCCAATTTTGAAATACACATGAGGTTCTTGAGACAGAGAAACTTCCCTATTTAGACATGAAGGAAACTAAGACCAGATCTACTGGTGCTTAAGTTTCAGTTTGACATGCCTTTGGTTATTTCACCAATCTCATTTTCCTTCCCCCCAGCTCTTCCTTATTCTCCTCCAATCATCATCTCCCCTTCCAAAAACAAAATCATAATAACAATTTCTAGACTTTCATTGAAAAATATAAAATAATTGAAATGGTGAGAAAAAGATAGAAAATTCTATTCACCTTTCCCCAAGAGAAACTGAAATAATACCACCAAGTACCCACCCTGTGACATGAAATTAATTTTTCTTAATTTGTATAATATGTTAAGATGGTCTAAGCTATCTCTGTGTCATTCTGTAATCTGTGGCCAAAAATTATCACAAAGGTCTGAAACTGTAGCATTAATGTTAAGCAATACATTTTGTCTTAATTGTAGTCATCACTGATGGTTAAATTACATCAGATGTTAGAGTGGTTCATTGGCCTCTGGAAAATCTCTAATCAGAAAAAATCAAATTCCTTTGGAGAATTAGATGCAATAGTAATTACATAGCAACACAATGAAGTACTCACACACAACTGGTAATTACAGTGATGTAGACAATAAATATGTAATATCTCAATTGGCACTGCAGTTAAATACCACACTATCACATGTAAGTTTCACTCAAATCATCATCTTACCATTATACAAGATATTCTATTTTCATACATAGGTCTCTTGAGAAACAGCTAACCTCAACCTTGTTCCAACTTTTTAATATGTATTATATTACATATTTTATTTACTTAGGATGGAATCCAAGGTCTTGCATATGACCAGAAAACTCTAATCTACTGAGATGTACTCCTTGCTCTTAGCCCCCAAAGTTTAGCATTATTTTCAGTTCATCAGGATGAAGATGTGCTTCTCCTTATATATCATTAACCTGGATGCTCAGATTTGGGCAGATTCAGCCCTGTTGACCACCATGAAACTACACCACTGATAAGTTCTGGTTCTACCAGGCTACCAGCTTTCTCCTGTCATCTCTATAATCAATCACATTTACCAGTTCTGTGAATCTTGAACCCAGAAGTTTAGGTCTTAAGCTACTGCTACCCTGGCAACAGTGGTTCTAGGAATGGCTAATCCTCATGTTCCTGGCCAACTTTTAGCAGTTTCTAGGGAAAAATGCATGGATTCTGATTTCCTGGAAACTGCCTGAGTCATTTTTATTCAAGGGATTTCACAATTTCTATTTGTGTATTCTTGTCACATTAGAGATTACAGATAACAGCTTTCCTCCCAGTAAACTTAACTCCCATATTTTCCATTAGTCATGCTTCAGTAGCACATTGTCAAATTTCTTATCGGTGCCAGTCAGTATTCAAAACAACATTCATCTAATGCTGCTGTAGAGAATGCATAATGAGCAAATGTTTTACTATTTTCCAAGAGGATATGTTCATCCACATGTTAGTTTATAATGACAAAAATTAAAACATTTTAAAATGTGCTTGCTTTCTGTTTTTCTGAGCATACCACTTAGCAGCATTAATAGAAATTAAGGAAATAATTACAAGAACATCAAACCCGTGATGTGCTGTTCTCAGCATATAGTAACGTTTCAGTTCACCTTGGTGGTGAATCTACATCATTATGAGAGAGAAGGATTGAACCAGGATGATTATGAGTTGCATCATGGGTTACTTGGTGAGATGTTATCCAAAAATAAACAAAAAATTCAACCTTGTGAGATACTGTCTATGTTCAAAAATAGTAAACAAACAATGAATTCAATAAAGGTCAGAAATTCTATCAAGGATATGCAATTACGTGGTTTGCTATGACCTGATTAGAGGGATGAATCTGTATTTCATAGCACAATTTCATGATTTCCATATCTCTTGATATTTTATTGCTAGTTCTATCTATGAATTCTGAGTGAACATTCTTTTCCAGTAAAACCAACTGAATTAAGATTTTCTTTCTAAACATAATATACTCCTTTTCTGCTTTTTCATTTTTCTTTGCCTTCTCACATATCCTTCTATCTATTCTCTTGGTTAGTCAGATTTTGATGGTCAAACTGTCCCAACTTGTGGATTCCTTTAGCAAATAGTATTGCCTCCAAGAAAATGTGAAAATTCTCGTCCACAAAAACAGTGGAGGAGCCAATCCTCATTGTAGATTTATGAATCGGAAAATCTTCTGTCAATTCAATGACCATCAAAGATTCAAGAATAAACACATCATGGTAAGTTGCCAAGAAGAAACAAAAGGCAATACTAAAGAGATAAATAAAATATACACAAAACTCGAGGTCTTGCTAGCACACTGAGTAAAAAATAGCTGAAAAAGAAAGAAAGAAGCGGTTCATTTTTATGAAGTTCTAGAAAAAAAATCAGAGTATTCTGTGATGATTAAAATTATATAGCTGTAACTGGAAACATGTCTTGGTAGACAAATTGATTGATGCCTAGCTGTGAGGACCTAGTGTAAATCCCCAGATCACACAAAGAAAACTGTGTATGGTTGTAGGCATCTGAAACCCAAGTTCTGGGAGGAGACAGGAGGATCCCCCTGGCTCCCTGGCCAATCAATCTAGCTGAAATAGAGGTTTTCAAGTTCAGTAAGTCTGTTTAAAAAATAAGATGGAGAGTGATGGAGAGAAGATACCCAACATTGAACTCTGTCTTCTAGATGAACCTGCACATAAATCCACAAACATACCACGTGGGCATCCCTTGAAGATGCCTCACATGCACAGTGAAAAATGTACATTAGTTGCCTCTATGGGCAGGGCTCACTGTGAATGGAATACAAGGGAATGAAGGTATGAGGTAAGGACCTATATCTTGTTACACAAATGTATACAATTTTCAACACAGTCAAACCTTATTCTTGAAACCTAGTTCACTTATGTCTATATGCATACTAGTTGAATTTTAGGTTATTTGGTGTATGAAGAGACCAGGGAATCTCACATCCCTAGCTAAAAATCATTGAATAGTTTCTTACTGCTTTAATGGGTAAATCCGAAATGATGAAGTGTATCTCTCCGTACCTACAGAGAATGCCACCAAAATATTCCAAAGCCAGATTTCACTGTGGCTTTTGTTTACTATCATTGATTTATAAAATGTCTTTCAGCTTTGTTTCTAGAACTGCTACTCCAAGCCCAACTACATACACTTACCTATTTTTAAATCGGTTCCAAGTGTTATGAAATTTTTAGGGTTTTTTTTTTTTCGAACATGATCCTTTAAGACTTAAGAATTTCCTTTTATGTAGTCTTTTTTAGCACAAGTAACTATGTACCATGGATATTTATTAAAAAAATAACTATTTGCTCGATATTTGATTTTTAGTAGTCTCTGATTAGAATAGGGATTACACGTTTTACTAATACTATTATTCATTTCATAGAGATATGAATAAATACAATTTTAAAATGTTTAAACATTTGTATAAAATAGACCCTGATTAATGGTAAAGTTCCCATAATGATGTGCAAATGATGGTATGTCTTCATTGTGCCTTACCAAACATTCTTGGAATCAGAAGAATTTTAGACATCAAAACTTCTCAGATTTGGGAGCATTTATATATACAAAATAAGAATATCTTGGGAAAGCTATAGGTTAAACTTGAAATTCAGTTATGTTCCTATATGCCTTATATACACAGCCTGATAGTAATTTTTATACAATGATTTTAGGTCACTGTATATTTACTGAGTTCAGGTTTATCATGGTGACACTGAAATTTTTCAGGAGTGCAATTTTCAGAGTGGTGATGCTAACCTGTACAATATTGATGATGATGATGATGATGATGATGATGATGATGATGATGATGATTATACTTTGTAGGCATACCTTACAAAACCACAAAATAATTTAGGGTTGAGGAGAGGATAAAGTAGTCTTCAGTAACACTGATGAACTAAGCCTTGACAAGCAGAAACAGTTGAAGAGTAATACTTGGAAATGACTCATAAGATAAATTCTGGAAACTGGTCACAACAATTCTTGGAAACCTGCACAGAAAAACAGTCAGCTAACAGATGAGTATTAGCCCTGGGAACTGATTATAACTGTAAGCAGCAAATGCTTTATTTGTGAGCCTCTTTGTTCAAAATCCTTGGCTTTGCATATGTGTATATAAGTGAGCATTAGGAGGATGCTGGAAGATTAGAAGCCACTAGCTATAATCCTGAAAATTGCTAGCCTCCTGTTAATTGTGGAAGGCGGGATTAACTTAGAAATTAGCAGACCACCATTTGCTGTCATGCATTTAACTGTTGGAATATAGAGAGAATAAGATCTGTATGCTGGGACATTTAGTCCTACAGAATAGAGAGATAATTACATTGCTTGTGGTACTTAGTTTGGTTTAATTTGTGGTGGTGGTTATATAAAAGTAAGATGCTGCAGATGTGCCCTGCCTGATGCAACTGTCTTATACATGCAATGTAAACATAAAGCAAACACCAAACAAAAATCTCACAGGCCTATTCTACATTCAACATTCCAACCCTACCTAAGTTGTGAACTTCTGTAATGACCCAGATATCAAAGTGGTGAAGTCCAGTGCTACAAAGTAGCATGAAGGGAGAATTGTGCTATATGTCACTTGCCCATGAGAAGACCAAGATTTTAAACTCAATGTGCATGTGTGCATATGTCATAATAAAAACTGTCATTATGAACAATGAATATATTCTAATAACATTTAAAAAATTCAAAGCAGGATTTTTACTGACTGCATATCTCTTTTATAGCTTCCTAATAGAATAATTATATTTCAAAGACTGTTCATTTTAGATACCTTCTATTATCCTTTTGAAATACAGAAAGCTATACTTGCATCTGAAACCCAGGGACAGTAAGAGAGTAACCAAAGCCTCATCAGGAAGGTAGAGAGCTTCTTTCCAAACCCTTCTTATGTCTGTACTTTGAAAGAGAAGATGACAATTTTTCCTGGGTAAAGATTATGAACATACAGATGACACAGATTTTGAAAACCTAAAGTCATTACACAGAGGACTGAGTTCACTATTTCCTGTAGCAACTTTTGTGATATTGCAGGTTAGGGTTTTTTTTTTTTTTTTTTTTAACCTAAATCTTACTTCATTACTACTCTTTTCCTATAATTACATAAGCATCATAATTATTTGCTAAACATGGTGGTGAAGAAAGGGAGAGAGTCATAAAGGCTGGAAAATATCAATTGTGGAAGAAAGTACATCCAAGAAAATATCCCAGATGGATAGAAGCAATGAAATAAACAGAGTAAAATAAATTGGTTCAAAGTACTGCAATGCAATAACCTGAATTGTAACCAATGGAATACACCTAATCCTTCTGTTTCTGCTTCTACCACTGCTTTAATAAGTGTGTCACATACAGGGAACTTTGCCTGCCACCTCATTCATAGTTCACCCTCAGTTACTGCACTAGGAAAGGAGGGTGTGAACATGATGAAAAAAATAAGACAAACTTGTGAGATTAGCATGTTGACAAGTGTCCAATACTCTACACTCCACTTCTCATTTCAGAGAATGTTTGATGATCTCAGAAAACAAGAATAGGTAAAATATGTGAAAATTGTTTTTATCTGAATATTATGACTCCTTATATTGTTAAGCTTATTATCTTTCTATATTGCATGTGGTCTTTTAAGGATTTCTTCTAACTCTTTGATCAAAGCAGACGAGGATGATGCAATTTCAGACTATTTAAGTTTATTTTGAGGGATCATGGAGTCACTTTTGATAATAACAAAGGATCTGGTGTTTTTCCTTAGATTTATTTCACATATTGGCAAAGAGCTTAAGTGCAACTTCACACCTGCTGAACCTATCTATTCTTAAGTATATTGTCTTCCTATTTATATAAAAGGAAAGAATTTTAACACATTGAAAATATTAATTGGGTTATGAGGACTGAACGATTTTTTAATAACTGACACTCCTGCATGGTAACTATGCAAAGCTGGGAAGTAGTTTTCTCTATTAATATACTTCATGCATCGACCTCATCATGCATACCTATTTTTTTATTCATTCTTCAAGTTTCTGATGCAGTCTATCTTTTGAACTGCATGTCTAGTCACTAAATTTAACAAGGATAATCAATTCTCTGCATCTTTAGTTGAGAAAAAGAAAGCTGCATATAGAAACTTGGACTGTAAGCAAAATTAATGGGAAACCCTTTGCCTTCCAAAGCTCATGCCCCAAAGTAATCACAATCAATGCTAATTAAGACATTGCATATTTTTCTTATGCCTAAAAATATCTGACAAAAAAAAGCAACAAAATGGAGTCAAGAATTATTTTGGCTGTGATTTGAGGATCTTTCACCATAGTTAGGAGAACATGGAGACAGAAGCAAGTTATTACAGTAGCTATGCTCACGTCTTGGTGGCCCATTGAACAGGAAGCAGGGTTGGGCAGTCAACCTCAAAGCCCCTAGAGATCCACTTCTTCTAGTTAGACTCACCCTGTAAATGTTCCACAAATTTCCAAAACAGTACCCTCAATGTGGGTCCACATGGTAAATAGGCCTCTGGGAATTATTTTTACATTCAAAATCATGGCGCTTTATTTGTAAATAATAGCATTAAACACATAATTGTGCAACAGAAACAAAACTTTATTAAGATAAAATTACTTGATTTTGTAATTTTGGGAGAAGTGAAAAATTATCAATTTAATCAGCATCGTTGTTGAACTTTTCATTAGTCTTGCAGTTTGACAGGGACAATATCAATTTTGAGTGTTAGAAAGGAAAGAAAAGCAGAACAGGAAGAAAATTTCAATACTTCTGAAGGATAAAATGAAAAGACAATTTTACTACAGAATCTATAATTAGCACTGGGGACAGAGAGTCAACAGATCAGTCAACAGAAGTCAGGTGTGTAAAATGGCTGGTAGCAAGATGTATAGCAACCCCTAGAAGGAAAATAGAGTGGGCTGCAGAAAGTGGACCTGTAATATCTGGTAGGAAAGCTGTGTACTCCATAATTCAGAGATCTGAAGCCACTGGTTCCACAGCCTCCTGAGTAGCAGCTTCTAGATCCATAGCCCAGGGAACGGCAGCTGTTGGACCCAAAGCACAGAGACCCAGAATATGTCCCTGAGCAGGGACTGCAAGGTGTGGAGCTCCTGGGGTAGTAGCAGACCGTCTGGCAGGGGCTGGACACCACACAGGACCTCTGGCAGCTGGTAGGCTCAATGCAGGTCTCCTGACAGCCACTGTTCAGAGAGGAGCCCAGCTGGCAGGCTCTGGGAGAGCAGCTGGTGGTGGTGTAGACCAGGTTGCTGGGGTAGCAAGAGCCACAGGAGGATCCTGAGGAGGGCAGGCGGCATCTAAGGGAGCTGGAGGAGAAGTTTCCAGGGCAGCAGTTCGAGGCCATGTTGAGAGGAGATGTGAGCTCAGCTGGATATAACTGGAGAGGATTCGGAGTTTGAATGTCATTTTGTGGAGATCCTGGTTTATATACTCTCAGAAGCAGGTGTGGTACCCAACAGTGTCATCCCTGATGCATTTGTGTGCTTCCTGGTTTTCAAAAGTGGAACTCAGTAATCTCTATAATTGTAGTTGCATTTGAATAGTTTTCTGCACAGTATATTTATGGGTGTTGTAATTTTGTTGTAACAAAGGCCAAAGGGTTACTCCTATCTACAAAATGCTATGACTATTTTATACAAATGCCTGCCCATCATAGCTGTGAAATCCCTTCCTATTCCTCTACTATGTGTTACCTATTAGTGTTTTTGGTTTACACTTCTGCCTCTGCTGGCAAGTCCTTCTCTGAAACTGAGGAAGGGGCAATATTAGTTATCTAGATACTGCATCTGCCTCCATGTGAATGGGTGAATTCACTGAAATGATCCACCTTGTCGACTTCCATTGCTATTCTGCCAAATTACTCTGTGGTAAATTAGTGTGGTGGTAACAGAAAACAATTACATTGTGTATTATACTTACAAACTGTATATCAAACTGAATAGAGGCAGATTCCAAACAGACAAAACCAACAGACTGAGAGGTGTCTGATACTGAAGGTACTATACTTTAGAGGAAAGTCCTTGAAAAGGATATAAATTTAAACAGTCTCACTTGTTTAGTGAAGGAAGGAAATAGTACACGAAGAGAGATGAAGGAACAGGAACTTCACAACAATCTTTCCGTTGAACTCTGTCACTGTGTTTTTGTTTTTGTTTTGATTGTTTCTTCTTAAACAAGATCTTGCAACATTATCCAGGCTGTCTTAGAACAAGTAATCTCTCTGCTTTATCCTCCTTGGTTCTGAGACTGAACCAAAGGTGTGTGCTGCCTTGGCCCACTGCACTTTTACACTATGATTTGTCTTCTTTCAGTGCCTGTATAATCATTTTTTTAAAAATTAACCACACTTAAGTTTTTTTTTATTATCTTATTATTTTCTTATTATGCTTTTATTATCATTGTAAGTTTCTAACCATTGCATTCTTGTACTGAGAATCCAGTGATATTTTGTCAATGCATATCCTGGTACCAGCTATACATTCCTGCCTAAGTATATTATCTCATCCTGTTCCTTCCTTCCATCTATTCTTCTCTACCTCCTAACTCCATTTATCTTCTGTGTTTGTTCTTTGCTTAAATTTTACTTTGTCTTTTACCTTCCTTATTTTATTTTTATTTGTTAATTTTTAGTAACAAAGTATAAAGTTAAAACTATTTCTGATAGATTTAGCAAATTCTCAATGTATAATCAGATTTTCTCTATGTTTACTGATAAAATATTCTGTGTTACAAAACATCTAAGTGATATTCAGATAGAAAAAGGAGGTACTGCTACAGTCTACAAAAGATTTTTCACACTTTTCTAATACAATCGAATCAATTTACAAAACTGGTGTTTATAAAGGTCAAAGGTACATTAACAATAAAAGCACCATGATGTAGACTTTATAAAAGTCAAAGAAGGAAGATGTGCAGATACCCAATTCACATAGCTATTTCATCTCACTTTTTGTTTTCTGCTCTTCCAGAATAGAATTCATACCTTGTAATTTTGTGCCTCAGGTTGAATATCATATAGATAAGGTACTGATAGAAGTATTGCTTCCCCAGTTTTTTCTTTTTTCCTTTTTTCCTTTTTTTCTTTCTTTCTTTCTTTTTTTTTTTTTTTTTTTTTTTTTTGAGCCAGGTTTTCTCTGTTGTAACTGTCCTGGAACTCACTCTGTAAACCTGGCCTCAAACTCCCAGAGATCTACCTGCCTCTGCCTCCCAAGAGCTGGGTTAAAGGCATGTAACATCACTGCCTGGTCCCATTTTGTATCATTGTTGTATCATAAATAGACATTCAAACTATCTTGAGAACTAATAGTTAGGTGTTAAAAACAAACAGAAATTCTACTAAGGAAAAAAAAATTCAGTGAGTCCCCCCGCCCTTCCCCAAGGTACCTTCTTCTGTGAGCTAGTTACTATGAATAGTCTGTCCCAATTTTTGTCTCTAAAATTTTGTCCACATAAGTTGAGATGATTTTTAAAATTTTTCAAAAAGACCTACTTTTGAACTACATTAATCAGAGATTGTACTATTTCACATGTAAACCTATTTATGGTTATTTTACCAAATTATCAATGGAAAAGAAAAACCAGGATAATTCACATAAAATGGAGGGCATTCATGCAAATGCTTCTGATATTTTACTGTGGATTCTCAAGAGTAGGTGACAAAATGATATGTTTTGATATTTGAGTTATTTCTAGCAGGACCTCATCCATACAGAAAGTCACAAATTCCCAGAAACCTATAACTTCTTCTTTTAAAATTTCAGTGAATCTATCACTCACAGGTCCAGGATATTGCTTCCAAAAATGATTTATATTAGATTCTCCATAAACAAAAACTAAAATCCTCTCTGTTGAAATTCTATTGTAACATTATTAAGAACCACAGAATGTAATATTTTCATCACACACTACTAAATGAGAACTCTGTAATTCAAAGAGCACTTGAACTCCACATTATCATCACAGAAAAATTCCTACACACCATTCTAAAGCACACAATTCTCCCTTTAATAAATCTTAACATTTTTCACAAAGATCATTTCATAGATTTTTCTATGAGATCAGAGATGCACTACTTGTTGTCCAATAAACATTAATAAATCCTTGGAGCTGGAGAGATAGCTCATCAGTTAAGAGCACTTGCTACTCTTCTAAAGAAGCAAGGTTTGATTCCCAGCCAAGCAGCTCACAACCACCCATATCTCTTCTTCCAGGGGATATAACATCTGCTTCTGGCCTACAGACCACCCACATACATGTGCACATACTCTGACACATATATACATATAAACTAAAACGTAATAAAAATTAATCTTAACAATTCCTATACTTTCTTTTGAACAAATTTTTTGTAAACTTGGTTGAAAACGTATTTTCAGGGCTACAGAGAATTCATGAATTCATGAAAACATGAATTCCAGGGCTAGAGAGATTGGTCCATTATTTAGAAATTTGCTGCTTTTCCAAAAGACTGGCTTCAATTCTCAGAACATACATGGCTGCTCACAACTGTCTGTAACTACAGTTCCATAGATTCACAATGCCATTTTCTGGCCTCCGAGGTCACCAGGCAAGCACATGCACAGACATGTAGGAAAACATCCAAACACATAAGATAAAATAAAATTATTTTTTAAAACAGGTTTTAATACACACTGCACATTTCAGAAGAAATTCTACAGACAGAGGGAAGTAAAGTAGGAAATAGAAGTTAAACAATTGTCAGCACCTGAGTTCAATTTCAATAAACTCTTTTACAGGAGTTCAGCATGGTTTCATGAATATAAATTTTAGGAGGAATTTTATAGACACTTTTGTAGTCAGTTTTTAGGGTGTAGCCAAGACCTTTTATGAGACATTAGCAAGGTGCTAACAGATACCTTGGTGTGTGTGTAAGGGGGTGGGTGTCAGATGTTACTTTGAAATTCAAAGCAACAAAAAATATTTTTTAAAAAGCCTAGAAGAATAAAAATGTAATTAAAGAAAACAAAATAATCAGAAAATATCTGAAGTGAGAACTTCTTATATCTCTGTGGAAAGCAGATGTATGTGGCATAAGGCTAGCAATTAGGGTTAGAAAGACAGTTCATACACCTGTAACCACACCATCTAAGTCTGTCAAAGCTTAGCAGGTATCATCAAGTTAATGTAAGCAGACTTGAAGATTGGCAACCTCAGTAGAATCATTTCTATGTCATATGAATGTAAATAAATATTTTAAAATGCTATAAAATTATTAGTTGAAGATTGCTTAATATATTGGTGTTATTCAAGGAAAAACAAAAAAAAATTAGAGAAAAATGGAGAACTTTGAATATGTGTATACGCAAGTATACATGTAGACTTGTGTATGCATACATACATTACCAGAAACACATTAAAGCCTTGAAGAATAATAAAGATTGACACAACCAGAAATGATCTACTTAGTCTGTAGCTACAATGGCCTTAAAATTATATCCTTACTGATGGAGCTGTGATTACAGCAATAAGAAGCTTTTACAGATTTACAAAACTATAGAACAAATTTGGAATTCTGGACTGTTCAAAGACATGAGGCCCTGGGAAATATACCAGATCTTAGAAAGCCAACTCTGACCAGTAAAATTGTATTTCTAATGGGCAGTTTCTTATAAGGACACAAGCATAGAAACCCAAGTTTAAATTGTATAAGTTCTTAATTGGATTGAAATGATCTAGGCTATGAGTGTCTTTATTCTGGCAACCTGACAGAACTAAGAGCAACTATCGCTAGAGGAAGGTAAAATCATTTTTCAGATGAAATGTCTGTTACTTCTCAGAGCATGGGAGGAATGCAAGAAGCATGAAACAACAGAGTGGCAGAAATTAGAATGTGAATCACTGGGTTCATGTAAGGCAGAACTAGCCATTAAAAAGCAGTCATGTATCACATAGCATTGTTTCCGTCAGTAACACATTGCATAGGCGATGGGGACCCTGTAGGATTATGTTACCTAGTCATAAAGCAGACATATTTGTTTAAATATACTCTGGCATTAGAAATGATGAAACTTACTAACAGCATGTTTTTCCTTACTCACGCCCATCATTCAGTGACAGAGGACTGCACCTATGTGAAGAATCTGACAATATGAAACAGGCACATTTTATGTTCAAGAAATGATTACACCTGAGAACAAATGATCCAATTGAGAAATTTGATGGGAAAACAAAAATAATGCTATTAAATTTAACTAAACAGTTAAAATTAAAGTAACTAATTTTTAAAAAAATATATGCATGGGTTTCATTGGGGTCTTAATGTTAGCTGCACATACAGTGAACTGAATTATGGGGAAAGACAGAAATGTCCAAACTAAAGGTCATGACCAAATGATTGAAAACAGAGAAATGACTGCAAGAGCCTTGTGAAACTCAGAATTCATGCCATAGTTATAACTGGGATCTAAGAAAAGCAAGGGGTAGATGGGATGGGCATAATATTTGGTGAGACTTCAGTTTAGCATGCGCACACATTAATCCAAGGCTTCAACAGTGAAACAGAAAACAAGCAGTGACTGTAATATATCTTAAGTGTGGAGAGGATTAAAGATGGGCTAAGCAGATATGATTTAGATATATGCTCCACACAGACCCAAAAACAAAACTCCTGGTTTCTGATATTTTAAATAAATCAGCACAGAATTTAAATCATTTTCTTTATCAGTCCTACTTGACATTCCCAAGAGAAAGCATCCTCTTGAATGTTGTGCTATCTGCTAAGAGTAGGTTTTCTTTATAAAAATAGTTTAAAGAAAAATGATATATTCAGGCTCCTTGGATTATTTTTCTTCACCAGATTCTGCCTTAAATTGAGGGCTCAAGAAAAAGAGAAAATATCCCATTGGCCTATGCAAGATACAGGGTTGTTTCTTAAGGGAGTAGGGGAGAACCTGAGATAATGCGGGCGCCATCAAAGCACACTAGGAATTCCTTTGCCTTCTCCTGGGCGAATCACTGCTTGGGAACAGTCCATGAAAAACAAGGTCATGAAGAAATGTAGCTGGATTTCAGGCCACAGTAGGAAGAACCATAATGAATAAATCCCCCTGTGGTTTAAGAGGTGAGAATCAAATTCTCCACTCAGCCACACATAGATGAGCCTCCAGCACGACCTCGGGCTTTATATCCCATTCACTGGATGTAAAATGTGTTCTCTCTTCTCCACTCAGGAGTGCTTTCTACTTTGATTTCGTTCCAAAAGTGTTTAGACTTACGGCTTTCATTTCTGCTGCTCCTTGGGATCGTGACACTTACCACTGAGTTGTTCTCTTTCTCTCTTCCTAGGTTCCGTCTCATTCAGCTTTTCTTGCCTTCTTTTGCTAATATGCTGCTGTATGAGAAACACATGGACAAAACTGCATAATCCACAGGGAGTAATTCTGAAAAATGAGAATCAATGGTGATGGGGAAGGTTAATTTTTAATAAGTTCCATAGAACACTCAAAATAATGCTGTGAGTTCATTAGCAAAAGGAGAGGCATATTACTGTTATTCAAAACCAGAGAAAGAGAAGTGTTTTCTGCATAATATTCTCTGACAAAACACTTAAAACGTGTCAAGAGGAAAAGGAGTGGTCTTTCTGGACATGATGGGATAAATATCAGTGTAAAAATATTCACTGCCTATCTAAAGTAGCAAGAGCTCATTCTCTTAACTATCACAAAATTACAACACCCATAAATATGCTCTGCAGAAAACTATTCAAATGTAACGACAATTACAGAGATTACTGAGTTCCACATTTGCAAACCAGGAAGCACACAAATGCATCAGGGATGACACTGTTGGGTACCACACCTTCTACTGAGAGTATATAAACCCAGATCTTCATGAAGTGGCATTCAAACTCAGAATCCTCTCAGTTACATCCAGCTGAGCTCACATCTCCTCTCAACATGGCCTCCAGCTGCTGCCCTGGAAACTTCTCCTCCAGCTCCCTTAGATGCCGTCTGCCCTCCTCAGGATCCTCCTGTGGCTCTTGCTACCCCAGCAACCTGGTCTACACCACTACCAGCTGCTCTCCCAGAGCCTGCCAGCTGGGCTCCTCTCTCAACAGTGGCTGTCAGGAGACCTGCATTGAGCCCACCAGCTGCCAGAGGTCCTGTGTGGTGTCCAGCCCCTGCCAGACGGTCTGCTACTACCCCAGAAGCTCCACACCTTGCAGTCCCTGCTCAGGGACATATTCTGGGTCTCTGTGCTTTGAGTCCAACAGCTGCCGTTCCCTGGGCTATGGATCTAGAAGCTGCTACTCAGGAGGCTGTGGAACCAGTGGCTTCAGATATCTGAATTGTGGAGTCTCTGGCTTCCCTTCTCTGAGCTATGGGTCCAGATATTGGTACCCAACCTACTTGGCTTCTAGTTCCTGCCAACCATGTTATAGACCAATTTGTAGATCAGGCCTCTATGCAATCAACTATTAAGTCTTTATATTCTCATATGTCAAAGTGTATGCTTTGAAGCTAATATTTTCCTGCTTAGCCTCTACCTATATAGTCCTTCCATTAGCAGCATCTTTCTTCTTCAACTTCTGGTAGATTCAACTTCTGAGATTACTGGTTAACCAAAAATTATGCCTTACTCTATGTACTGTTCATATATACAGATGCCATTTGCTTTATATCCAAGAACATTTAAAAACTGAAAATTTTCATCTAATAAATTTGTGCAATCTGATATCTGCATGTATTTTTCTCTTTTTATTACTTCATCCAATTTTTTTTCAATATGGTTTGGAAGACTTAAGTGAGACCATTATGATTATCCATCTGAATTGGGAGACATACAGTTTTCCAATAGTTTGCTTTTCTTTATTAGCAGTTGTCAATTCTTTGAAGATAGTCATTGGTGTCCAATGAACAGGGCTCAACTAGAATGTGAATTGCCTAAGATTACAGTGCATGAATTTCTGATGAGCTAGGGAAACAAAGCAATTAGAATGTGAATTGGAAATGCAAACCCCAGGAATAAAATGTTACATAATTTACAAGATTATGTCGTACATAAAATTAAGTCTTTATTTGAATGTAGATTTTTAGTCTTGAAAGTAGCTTTGAGCAACTCTCAGGACAGACATTTACTCCTTGATATAAATGCTACTTCCTGCCTCCAGTGGTTAGCTAATGACCCCTGCCACTCATCCACACCCACATATAAGGGCAATGGCAGTGATATTGGCTCAGGAGGTGCTGGAAACCTCCTGACATTTCCCAGGCCCAACTTCAATCAATAGAAGTGCAAAGCTTCTATGAAAAGGATCTATTTACCTGTCTTCTTCTGCATTTCAAAGAGAGTGGAACTTAACATTTTGGATGCAATTTATATGACATAATACGTTAAGAAAGATTTAAGATTACTTGTATTGGGAGCATTTTAAGGGGGCAAAAAAGAAGAATCATTCAAAAGTATGCATGCATTTTGTTGTTTTTATAATAACTACTAGAATACAATGTTCTAGAGACTTTCAGGAGATTTGTAAAGACTCTTACTTAGTATTGTCTACTCCTGTGTCTGATACAGGGAAAGGCATTTCTTCCTCATTTTCTGTCTTCTATCTTTGATTGGTTAAAGTTCATAATGTTCTGAATTCTTATAATTGTTAAATAAAGAAAATACTGTGGAATCTTCCATATAAATTTTGAGATCAGTACCCAAGGATGTACTGAGTGTTCTGCAGATGGGATGCTATTTACATAAAATGTGTAAAACCCCATATTGTTGTCTGCTGTGGCCTGTGTGTGATCACCTGTGATAGTGGGCTATGTTAATAAATGTCCATGTTGTTCATAATAAAACTATCTATTAACACATTCTATTACAAATCTCAGGGGTCCAATACGCGGGCAGCTTAGGCTTCCTCACCCCATGCTCCATGTTGTTCATAATAAAACTATTTATTAACACATTCTACTATAAATCTCAGGGGTCCAATACCCAGGCAGCTAAGGCTTCCTCACCCCATGCTCTCCTCTTGGTTCTCTTCCTAATCCTCCTCATACTCCTGATTCACCACCTCCTCCCTGCCCCCTCCTTGCTGGGGGGGGCACTCCCCAGGTGTTTTTCTTCCTGTTTTCACACAGACCCTCAATAAACAAATAAACAGAAACCTTCTGGAGGGGGTGGTGGTGGAAGCTGGGGATAGCACAGAGGTGTAAACAAGTAAAAAGTGGATCTTAACTAAAATATTATCCACAACTAAAACATCCAACAACAGAGCTACATAGATCAAGAAAATACTAGACAAAGAATTCTCATTTAGGCATTAGATGTGTGAGAGACAAAGATTTTTTAAACTTTAAGATGGGGAAGAAAAGATACTCAAAATGAGTTTGAAGTTTGCCAAACTTTTAAAATCAAAATCTGGTATAATTTGAATCCAAGGAATATTAGTTCCTTTTTCTTTCCTGAGCTTGTAAAAAAATACATATATAACTCCTGGTGTCAAAAGTCTTAAGTGCTTCTGCTATTCTGGAAATCATTTCACACAGAGTGACTTTATCATATCTATCTCATTGGCCTCATTGGTCTTGTTTGTTTTGCTTTTCATTTATTATGTCTTGTTTTTGAGAGAGATAATGAGAAAGAATGTGAAGATGGGTGGGGACATAGTGGGGAAGATCTGGCCTCCCAGAATCTCAAAGGGAAGAAAGCTAATTTGTTTTATAAACATTTGGTTAACCATTATAAAATATGATAAATTGATAGAAAAATCATTTGATGCCATTTTAGAAAACATTGCTAGAAACCTTCATTGCTCTGTCAAGTGTCATTTATTTAAATTCTTTTTAGTACTATTATTCTATCATTCAGATTTAAAAATCAACGTGATCAGTATTAGTTGTCCTTTTCAATAATATGGAACCAATAAATAAGGATACTGAATTTGTCAGACTTCTGTGACATCTCTTCAACACTGAAAAGAATATTTTAATAATATTCTAGTTATAGTTATCTGTTTTTTTAGTTGGAGTTGGTAATACTAAAGGACAGAGGACCAGTGATGAGGTCATGGAACAGCCTTTAAGTGGATTAAATATAAGAGGATACAGAAAAATATAGGATGTGAGAAAAAGATTAAGAATTTGGTATGAGATGTGCAGTTCATCAGCAAAGGGAAGATTCTGAGGTATGATTTGTGTTATAAAACAAATCAAATTATAAGTTAAAATAAATTTTAAAAAAGACTGAAAATATAATGAAGCAACAAACAAGGGTGAAGGCAATGAAGGAAAACCTTGATTGCCAACGTTGTTTGGAACATTTATTTTTTACATTTCCGTTTTGCTGAAATAGTGTAGCTTGGTTGAAAATAACATCACCTAGTATGGTTACCATGATTGCAAATGTATTTCATCACAGGATCCTTGCTTTATTTTATTTACTATGCATGACATCATCAGTACTTACAGCTTTTATCATCATGGCAATAGCAGTAGTAAAGTTTTGGAGAGCTTTATTAGATATGTCTGGATCAAATTGTGAAATTGAATTACTATAATTAAATATGTATTTGAAACACTTGGCAACCCTGACATGAAGCTGACTGTATTTTATCCTCAGCAATATTTTTCTTTTGCTAATGGCATGGGATTTTATACTTTAGTTCTTTTCATTATTCGGTATTTTGTGTTTGTGGTTTGTCTTTGTTTTTTTCTCTAAGTGTATAAATAAAAAAGATATTTTATTGACAGGATTGAAAATCATTTAAAACAAATATAGTGTGCACCAAAATCTTATGTCAACACATCTTTGCATCTGCTAATATAGATGACCATCTTTTACAGCAGTTCTTCTATTTTTGTTATCTTGAAGAAGACACAGGAATGCATTCGCATACTGACCCTTCAAATGGAATTGTTTTTTTCAGGTTGGAAGATCCTAGATATTCATGGCACTTTCTCATGCACCCTTGATTTTGGCTAAGTGTTATGAAGCCACAGTTACTGATCCCCCACACCCCTTTATTCTTTATTCTTTATTCATGCACCTCCAATATTCCTATGCTCTACTTGTATTATCCATGCTAACTCAGGGTACTCGCCCCCAGTGGCCTCTTTCTAGTATCTTAGCTGCCATTTGTACCCTAGGCTAAATATAGAAAATGGCAGTTTCAAAGCTAGATATGTCTGAGAGACAACATATGATGATTGTATTTCTGTGGCAGAGTGATCGCACCCAATATGATCTGCTCCCAGTTCCTTCTACTTACCCGCACATTTTATGGTTTTGCAATTATTTACAGCTGAGTAACATCCTACTGTGCATAAATACCAAGTTTTCATATATCATTTGATAAACATCTGGTTCAATTCCACTACCTGTCAATCACTAATGGAACCACAAGGAATAAGGATGTGCAAGCATCTCTGTTTTAGGATATCGTCTCTTGAATATATGCCCAGGAATGATGTCGCTAGGCATAATGGTACTTCTATTTCCTGTTTTTGTGAAATATCCAAAACAATTCACGCAGTGGTTGTACTACATATAGATTACAGTATCATCATCAGTGTATAATCGTTTCCCGTTAACACATCCACATAGATGCCTTTGTGACCATCTGTTTTCTTGGTTTTAAGCTGTATTTCCCTGATGAATTGATCAGATTTTTGAGGTATTAACTAGTCAGACATGTTTCTTGTTTTGAGAATTCTTGTATTTTATTGCTTTTGTTAAATCAGGTAGCAGTATTGTTTGTATATATGTATCCTCTATTCTTTTTGCATTGATCTCGGAACCTTTCATGCCATTGTCATGCCGTTTTATATATTATGGCTTTGTTGTACAATTGGAAATTAGGTATGTTGATAAACCCTTTTTTGTTCAAAATTGCTTTGGCTTTTCTTAGTTGCTACCTTGCACAACTTTTAAACTGATTTATATCTATAAATAATGGGTTTAGAATTTTTGTTATGATTTCTTTGAATGTGGAGATTATTTATGGTAGGATGGCCATTTTCACAAGATGTTTTCTTCTAATAAATGAGCACGGAGATTCTTTTCAACTTCTAGAGTCTTCTTTAATTTATATTTTTGTTGTTTTATTAATTTAATTTCCTTGTTTATGTTGATTATTAAGTATATTTTTTGTGGCAGTGAAGAAGATTGATTCCTTGATATGTTTTCACTGTGTTTTGTGATGGGTATATAAGAACGCTATTGATTTGTGTATATTAATTTTTTATTTACCTACGTTCCTGAAATAATTTATCAGTTCTTAGGATTTTTTGTAGAATCTTTATGGTCTTTTATGTGGAGAATCTTATTGTCTGAATATAGAGATAGATTTATTTCTTGTTTTCCTATTTGTAACCTTTTATTTGTTTTTATTTTCTTATCATGTTAAGACTTCAAATAGTATATTAAATTGGAGTGAAGAAAATGGATACTCTTCTCTTGTCCTGACCTTAGTGAGAATGCTTCCCATCCTCCCAATTAAACGTGTTGACTATAAGCTTGTCATATGTATGCCTTATTATGTTGGCATATTATTTTGACAATATAATGACATATACATTCCTAACTACTCCATGAGGTTTATCATAAAAGAAAGTTAAATTATTCCAAAGGAAATTTCTGCATCTATTGATGCGAACATATTATTTTTGTATTGTGTGATGGATAATGTTTATTGACTTAGGTTTATTGAACCAGCTCAGTATATTTGGAATGAAGCCAAGATGGTCATGGTCTTTTCAATATAATATGCAATTTGGTTTTCCAGTATTCATCAGAAAAATTGGTCTCTGGATTTATTTATTGTTGTGAATTTTTCTGATTTTGATGTCAGTGTAATACTTGTTTCATAGAAAGAATTTTGTAACATTCATTCTTTTTCTATTTCAAAAAATAATTTAAGAAATACTGGTGTTAAACTTTTTCATGTTTCTGTAAAAATTCTATAATGAATTTATTTAGTCTTGTACCTTTTTTAGTTTGAGGACTTTGTATGACAGCTACAATCTCATTGCTGCTTACAAATTTGTTTAAACCATTTACTTCGTCTTGGGTTAATTTTCATATGTCCTATGTAACTATAAATTCTTCAACTTCTTGTAGAATTTCCAATGCAGTAAAATAGCATAGTGTTCTGTATTTCAGTTCTCGGTTTGTTTCTGCATTTTATTGGTATTTGTTGCAATGTCTCCTTTTTATCTCTAATTGTATTTATTTATATCTTCTCTTTTTATTTTATTTCTATTAGCTAAGAGTCTCTCAATTTTGTTTATTTTATCCAAGAATATATTTTCATTGATTTTTGTGGGTCTTTTTATTGTTGTTGTTATATAATTTTTCCTGATTTTAATTATCTTTCATGTTAAATTTGGTTTAGTTATTTCCTGTTCTTCCTAAAGATGTGAGGTACATTCTTCAGTTATTAATTTTAATTGTTCAAAATTGTGATATAGGCACTTAGTTATATAAAATGTATTCTTAGGACAGCATTTATTATGCTTCAAAGATGTTGGCATGCTGTGTTTTCACTGTAATGTGACTATGAATTACTTTTCATACTAATTTCTTCAGTCGCAATTGTCATTTAATAGTGAGTTACATACTGTCCATGAGTTTGTTTAATTTCTATAGTTTCTATGATTGTTGATAACTAGATAATTTACTCCATTGTGATTAACTTAAATAATTGAAAGTTATTTCAGTTTTCCTGTATTTGATGAGCTAGTGCAGACACTAGAAAACCTTCACATGAAGAATAAATGCTTTTAAAAAGGAAATAAAAAGAAATGCATCCAATAAAATGTTCTACATGCTCTAGTTACAGCAGAATAAAAGCAATACAATTACCAATCTTGTAATGAGAAAGACCTGAAAAATATTCCAGACAAGAGTTGTATTAGTAATCATAGTTACTTTCAGACAACTGAAAAAAGATTATATATATATATATATCCCAAGAGAACAAAAACAAATAGCTGAGTAAAATGAGGGCTAAAATTCAAAAGATAAAAACAGAATTAATAAACACATGGAATTGCTAAAGTAACCTGAAATGATGTTGGAAAGTAAAAGAAACTCGATAAGTTATGTAAAAACTTCAGGGGGAAATCATGTGGAAAATAAAATGTCACTGCTGGGTGACAAACAGTAGGAACTGGACCAGCCAGTAAATGATCAAACTTTATTTCAATAAATGATTTCAATGATCAAACTTTAAAAGGAATATAAATGGATCATGGAAGAGTTTGGGGACATGGTTGGGGACAAAGGACTTCAATTTACGTTCATAGAAGAAGAATGTTAACAGAAATCTTTTAAAGCATAAAGAGATGCTTATACAGATATAAGAGGCCTACAAATCTGTAAGAGACAAAGGTAGGGTCATTAAAATAACACATGATTATTGGATAGAAACGTTCATGGCCATGAGTTCTCAGAAAGATGCAATCTAATTTATAGTTCTACTATAATGGAATGGCCAGTCCATACTATTATACCCAGAAAAAAAACTATCTGTGAAATCAAAAGAAAAGCTCAAATTGTCCACAACAGAGACAGAATAGTATAATCACTAAGCATGCTCTACAGAGCTTACTGCAAGGAACTATTTGAACCAAGGAGAATGATAAACATGCTGAAAGGGATATTGGCAATTAATAAACAATAGCAAATCAGTAAATCATAAGTATAAAGAGACCCCCTGACCCCCACAAAAAAACCAAAATGATAAAAATACAAACCTTAAAGGTATAACTCAATCATCTCTATTTTTTCAAATAGAATGTTACTAACTAGCAAATTGGGTAAGAAAACAAAATCCATCCTATTTCTACCTCTGGGAAAGGCATCTCATCATCAGTGATAGATAACACCAAGGGTAAAAGGACGGAAACCAGTATTTCACAGACATGAACTTGGGAAGTAAACAGTTGTAATAGATAACCTCACATCTGACAAAAACAACCTTAAATCAAAACTTTTCAGAAAAGATGAAGGTCTCCACACACATTAAAGGAACTTCAAGAGGATATACACAAAACACACAGATGTATATAATTTCATGAAACAAATTCTGTCAAAATTACAACCCAAAATTAACCACAGTATAGTGATGTGTTTGTTGGGTGAAGTCCACAGGCAGCCACTCTCCTATGCTGCCTTCACTTAAGACTTTCCAGGCATGAATACCCTACTTTGAGGCAGCTATGATCAGTTATGCCCTTTTCCTCCCTCCAAATCCACGCTCTGAATCCCTGATATTTGAGGATTCTAATACTATCCCCATTGTATGGCTTCTACTGTATGTTATAGAGTCACTGTCCTGGCTCAGCTCTGACTCCTTCATGGGTTCTTGACTTCTGCAGTCCCCAAATTGCAGCCCGTGTGCTCCTGCTCCTGATCAGTTCTGAATTGTTCCATGAGATCACAACTTCCTTCTGGACCAAGTTAATGTACTAACTGACTGCATGCTTTCTTTGGATCAGCTTTCCTTTCTTGGTTCTTATTTAAAAAATCTTACACTTAAATCTTTGACACAGAGTAAGACAAGTGAAAATAAAAAAAACAAAAAAACAAGTCAATGTTGTTTCTAGGTTGTTTGAAGTCAAATTGGAGATGCACTAGGAGTCTTCCACAATCTGGACTCATTACTGCCAGCTAAGATCATTGTCATTCTCCATTCACATGTTTTGAGGTGGGGCAGGAATAGTGCCTAAACTCTCTATGGCAGAGATTCCATCATTTTAGATAAAAGATTCTTTGAAGGTTGACTTTTCTCTTGGTTGAAACTTTTAAATTATTTTTTTCTTCTCTTATACAATACATCCAGATTCCAGACTCTCATACCTTCCTTCCTCCTAGATTGTTCCCAGCTTGCATCTCCCACAGATCCACCCTTCTCTTCCCCTCAGAAAAGACCAGGTCTCCAAGGGTTATTATTCCAACAATGCATAACAAGATGGAATTAGGCCAGGTACAAGCTCCTACACCAAGGCTGGATGAGGCAAACCAGTAGGAAGACAAGGGTTCTAAGGGCAGGTTAAAGGTCCCAAGACCCACCCACAACTCCAGCTTTTAGGAATTCTACAAGAAAATTGAGCCAGACAGCAATAATATACATGTAGGAGGCCTAGCATAGACCCATGCAGGCTCCATGTCTACTGTTTCAGTCTCTATTAGCCCATTTACCTACTAGATTTTAATCATTCTTGTCAGACACACAACCCTATAAATGTTATAATTTACTTTTGATGGATACATTTTTAATTACATCTTTCAATATCAGGCATCTCACTTTTGTGAGCCCAATTTGCAATTCTAATTACAATCTCTTTAATATTCACTACTATAAAAAAGAAATACCCAAAACCAAATTATTTGCTCTCAAATTAAAGTTGGATAAAGGGGTCAATCTTTAATTAAGTCCCCTAAATCTATGTATGCAAACATATAATCAATATAATAAGACTGTGAACAATACATTGAGGTATCAGATTGCAAAAATTTATTGAATTTAAATTCGAATAGGTTTGATTGAATACCAAATGGAAGACGTATGTATCAGTATCACAAAATTTGAGGCATACTATGGTATTACACGTTAATCTAAGATTCTAACAGAAGTTAAGGGTGAAAGAAGTTGCTAGTGGAAAGACAAAAAAGAGTGGTAGAAGATAAAGCATGAAACATTTTTTTACAGGACATAGATATTTTGATTTTTGATATTGTAAGAAAGAAACTTAACAATTGAAGCCAGTAGCACAGATTGTTCTATAACAAGAAGGTTGAAATGTAGTAGAAGCCAAGTAGGTTGGGTAATAGAATCTAGACCCATAACACAGGGAAGGAAAGTCATAGGCTCTACAGTTCAGAGATCTGAAGCCACTGGATCCACAGCCCCTTGAGAAGCAGCTTCTAGATCCATAGCCCAGGGAACAGCAGCTTCTGGACCCAAAGCCCAGAGATCCAGCATACATCCCCTGGCAGGGACTGCAAGACATGGAGCTCCTGGGGTAGTAGCAGGCGGTCTGGCAGGGGCTGGACACCACACAGGACCTCTGGCAGCTGGTGGGCTCAATGCAGGTCTCCTGACAGCCACTGTTGAGAGAGGAGCCCAGCTGGCAGGCTCTGGGAGAGCAGCTGGTGGTGGTGTAGACCAGGTTGCTGGGGTAGCAAGAGCCATAGGTGGAACATGAGGAGGGCATGCAGCGTCGGAGGGAGCAGGAGGAGAAGTTTCCAGGGCAGCAGCTGGAGGCCATGTTGAGAGGAGATGTGAGCTCAGCTGGATGTAACTGAGAGGATTCTGAGTTTGAATGTAACCTTGTGGACAGCTGGGTTTATATACTCTCAGCAGCAGGTGTGGTACATAGCAATGTCATCCTTGATGCATTTGTGTGCTTCCTGATTTACAAATGTGCAGTTGCATGTGAATAGTTTTCTATACAGTGTATTTAATGGTGTTGCAATTTTTTTATGGTTATGCCAATGAGCTATTCCTCTGTCATAGGTGCTGTGACTGTTTTGCACTAATGCTTGCTTATTCATTGTGTCCAGGAAAATTCCTCCTTGTCCTTTTAGCCTGATTTTTATGTTTGTCAGAATGTTCTGAAGAATATATACGTCTTCCATAGTAGGAGATGAGAGGAATTTTGTTTCCTTTTTGTTAATGAATTGAAAGCCTCACTTTGGGTTCCCTTTGAAACCTACTAAAGATTAACCTTACCAGTTGCCATCATTTCTCATTTTTCAATATTAGTTTTTGTGGGTCCCATATACTTTACCTCCATTAGCAAGGGCAGAAAATGGACAAAATAAATTGAATGAGATTGAATCTAAAAGGAGAGAGAGAAAAACAATGAAGCTATGGTGACAGCCAATACAGCCAATACAGTACTTAGACAAAGTCTGAAGTACAGTGCCCTTATAATAAAGTCAAAGCAGTGAAAGAAATAAAACATTTCATGTCCCCTGTATGGACCTGTGGCCTGAGGTAACGCAGGGTTCTCATCTGAATGTGTGTCAGAGTGAACTAGTCGGTTTTAACACTTTAATTCACCGGAGGCTTAGTGGGCTATTGTCCTCTATGCTGCGGTACAGATCACAGTCCCTAAGCAAACACCCAGAGGCTGTGTGGCTCTTGAGGACTTTTCTTTTTGTTGAGCCCGTATTAGGGGAGATTCTGGAAAAGAAAAACCAATTCATGAAGTCTCAAAATTTGTAATCATATACAACTTTAAAAATAAAAATGACTTTTTGTAGATATCAGAGAATTCAGATACATATTTTGTCTTCAATATGTCAAACAATGTTGAGAAAGAAAATTATTTCAGTGGTTTGCAAATTTAAAAAACCTCAGAATTTTATTTTGGAAGCTGTGTGGAGTCTACATATAAATAATCTCTACTAAGCCCATCTTTAATGCTGTCACACATACCAAAGTATACTTCAAGAGTAAAAATATTATAAAAAAAAACTGCTTAAAAGATGATCACTTAATATTAGCAGATGGTAAGATGTGCTGATGTATCAATCTGATGCAATAGTTTTTATTTGCTTTAAATCATTTCTATTTGTGCAATGCTTTCTATACTTACAACTAAAAAATAACCTAAAGTACAACCACACAAATATTCAAATTATAAGTAAAAAGTCATCAAAACTAAGTTTTCTTAATGACAGAACAGAGATGAATGAAAGCAGTGACTGACCAACTGTGGAAAACTTTGCTTCCCAAAGTTTACTTGAGACACACACATTCACATTTATTATTTTCCATGTTGATTGCTGGAATAGTGCCATTTGGTTGGAAATAATATCAACTAAAATATTTATCACAATCACAAATGAATTTCATAATATTCTCAATCTATTTTATGAATGATCGCAACGTTCTTTATCAAGATGTGTGACTTTATCATCGCTGTGGTAACAGGTGTAAAGCTTGGGAAAGCTTTATGAGGATTCTTTGGACCGTTTATGAAGTCAAATTATTGGAATTATGTTTTTGAAAAAATTGCTGTCTCTAATATGAAATTGATTTTACCTTATCCTGGGTGACTTTTTTTTCACTAATGGAGTACTGTGTTTTTGCTATGGCTTCAGGCTATTTCATTTCTTCTTTAGGTAAAGATATATAAAAAAACATAGTATAGGTATGGGTGAAAATGACTTAAAACAATTGCATCACTATGCATAAAACTGATACATCAACTCATTTTTTTCAATCTTTTAATATTAAGGGATATTTCTTAAAGAATCCTCATTTCAAAAATTTTACTCTTATAAAGTATACACTGTTATATGAGGAAAAGACCCAATTAGACTTAGCTTTCATTGTTTTAGCTATAGGCTAGCTACAAGCTCCAAAATGAAAGTCTGATTCTTTTCTTTTGATTCATTAATTCATTTATTTATTATTAAAAACTTTATGTAATATACTTTGATCATTTCTTTCTTGTACCCCAATTATTAACAGATCCTTCCAATTCATGCTCTATATGAGAACATGAACTTCATGTTCTGTCTCTCTCTCTCTCTCTCAAAATGTAAAGAAAAATATAAAGTACACATACAACTGAAAAAAAGTTTATCAACCTCACTTTACATGGTCAAGAAAAAGCATCCATCTGAATTCTCTGGTGTCTAACAACAATAGGTTTTGCATGCTTATATAAACAGTATAAGAATTCAGAGCCCTGCACAGTCAAGTGGTTGTGACTCAGCCTCTGTTCAGTCACTTGTTACCATAGAATCCCACAGCACTGTCTTCCTCTCCATCTCCCTGGGTTCAATCTCTTTTGATTTTTCTTGGCTTATATTGTTTCCTTGCTACTGGAGTTAAACCAGATAGGTAATGCTATGTAATTCTCATAGGTTATTAAGTGAGAAGAATGGGTACAAGTAATGTACACTTTTCAGTAGGTCCTATAGAAAACACAAAGTAACAATCACAGCTCATTAACAAGAAGAGCAGCAAATTACTGTTATTCCACACACTCTGAAGAAAAGTGTTTTCCTCATAACATTGTATGACAAAAAATATTTGTGTCAAGAAGAAAAGGACAGACTTATTTTGGGACATGATAGAATAAGTCATTACTGTAAAATAGTCACAGCATGTCTGGCATAGTAGTAACTCATCATCTTCTACTTTAGTAAAACGACAACACCCATAAACATGATGTTCAGAAAACTATTCAAATGCAACTGCAATTACAGAGAATGCTGAGTTTCACATTTGTAAACCAGGAAGCACATAGGTATGTCAGGAGTTGAGTACCACACCTTCTGCTGAGAGTATATAAACCCAGCTGTCCACAAGGTTACATTCAAACTCAGAATCCTCTCAGTTACATCCAGCTGAGCTCACATCTCCTCTCAACATGGCCTCCAGCTGCTGCCCTGGAAACTTCTCCTCCTGCTCCCTCCGACGCTGCATGCCCTCCTCATGTTCCACCTATGGCTCTTGCTACCCCAGCAACCTGGTCTACACCACCACCAGCTGCTCTCCCAGAGCCTGCCAGCTGGGCTCCTCTCTCAACAGTGGCTGTCAGGAGACCTGCATTGAGCCCACCAGCTGCCAGAGGTCCTGTGTGGTGTCCAGCCCCTGCCGGACGGCCTGCTACTACCCCAGGAGCTCCATGTCTTGCAGTCCCTGCCAGGGGATGTATGCTGGGTCTCTGGGCTTTGGGTCCAGAAGCTGCTATTCCCTGGGCTATGGATCTAGAAGCTGCTTCTCAAGGGGCTGTGGATCCAGTGGCTTCAGATCTCTGAACTGTAGAGCCTATGACTTTCCTTCCCTGTGTTATGGGTCTAGATTCTATTACCCAGCCTACTACTTTCAACCTTCTTGTTACACATCCACCTGTGGATCTGGCCTTTATGGATTTAGCTGTTAAATCTCTGTAGTCTTACAATATCATAGTCAAATTCTGTGCCCTACTGCTGGTGTTTTCTTACTTACTCACCACTGTCTTTTCAACCATCCTTCCAACTGCTTTCATTCTCAATTTTTGGCATATTCTCAGATTAGGAATAAATCAAAAATACACTTTCCTGTTTGTATCCTCAAATACATATTTGGTTTTCATCCAAGAGCAGTTGTAAATGAAAATTTTAATCAAATAAATTTGATTTGTGCAATCTGACAGCTCAATGTATTATTATTATTATTTTACTTACAGTGTTTTCAATGAACTATTTGGAAGTCTTAAATAATAACCAGCAGGGTTACTTGTCTGGATGTGAGTACTCAGTTTTGTTTTGTTTCCTTGCTTTGTTTTGTTTATTTGTTTGTATATGTGGATGTTTAGTGGTAGTAGTCAATTCTGGAAAGATATTTATTGATGTCTAAAAAAAAAGAGTTCAAACAGCCATGAGAATGGCCTGAGTTTGAAAGACTAAAATTTCTTCTGAGCCAGATAATAATTAAAGTCACTATGATGAGAACTCAAAACACAAGTATCAAGAATATGATATTATATACGGTGAAGTGTGTACAAAGGCAAAAATTCTTCTTGCTTTATAATTTGAATGTAGATTTTCAGAAAGAGACAAAGCAAATTTTAAGCAGCTCTCAAGACCATTACCTGTATGGTTAATGCTGGTATTCTTGCTTTTCAAGTTGGGGTATTATTCCGGCAACTCTTCTCCAAGCAGGGGTATGGAGAATCCAGTGAGCTGGGTTCAAGAGGAGCTGGAATCACCTAATGTTTCTCCCAGACTCAGCTTCAATCAGTCAAAGAGCAGTGTATCTGAGACGCTGTGATTTTTTTTCTTCATTGTCACTCTGAGACTCAAGCAGACTTGAAGTCTCATAGCTGGATACAATTTATTTGACATGAGATCCTGGAAAGAAGATATCATGGGAATTAAAGGTGAAAAAGGGTTGAAAGGAAACAAATCTTGTTAAATCTAGTTTTTTAAAAAAGTGAGTACTTTTAGTGTTTTTATACTGAATAACTGAAATGTAATATTCCTGCCCCCCCTCCCCCGGGGAACATTTTGAAAAAATACGTATTTCTGCTGATCCAGGGAAATGACATAATAGGATTTGAAATAAAAATTCCACCACCAAGAATAAGTTATTTTATCTATTGGTTTATGTCTATGTATGTTTATCTGCATGTATGTATATGCTCTATCAGAGTGACTTGTGCCTGCAGACAACAGAAGAGGCTAATGGATAGTCTGGAACTTGAAAAATATTTATGAGCTGCCATGTAGGATCTAGAAACAGAACCTGGGTCCTATACAAGAACAGCAAGTACTCCTAACCACTGAAAATCATTGCTCCAACTCACATTGAATAATTTCTAAGTTTTTGGTAACAATTTATGTTTCTTGTTATGAGACTTTAAAAATATATCTATTTTAATTTTTAATTAAAATATAATTACATAATTTTCCTTTTCTCTTTCCTTTCTTTAACCCTTCCAATATTCCAAACCTATAACTCCTGCTCAAAGCCTGCTCAAAACTTTTTTACTTTATTAGTGTTATATGTGTGTATATGCATAAATTTATAAATGTGGCATGCTTAGTGCACTTAGTGTTGTTTGTATGCATATAATTTCAGGACTAATCACTAAGTTTGGATAGTCAATTAGAGATCTCATTCCTAAGGAAGGTTATTTTGCCTTCTCTAAGCATTCCTTATTTGCCTGTTGCTCTCTGTCTGAGATGGGGTCCCACGAAACTCCTTCTTTTCACAATGATATATCTATTGGTGTCATTATTCAGATCCTATTTAGAAAGATTATTGTTAAGGTATCATGGGTGTATCTTATTATTATTTTAAGGAAACAGAATCTAAGGGTAGACTTCTTTTCCTCTGTCTCTTATAATATTTCTAGTCCTTCTTCTATGATGTTCCCTGAGCCCTGAAAGTAAGAGTTTTGTTGGAGACATGTTTGTTGAGTCTGGGGATCTGACAATCAGTTACCTTTTGTGTTTTGACCCACTGTGTTTTTCTGTAATATTCTCTGCTGCATTGGGAAGCTTTTTCCAGAAGGAGTGAAAGAGTCACTTAACTGTAGGTTACTATAAGTTTTGTGAATGCAGTTAGAAATTATGCTGTATTAGTAAATAGCAGTAGAAGATTATCCTGTAAGATCCATGACCTCACTAGCCCTGATTTCCCTTTTGTTTACTGGGCCTTAAGTCCAATTAGACTGATGTTGGTTTTCACCAATGTTTGAATGCCACTATTGCACTTTTAGAGATATCTTGTCACACTAGCCATTGTTGTGTTCATAGATGTCACAGCTCGGTGTGTCTGTTGAATTTCTTCTTCTTTTAGCAGCTTGCATAGCATCTCCTGGTACTCTGAAGGCCAGTGATCACAGAGTAGGCCTTCAGGTAATATCCAGCTCAAACACTCAAAGTTCTAGGTCCAAAGTCCATCATTTCTTCAGAAATGGGAAGTTAATTTGTGGGAAAGAACCAAGGACAAAGGTAATAGCCTATATTGTTTTATGAGTTCCTTGGACTCCCCTGTACAACAACTCAAACAGGAGTTTCTCATATCTAGTACTGGGGTTTTGTTATATAAATATAACACACAAGGTTATGTATATTATATGTAATTTCAGGTATACTAAAATGATTCCTTATAACCTTTTCAAGCATCCTTAGCATTTCTTTTCCCCTCTCTGTGTCCCACCTACTGTATTAACCATTCTTACTTCCACAGCCAAGTTTTAATTGATCTTTATTTTCTAAGTTATTTATACTATCTAGAACCAACTCAAATATCAGATGGATAGCTGGCAATAATTTATCACAATCTTTGGGCTGCTCTTTCACTAAACTCAACTTGTGCTTTGCTTAACAAAAGTTTTGAACTTCATGATTTCCCATTTGTCCATTGTTAGACTGACGTCCTATACTATGGAAGTCTTATATAGAAAGTACATTCCTGTGCCTGTGAATTGGAATGTACTCCTTACTTTATCCTCTAGAGGTTTCAAAGTATCAGGTCTCATGATGAGGTCCCTGATCCACTGGAAGTTAAATGCAAGGTGGGAGATAAGGAAGGGTCCAGTTTCCATTATCTGCATGTTTAGAGTCAGTATTTTCAGGACCATTTGTAAAAGATGTTGTCTTTGTTTCAGTGGTGGAATTTAATTCAAATCTTAATTATCCAATTTACTTAGATAGAAAAAAATCATATTTTTAATCTCCAGCAGTTTTCATTGTTTTGAGCCTAATTTGCCATGGAAATGACAACCTTTCTATTACTAACTATTTCTCCTAGAAGGAACATGTCCAATAGCAAATAATTTGTTACGTTGGTCCCAAAATTCAATTAAAGAAATATATTCATCTTTACTAAGTCTCCCAAATATGTAAATTCAGAAACTAAAAGCCATATAATAATAATGGGCACAATATATTGAGGTGTCAGATTGAGCAAATTTATTGGATTAAATATTTCATTTTCAAATGTTCTTGGATGAAACCAAATAGAATGTATATATTTAAAGATTACAGAGAGCAAGGCATAATTTGGGGTTACACATTAATTGAACTTGAGGTTGAAAGAAGACATTAATGAGAGGATGAAAAGACAGAGGAAGAGCATGGAAACAGAAACTACAGGACAAAGACTTTGATAATCTAAGAACATGGACACCTAACAGTTGATTCCATAGAACCCAGTTCCAAAGGGTGGTCTCTAGCAAGAAGATTGGCAGATACTATGAGCCAAGTAGGCTGGCTAGCAAAATTCAGATTCAAAATTCAGGGATGGGAAGAAGGGGAATCCGTAATTCAAAGAACTGAAGCCATTTAGGTTGTTGAGTAGCAGTTTCTAGATCCATAACCCAGTGAGTGGAAGCTTCTGAATGCAAAGACCAGAGATCAGTATAGGTTGGATGACAAGGACTGCTGAGAAAGGAGCTCCTGGAGTAATAGCAGGCCATCTGGCAGGGGCTGGACATCACACAGGACCTTTGGCAGCTGGTGGGCTCAATGCAGGTCTCCTGATAGCCACTGTTCAGAGGAGATCCCAGCTGGCAGGTGCTGGGAGAGCAGCTGATAGTGATGTAGACCAGGTTGCTGGGGTAGGAAGAGCCACAGGGGAACCCTGAGGAGATCAGGCCGTGTCTAAGGGAGGGGGAGGAGAAGTGTCCAGAGAAGCAGTTACAGGACATGTTGAGTTTCAAACTCAATTAGGTTTAACTGAGAGTGTTCTGAATTTTAATGTCAGCCTGTGAATATGAACACTTATATACTCTCAGAAATAGGTGTGGTACCCAATCTTTGCATCCTTGCTGTATTTGTGTGCTTCCTGGTTTACAAATGTGGAATTCAGCAATCTCTCTGTAATTGAAGTGGCATTTGAATAGTTTCTGCACAGTATATTTATGTGTGTTGTAATTTTCTTGATATAGAAAAAGCCATAAGCTACTCCTATGTCAGATGACATGGTGGTTTTTACACTAACATTTCATCATGTCCTGAAAATTCTCTCCTTTTCTCCTTTACATTGTTATTGGTGTTTAGATGTTATGATGACCAAACCTGTCTTACATGATACAGAATGAGAACAATGTCCTTACTTCTTTACTGAAGTTGAGACATGTTACTTTTTGCTTCTTCAGAAATCTACTAAAGACTATATTTTTCAGTGTGATTTCTCATTCTCCACTGTTTTTCTATGTGGAATACAGAGCATTACTATACTATTTAACCCCCAATAGCAAGGGCACAGCATAATCTAAGGAACACTGAACACTATTGAATCTAGATAGAGATTGAAATAGAGACAATGGATAGAGTTGTCTCTGTCTCTTTATAATCCTTTTCAGGAAAAATCTAGACGAGGAAAAATATATGACAAATGAATATCGAATCTTGCTTATACTGTTTTGAGACTAAAACCCAATGTTAGTAGATATCAGAGAATTAAGATGGATATTTTCTCTTGAGCATGGCAAGTGGGTTTGACAATAAAATTACTCCAGTTGTGTAATTATTTATAAAACCTAGGAGTTTATTTTTATGAGTGTGTGTGGTCTATATCTGAGTAAAGTCTGCTAAGCATAGCAGTGTATACTTTGTAAGAGTAAAAGCTAATATGAACACTATAATCATATGCAATGATGTGTTGATGTATCAATTTGATGGGTAACTTTATATTTGTTTTATAATTTACCCTAATGTTGACACAATATTTTACAGCTATTCTCTTATAGTGAAAAAAATCACAAAAGCACTAGCCTATAATTATTCTAATTATAAATCTAAAGTTAATGAAACAAAGCCTCAAAACTAACAATGCCTCAAAAGTGTGAACGTGGTGATTGACCAGCTAAGGAAAACTTTGCTTGAGAACATGGTATACATATGAATATTTTATATTTATATTTATATTTATCCTACTCTGAATGGTAGGATAATGCAAATTGTTTGGAAATAATACCAACTCTTGCAATTATCATGGTCACAAACGTATTCTTTATAGGACTCACAATTTATATTTGTCAGGTCCAAATTCAGGCAGTTAGACAAAAGCCAGCATTCCTCAGAAAGCTGGCTATCTCTACAAAAGAAGCCATTTCTTTATCACTGGTAGAAGGCACAAATGGCTCTCTGTGGTGACTACAGTGTGACTACAAAGTGCACACTGGCCTCCCGGACCCCTCACTATCACAAGTACTTGTTACACATTTCAGAGTCCATCTGGCATCCTGGCTCTTCTCACCATACCCTGACCCAAAGCTTCTGCAATTCATGGACTTCCCTTCCCCCTGCTTCTCATCATCTTATAACACCACTGTATCAGCTGTGTGCTCCCTTGACCCCTCTCTCTTGCTCCTCTCTCATGGTCATTTCTTTCTCCTCCTTTCTCACGGTCTCAGTCTCTCTCTTTCCTTTCATGGCCATATTGAGTCTGTTGGCAATGTTCAATCTACTATTTTCTCCCCCTGCTCTGAACTCTTCCAGAAGCCTCTGGCTGTTCTCTCCCTCATATAAAATCTCCCTAAAATAAAAATCTTCCTCTTAACCATACCTTGGAATGGTGATGTCTTTACTGTATAAAATATTATTTACCACGATATCATCCTTTATTCAGATCGTGAGCTTTGTTCTCCACTTGATAAGAATGGTGCATGTTTATAAAGCTTGACTTGGATTGCCTGGATCAGAATAAGAAGTAAAATTTGCCCGAATTAAGTAAGTATTTGAAACATTTTATAAATCTGGCATGGAACAGGTTATATCCCACAGTGATGCTTTCTTCTGCTGTTGGCAAGGAAATGCTAGTTTCTTCAGTTTTGTTTGCTTGCTTTTGTGTTTTTTGGTGTAGGGGTAGGTGTAGGCACAGCAATGAGTCCATACATCCATTAACGTGCTGAGACCAAGAGAGCATCCTTCAAGAAGGCTTATTTTATTTTTCCTCTGATAAACTGTATGTTTATCAGAATGGGATACAGGTGTGTATAGTAGACATTATGTAGACATAGGTGCCAGAGAGGCTATGTACATAGTACATAGTAAATAAGTGTAAATAAGGGCGTACACAAGTAAAATGATTTTTTTATCAACCCTACTCAACACAACCAAAGGGAAAATAAAACAATGAATTCTATATTATTCATCAAAACCAGATTTTATTTTCAAAGAATATAAGCATTATTTACTATATTCAGACTTTATTTTTGTTTACTTTTCTTTTCAAAAATCTCTTATAGGAGATGTCTTAGGAAAAAAAAAAACAAAGATATAGGGAGTAGCTTCAAGTTACTCAGAAAAAAAAAAAAAAACCTGTGTTGGACTGGTCATCAGTCTTTCCTAGGAATACCCATATCTTCTCCAGTCTCAGTTACTGCCTGGGAAGCCCATGCAGAGTGGTATTTTTATGAAAACTGTACAAGAGTAGTCCACATTCAGCATAACCTCCTGTATCTTAATTAGTTAAAACTGAACCCTCCGTGCTTTTATAAATGAGAACCTGTATGGCCTTGGGCTGCAGTCAAACACACAGGATCTGATGAGCTTTACTGGCTGTCTTCTCTTATGAGTTTATCATTTTTTTCATTCATACATGTGACGCACCAACCTCAACCAGCAAGGAAAGAAACACGACACGGCTGGTTCCATCTCAAGGCAGTTTAATCAGGAGGTTGAAAACAGGAGAGAATGGCAAGAATGGCCCCGATCCCCAGGAGCAAGCCGCTTATATACACTGCAGGAATCGTGGTTCTTGATGATAGGCTACCTCTGCAACACCTCATTTGCATATCCGCATTTGCGGGTTTGTTATGGGTGTGTTACTAAGAGCCAAGCTGGTCTCAACTGTAGCGCATGCGCAAAGCTGTTGTTTACTACTAAGCCGTCCGGAATCCGGCGCCATCTTAGCATAGTGCTGGTTTGGCATCCTACATCTCCCCCTTACTTGTAATAAACAAAAGAAGAGTACATTCCCGATCAAAGGACAGACCTCTTGTTGGAATCAGTCCCGATCAAGGGATTGTCTCAGGCAGAGGGGGAAACATTGACCTGATCCCTTAAGATTCCATACGGAACGAAAGGAGACATTGTAATAGGATGTTTGCCCTGTCGTTGCACTATAGGCCATACCTCCTACACCCGCCTCGATGACCTTTTTTCAGGGGGAGGCATTTTGTGTCATCAAACCTCCATGCAATCAGGTATATTTCCAGGAAGACCATGTGCCATGTATCCTCCTAGTCAAGTACCCACTTGACTCCCTGGCTGCAGTTATATTTCTTGTATGGCGGCTAGCCAACATTGGGGAGATTCTCCCTTTTCTAAGGCAACCAGTGCTTGGTAAACAACAGTCTTATGTCTATCATGTTTCCTCTTGAGCTTACACAGCAGCCAAATGCAGAGTAGACTACCAACAAGAAGCACAGCCCCAAATAAAAATACCCCCACCCACTCTTTCAGGCGAGAAACAGCACGTTGAATCCAGGTGGTAATCCCTTCGGCTATGGAGACGTCAACCCTGGTGGAGTTCACGCTGACTATGCTCAGTCGAAGCTTCTGTAAAGTCCCTTCAAAATTTCGGGACCAATTTCCTAAAAGAAACTTGGACAATTCTTTGGACAGATTAGCTGCAGTAAACATATTATCATAGGACACAGAAGTAACACATAGACCACTCCATCTCCACTCACATCCCAACTGAGCCATTTGCCAAAGGGTATCACCCTGTTCCTGTACCTTCCTAGTTTATCCCAGCTTGTGATGGTTACATGACCTGCAGCTGCAAACCATGGAGCTATGGTATCCACCTCCTGCAAGAAATGAATTATGATCTTATCCCTTATCTTAATTCCGCGAGTGCGGAGAAGTTCTTGTAGAACCAATTTCATTGGACAGGAAGGTGAGGCACCCATGGTTTCACTTTCTAGTTCTGTATATCCACAACGGACACACAGATTCACTATCGCTGCTTTACCGTGGTCCTTTAGTTTAGTCTCCTTCCGAGAGCTTGAATATTGGCCTACTTACCTAGGCACTTACCGATCGATCGCCCTGTCTGCCAAGAGTTCTGGAACCCCGGGACTTTTACGTTCCCCGTACGGGCCACCAAATGTGACGCGCTGACCTCGACCAGCAAGGAAAGAAACACGACACGGCTGGTTCTTTCTCAAGGCAGTTTAATCAGGAAGTTGAAAACAGGAGAGAATGGCGAGAATGGCCCCGATCCCCAGGAGCAAGCCGCTTATATACACTGCAGGAATCGTGGTTCTTGATGATAGGCTACCTCTGCAACACCTCATTTTCATATCCGCATTTGCAGGTTTGTTATGGGTGTGTTACTAAGAGCCAAGCTGTTCTCAACTGTAGCGCATGCGCAAAGCTGCTGTTTACTACTAAGCCGTCCGGAATCCGGCGCCATCTTAGCATAGTGCTGGTTTGGCGTCCTACACATACAGTCCTCAAATGTTAAAACTTGTGACTTTTCTCTCTAAAAAGGTTTAAACTTACTCAGTTTTCCTTGCCTTACATTATCTATTTGCTATTGTAGGCAGAGCACATGATAATACTGTGTAACCCCCATAAAAGTATAGCAAATAAGAAATGATGGGGACAAGTAGAGTTAACCTCAGGACATTTCATACAAAACCCAAATTAATACTTCAAGTTTTTAAACAATTAAAAGGAATATTATTCTCATTATCATATATATGCATATATATACATATATACATGTATTTATATGTACATGAAAATATATGTTATGTATATATGTGTGTGTGTATGTATGTGTATATGAGATTTTATTTATATATATATACATATATACATATACATATATATACACATATACATATATACATACATATATATATATATATATATATATATATATGAAAAGAAAAAATTTTCCTGAATATAGTGGGATGAACTTTGGTATAAAACACTTTGTGTATTAAGGAAATTACAACATCTATAAATATACTGTGCAGAAAACTATTCAAGTGCAACTGCAGTTGCAGACAGAATCAGCATTCTTCATAAGGATGAGCAATACTGAAGCCATTTGGTACCACACCTCTTGTTGGGAGTATTTAAGCCCATCTCTCCAAGCTGTGACAAAATCCTCAGAACCTTCTCCATTACATCCAGCTGAGCTCATTTCTATCAAAATGACCTGTTGCTGTGAAAACTTCTCCTCCCCTTCGTTTAGATGCTTCATTCCCTCCTCAGGTTTCACCTGTGACTCTTCTTGCCCCAGCAACCTGATCTACACCACCATCAGCTGGTCTCCCAGCTCCTGCCAGCTGGACTTCCCTCTGCACAGTGGGTGTCAGGAGACCTGCTCTGAGATCACCAGCTGTCACAGGTCCTGTGTGGTGTCCAGACCCTGCCAGATGGCCTGCTACTACCCCAGGAGCCCCACGCCTTACAGTCCCTGACAGGGGACATACGCAGGGTCTCTGACCTTTGGGTCTAGCAGCTGCCATTCTCTGGGTTATGGATCTCAAATCTATTACTCAGGAGGCTCTGGATTCAGTGACTTCAGATCTCTGAATTATGGAGTTTATGGCTTTCCTTTCCTGAGTTATGGGTCCAAAATCTGCTACCCAACTTACTTGGCTGTTAATTCCTGTCAACCTTCTTGTTATAGACAAACATTTGGGTTTGCCCTTTATGGATCCAACTGTTAATTGTCTATATCTTTATGGTATGAATGTCAGTGTCTCTGCTTAAAACATTACTTTCTTGCTTACCTTGCTGATATTTTTCATCCTTCCATAGACAGAACCTTTTATATTCAACTTCTTCCTATTATGATACTTCGGCACAAATTATTGTAACCACAAGTTATGCCTTACTCTTTATCCTATGGTTATATAAATGTATTGTTTGTTTTTCTTGTAAGAACAGTTGAAAATTAAAAGTTTATACTAATAAGTATGTGTATTCTAACACCTCTATATATTGTTCAATTTATATTTTTATAGTTTTTCATTTATTATTTTAAAGAGCCTAAATTAGAAATCAAAATGACTATCCAGATTTATTTGGAAATATATAATTTTTCTTTTGTCACATTAGGTATTGGTGGTATTCAGTTCTAGGAAGATTGCCACATGCGTTTGCAGACTGGGCAAATCAGCAGTGAGAGTTGCTTGTCATGAAAGCATAAGAATTTATGCTTAACCAGTGAAGCAAAGTAATTAGGATGTGACTAAAATATAAGCATCAAGAGTGAGGAATTATATAATTTATAAGGTGAGGCCTATACATAGACAGAAATGATCTAAGATGAATGCAGGTGTTCAGCCAAGAGAACAGTGAACCCTGAACAATTTTAATACCCACCACTTTCTGTGTTTATACACACTGACTTCCCTGCCTCCTAAGATTTAGGTGCTAACCCTGTGCCTCATCTCCAATGTGCATAAGACACAGGAAGAATTTTTTGTATTTAGTCTTAGAGTCTCAAAACACGGAAGAACTCAAGTACACTGCTATACTGTAGTTAACAACTATTTTAGAAATCTGGTATTGCCTGCTGTAGATGATTAAAGAGGAAAATTCTGGTGAAGAAATGGAAAGGTACATTTTAGAGTTGTATTTATAAGGAGTAACTGAAATTCTAACTTCCAGGGAATTTCAGGGATATTTAGAGTCACTCATGAAATTGTGGATCTCAGGATCTTAACAGAGAGGATTGTCTTTTGGTCTAATATAAGCTTTTAGTTATCCAACTAGTCAACCACACACACACACACACACACACACACACACATCAGAGCAAAAGTATTTTATTCAAAGTGTTAAACTCACCAAAATAAAAATATCATGGGCTGAAGCCCTGACATGTCTTTTCTTTGGCAGCATGCTACATGGAACAAGGTATGGTGAGAAAAATAATATTCATTTAATGCTTGGCAATATGATAGAGACAAGATATTTTGACCATTTTAGGCAGAAAGGAACTTCACAAAATGCTTGAAATTTTGCAAAGTTTGTAGATCAAATAAATAGTCACAGATGCTGAATTCTTAATGGAATTTCGATACCTTGTTCTTTCCTGAGCCATTCAGTTTAAAACATACCACTCCTAGTGTAATCAAAGAGTCTTTATTATTTCTGCTATTCTGGAAATTGCTTCATATGAATAGATTTAACCTATTGCATCTATCTCATTAGCCTCACATGAAAGAATCAAAATAAAGAATAAAATAAACCCAGATCTAGGCAAAGAGCAAAAAATGAATAATCTAATTCATTGCAAATGTGTTTTATTATACTAAATGATAGATCAATAGAAAAATACTTGATTACACTTTAGAAAGAGATATCTTTTTTATTGGTTCTTAGAAAATTTTATGTCATGTGTATATTCATATGTACAGTATATTCAACCCCGAACTTCTCCAGGTTTCCCTCTGCATTTTAATTTGTGTTTTATTACTGCATATTTTATTAATCTAATAAGTCTAATTTTGCATACATTCTTAGACTCAAAGTCTTTCATTAGAATAGTTGACCTATTAGGGGCTATCTATCCACTTAAGGAAAACTGACTTTTTCTTTTCCAGTAGCCACCAGTAGCCAATAGCTCCTCTGATAGGAAGCTCTTTCATGCCCACCTCTTTGCTCCACGCAGTGATTTGGTCTGGCTTGAGCTTTCATAGGCCTTGAGTGTACTATCATAATCATTCTGAGTCCATACTTGCAAAATCCCTGTTGTGTCTGTAAAATCCCTTTTCCTTGTAGTTCCGCTCCCTCTGGCTCTTACACTAATTCTGTGCCCTCTTCCAAAATGGCTCCTGAGCCTGGTAAGAACGGGGTATGACAAAAATATCTCATTAAAAGATGAACATCCTGCAGTTTTTATTTTCTGTACATTGACTGGCTGTTTGTCTTTGTATTAATCACTATCTATTTCAAATAGAAGCTTCTCTGATAAGAGTTGAGAGATGACTTCCTCTATAGTATGTAGTAGCTCATTAGTAGTATTTTAATACAGTGTCTAATTAGCAGAATACAGGTAGTAGGTTCTCCTGTAAGGTATTACTCAAGGGCTTAGGTGTGAATTCTCCATACTGCCAAACACAGATGAGACTCCACTCCGTCCTCTGGACACATGACAGATACTCTGGAACTAATATACATTTTATGTTCTCATATTTTGAATATTTTACACTTTGTATTTTATTTATTTACCTTTGCTCCTTTTTATTAAAAAATTTCAAACAATATATTTGATCATGTTTTCCTTTTTCCCACCTCCTCCCAGATCCTCTTCCATATCTACCTACCTTACTCACACAACTCTCTCTCTCTCTCTGTGCGTGTGTGTGTGTCTGCATGCGTACATGCATGTGTGTGTGTGTGTGTGTGTGTGTCTGTATCTCTCTTTCAAGCAAATGAGTAAAAACACGGACATTTTCCAAATTAATACAAAATTAACAAAACCCAAAGGAAAGCACGAATTGGTTTGTGTTGGCCCACTGTCTTGTACATGGAGCCTGTCCTGGAGTGTGGTTAATATAACCATTAACGCTCCACTGAAGAAAGTTGATTTTCGCTTTGCCAGCAAGTATAAATTGCAAACAACTTCTGAGTTAGGGGTGGGGCCTATGTCCACTTCTCCTCACAGTGCTGGGACCCTGTCTGAGTTGACACTGAGTAAGTCTAGTGGGTTCTGCCACCTTTCCTGTGAATTTATAAGTGCATCATTCCTGTTGTTTCTGAAGATATTGTTTTCTTCATGTCATCTATCACCTCTGACTCTGATAATTTCAACCTCCTTTTCTGTGTGGATACCCGAGCCTTGTATGTTTATAATGCTCCAAAATACTAGTGTGTGTGAGGCAGTCTCATTTATGTCCTTTGCTGTCACCAGAAATCTAACCATTGCCTTGCTCTTTCTCTACTTATGTTCATCATTATCTATTGTTTTCTTGGTTTAAAGTATTCTCTTGTTACTAGAGGGTGAAATGCATAGGTATTCCTGTATAATCTATATAGAATAATTATGAAAAGATGCAATGGAGACAAATATGGATAATCTTTGGTAAATTTCAAATGAAACCCTAAGTAATACTTCCAGTTCATTAATAAAAGGAAAAGCACACTACTCTCTTTCTACTCCATGAAATGCAAGCATGTCATCCTCATAACATTCTATGATAAAACACATTAAAAAATATGTCAAAAGGAAAAGGAGGGATGTTTCCAGAAATTACAGAAAAAGCGTTAGTGTAAAACAGTCATGACAATTCTGACATCAGCAGTTCATGGCATTTTACTACCGCAAGGGAATTGCAGCTCCCATAAATATACTGTATAGAAAAGTATTTGAATGTAACTTTAATTACAGAGAATTTATTGAGCTATATATTTTTAAAGGAGTAAGCACACAAATATTTAAAGGATGACCCTGTTGGATACCACACCTGTCACTGAGAGTATATAAACTCAACTTTCCACAAGGTGACATTTAAACTCAGAATCCTCTCAGGGAAATCCAGACAAGCTCACATCTACTCTCAACATGGATTGCAAATGTTGCTCTGGAAACTTCTCCTGCCCCTCCTTTAGGCACTGTTTGCCCTCCTCAGGTTCCTCCTGTGGCTCTTCCTAAAACAGCAACCTGGTCTATACCTCTACCAGCTGCTCTCCCAGCACCTGGAAGCATAGCTTCCAGAGGTCTTTTGTGATGTCCCACCCCTGCCAGATGCCCTACTCTATGTCTTACAGTCTCTGCCAAGAGACATACTCTGGGTCTCTGGGCTTTTGGCCTGGCAGATGCTATTCCCCAGGTAGTAGAGCAAGAAGCTGCTTCTTGGAGGGCTTTAGACCTCTGAATTCTGAAGTCTCTGATATCCCTACTGCCAATGATAGTCTAACAGAAGATTTGATGACATCTTAGCAAGAAATTGTTAGTAAACTTAAGTATTAGGGCACATCTTCTTAATTTAAATAATAATAATTAGTATTATCATTGTCAGTACACTCAGATTTAGTCATCAATATGATCAATATCAAGTGTTCTTTTCACTATGTTTTAATCAAGTATCAAGAATAGTGATTTGGCCAAACGCCTGTGACATTTCACTAATACAAACCAGACTGGCTTGGGTTAGTCAGGCAGAATAGAACAGGCCTTGAAAGGAGTAATACAATAATAGGATATTATTATAGGATATCAATATAGGCCATGGGGAAAAGATTCAGAATTTGACATAGAATATAAAACTCATCAAGGCACAGAAGCAACTGCGTTACATACTTACATACTGTGTTTTAGAAAACTATTCTAATTTTAACTTAACAATAGATGAAAAAGGCTAAAAACAATCATTCAACATATGTCGGTGAAGGCAATGACTGACAAGCCAAGGAAAGATTCTGTGAGCATAATTTAGAATATGCAATGTACAAAAAGTACACTGTTTTAAAATTGATCTTTGCTGGATTAGTGCATTTTGGTTGGAAACAAAATTGACTTGTATATTTAGCGTCAAAGCAAATATATATTCAGACTTAGTACATTTATTCTGTCTCCATGTTCAATTTTATTGAAATCAATACAGGATATCGGTCATACTCGTGACTAAATCTGAGTGATAAGAAAACAATAATAATTTAAATAAAGAGGATATAACACAGCACTGAAGCTTACAAGGAAGTCCCTGCTGAAATGTCAACTGTATTCCTGTCATTCAATAATTCTGTATATTAACATATAATAGCTAAAGAAAATGTTACATGAAAGAAATTAGCTTAAATCACATATAGATCTTTTCCTAAATCCATAATTTCATCTTTATTCTTATTATGAGTCCTTTACATGAGAGTATTGAGATTAAATACAATAGACTAAATCTATACATTATATGAAATGATTCAATAATAGTTGAAATATCAAAATCTCATTAATTACACTTGTACTTTTTTTTATTAAGATGTTTGGGAAAGAACAAACAATGACATTGCTTTAGGAATTCAGTTCTGCTGGGCACTGATTTATAAACTTTAGCAAGTTTCAAATCATTTTTGAGTAGTCTCCCCTCTCTCCTAAAAATTGGCAGTAACCTCTATCTCTGCCTGCTTCTTGTCTAAATGTTAAATGAAAATTCTTAGTCTACGTTGCCTTGTTCCTTGGATCATGCTGTCATGGATGAATTGCTGCACCCAGGCTGCACCATACACATTTACTGTAGATTCAACCACCTTCTCTAAACTGCCTCTTCCCACAATATAAGAAATATATTTGTGCCTATGGACAGTGGAATCTCAAAGGTCACCCTAGAGTGGCAGAAGGACCCGTTGGCTACTCTTTCCTCACACAGCTATGAAAAGCCAGAAACTTATACATCTTTACCAATGAAAGACAGACTTTGATGAAGTTTTTTTTTTTTTTTTTTTTTTTTTTTTTTTTTAACCTGGGAATCAGTCACTGAGGTGGACATTTATGAAAGTCTTTCTACGTGTCCCTGAAAATCCTTGCATTTTGCAGTCTGATTATTTTCTTATAAAACATTGCTTTCCCTACTAGTTTTTCCCATTTTTCTTAAAATCCCATAGAACCTGTGATACCTGATTTTCAAAACTTTATACCAAATAAACTATGCCCTAGACTTTGATATCAATTCTTTAAAGGCTAAGACAACTAAGTAAAAGGTATTTAACATTCTCAGATTTATTTCTTTTAGGTCGATAGAAGTTGATCCAGGAAGCAGCATGAGGGGTTTACCAGTGCTGCTTGAGTCTAGATCATTGTGACTGTCCAATATATTTCCAAATACTTGTGTGGCGACAAGATGCAGAAATATTTCCCAACAGTGGGAGCATGGAAACCAGCATTTGCATGAAAGAAAAATATCTACCCTGAGAGTAATGTCACTTTACCTTGGCTGAAAATTTACATTTAAATACTAGCTTTAGTCAATTAATTTCTCTATATAGAGTTCTTATATTTTACGTGATATCTTATTCTTGATGTTTGCTTTTCATCTTAATTACTATGTTTCATTATTCAGCATAAATGTATGTCCTAAATCTCCCACAATTCTTACTGCCAATGTGCCTTCTGTGAAGAAACAAATGGAAGCCTTCTTAGAATTAACAACCCCAAAGGAGGATCACAAAAAAATGCAAGTTATTTGTTCCTAAAATCTAATCACCTGAACCATAATACATAATTTATTGCTCCAAACCTGTAAAAGCACACATAATTAATAAAAATAATAATAATAATGTGGACAATATACTGAAGGGTCAGGTTGCAGAAATTTATTATAATCTTTTTTCATTAATTGCCATTTGGAAAGAGCCAGTAGAACATGTATACATCAACATTACTGTCAGTAAGGCATAATTTGTGATTATACACTCATCCCAGGTTCCACCAGAAGTTAAGAAGGAGAATGAGAGGATAGCTGTAAGTGATAGACATGAAAACAATGGCTATAGGACACGGAGGCACTGATTTCAATACTGTGGAATGTAGACAGTTAACAGCTGATTCCAGAGAGATAGGGTCCACAGGTTGGAGCACAAAATGAAGGTTGGTAGGTATTAAAAAGCAAGTATGTTGGATAGCAGAGAGTAGATGTATAACTCAAGTAAGGGGAGACAGAGATTTCATAATTCAAAGATTTGAAGCCACTGGATTCACAGCCCCTGGAGAAGCAGCTTCTAGATCCATAGTCCAAGGAATGGAAGTTGCTGGACCCAAAGCCCAGCAACTCAGCATATGGTCCCTGGCAGGGACTGCAAGGCACGGAGCTCCTGGGGTAGTAGCAGACCATTTGGCAGGGGTTGGATATCACACAGGACCCGTGACTGCTGGTAGGCTCAATGCAGGTCTCCTGACAGCCGCTGTGCAGAGAAGAGCCCAACTGGAAGGTGCTGGGAGCACAGCTTGTAGTGGTGTAGATCAGGTTGCTGGGGCAGGAAGAACCACAGGTGGAACCTGAGGAGGGAAGACAGCACCTAAGGGAGGGGGAGGAGAAGTTTCCTGAGTAGCAGCTGTAGGCCATGTTGAGAGGAGATGTGAGCTCAGCTGGTTGCAACTGAGAAGATTCTGATTTTGAATGTTACCTGTGGACACTTGGGTTTATATACTCTCAGGAAGAGGTGTGGTATCAAACAGGTTCATTCTTGTCCTATTTGTTGTCTGTCCTTTACAAATGTGTAACTCACAGATTTCTATGTAATTTGCAGTTGTGTTTTAAGTTTTCCTCATGGTATATTTAGAGCTGTCGTAATTTCATTGTTATAGCAAAAGGCAATGAGCTACTGCTATGTCACAAATGCCATGGCTGTTCAACACTAAAGACCTTTCATCATGTCCAGGAAAATCCTTTATTTTCCTTCTGACATACTTTTTGTGTGTTTTGTCATTGGATGTTCTGAGGAAAATATTTTTCTTTACATGGTGTGGAGTAAGAGTAACACGCCATCTTTTTCTTAAGGAATTAGAAGCCTCACTCTGGGCTTGATATGAAATCTATTGAGGATTAACCCTATTTTCACTATACTTTTTTAAAATTTCAAGATTATCCCACTCAGCATTACTCATTTGTTTCTCCTCCAGTAACTAACGGAAAAAAAAGAAAGATCGAAAAGAAAAACACAATAACATTTAACTTGGGAAGCAAGTGAGGAAGACTATGATTGGAGCTGTAGTAGGAAGAGAAGAGCTAGCTTCACAAGTCGTAAGTTTTGGACCATTCAAGTGGAATTAGTCTGGCAAATGCCAAAGCGATGAGATAAAGAACACATTTTAAATTCAGTGCATCTAACATATTATTTGAGGTAGCACGGAATTCTCATCTGTGTTTAGCATAGAGAAATCCCACTTCTAACACCTTAAGCCAGAGAGGTTTAGCTGACTCTAGGCCTTTCTGCTATGGTTTCTGTAGAAACCTTGATTTCCATGGGCTGCTGACAGGAAGTGACTGAGCCTAGGGAATGTCAAAGAATTCCTAAGGGACATGGACAGACAATTTTAACCCAGGTTTTCCTATCTGCTGCTATGCAACCACCTAGAGTCTGCATAGGTATTCAGGCCTTTACCCTTCTCCTGTGCCCTCTCTCAGAGAAGAATCTAAAGAAGGAAAACCATGTGTGAAGATTAATATATCCAATATATTAATATATGTTGTTTGTACCATTTTGGAAAAAAATAAAACCTATAGCTAGTGGAAAGAATGGATACCACCTCCCAGCTAACTTTGAAAGCTATCCAGTAGAGATTGAGATTCCACGTCAGTACCAAATTGTTTTTTTCATGTTACGTGACTGAAGTAAGTGTTGGCTTCAGCAATGTAGTCCCATCATCAAGTTCTTGAGGGTAACCAGGAAAAATGACAATAACTGTCAATGTTTGAGGCTCCAAGGGGCCCCACTCATCAACAACTCTGAAAGAGGTAACAAATTCCTGGCACTAGGCTTTTTATTTGACAGCCTATGATGTCTAGGAGGGGCTTTGTCTTTTTATTATATGGAAACACTCTGTGTGTGTTTGCATGTGTCTTCTATAGTAATTGGTTTATATTTGACTTTTCAAAGTCTTTTGTTTTAGTTATTTCTTCCCATACCCTCCTCTTCATTCTCCTCCCACCTATCATTCCAGTTAATACTTCCTGCTCCGTTATTCCCCATTCAACTTTATTACAATATACATTCTTATGCCTGTTTTTTAAAAAGTGTCCTCCATGTGCCTTTACTGTTTTCCTGGAATATTTGAGTATGCCAATTTAAACACACATATCTAAAGATTCAAAGCAAACATCCATGAAGGAAAGAGAACGTGGGACATTTGTCCTTCAGGCTTTGGGTTACTTCACTCAAATTTATCATTTCCAGCTTTATCTATTAATCTACAACCTTGGCAATTTCATTTTTAACAACATTCCATTGGCTAAGTGTACCACATTTTCATTATCCATTCATCAGATTATGAACATACCATGAAAGAAATCGTGGCAATGATTCTGTTTGCACTTGTTTTAAAATCCTGAGAATAAAACTAAAAAAGAGCATGAAAGTTTTGTGAAATGAATATTCTTCAACACTAAATAAGGAAATTAAAGAAGATACTTGAAGATGGAAAGACCTCCCATGTTCACTGATTGGTAGGATCTGTATTGTGAAAATTGTCATCCTACCTAAAGTAATATATAAATTTAATACCAAATAATACCCATGAAAATTCAAATGTAATTCTATACAGAAACTGAAAAAAAGCAATCTTTAAATTCATATGTAAACACTAAAGACATACAGCAAATAATTTTGAACAGCTAAATATTGCTGGATGTATTACATCCTGCATTTTAAATTATACTACAGTGCTTCAGAAATATAAACAGCATAGTACTGGCACAAAATTGGCATATTGATCAGTGAAATGTAATAGAAGACCTAAATTTAAAACCCCCTGATTCTATAGCTATCTGAATTTTGACAAGGGGGTCAAAAATACACATCAGATCAGAATAAAGATAACATCTCCAAAAACTAGTGTTGATAAAACTAGAAAGCTGCAGGTAGTAGAGTGAAACTAGGTCCTTTTCTCTCATCCTGCTCAAACACTCAACACTAAATGAATCAAATACTTCATTCAACATAAGACCCAATTTCTTGAACTTCTTAGAGGAGAAAGTAGGAGCTATGCTCCTGTTTAGGACTCTCTTGATAGACACAATAGTACAGTCAATAGGACTAACAATTTACTAATAGGACCTCATAAAACTAAATGAAAATCTTCCATACTGTAAAGGGCCCATTGCTTGAATGAAAAGGAAGCCTAGAATGAAAGTCTTCACCAGATATGCATTGGACAGAGAGTAAGTGTTGAATATATGAAAGGAACTAAAAATAATTGACACCAAGAAAACAAAAATCAAGTTAAAAGCTGGAGAATGACATTAACTGGAATGTCTTATAGAAGAATTCATAAAGTTGAGAAAAATATTTAGACCTCCAACATCATTAGCCATGAGGAAAATGCAAATTAAAACTAACTTGAGATTTCTTCTAACATTACTCAAAATTGCTAACAATAATTCTGACATGGCTGTTGTAAAAGGGTAATACTTATTGAATGTTGGTAGGACTAAAACTGGTACAACCACTGCAGAAATCACTACTGATATTCTTCTAAAATCTAGAAATAGTTCTACCATATAATTCAGCATGTATCACATGTATTTTATATCCTACTACTGAGATGCTTGCTCATCCATATCTACTATTGCCCTATTCATAATAGCCAGTAAATGCAATCAGAGTAAATTCCCATCATACTGAATAACTAAATATTCTGATATTAAGAATTATAATTAAAATGTGAAAGTTAGAGCATAGCACTCAAAATTTCTTGTAATTTCATCCTAAGATTTCATCAAATGCGTTCCTATGAATTCATCATTGAGTATGATAGTTAACAAAAGTGTTTTGAAGAGAATTACTTTAACTCCCGTAAAGCATTTTTTTCTAAACATAAATTTATTTTTCATTTCATTTTATGTCTATGTCTTATTCTAGATCCTCTCCAAGAAGAGAATGAGATATATGCAATTGATTTGACCTGTTGATATGAATCCTTTTCCATTATGGTAAAACTATAAAAGAATTCTTGATCACACCTGTAATTGTATATGTTTAGAAAACATGTTCAGGTGAGAACAAAGAACTGAGACACCTTTAAAAATTCAGATTTTAGCCAGGGAGTGGTGGTGTATGCCTTTAATTCTAGCACTCAGGAGGCAGAAGCAGGTGGATCTCTGTGAGTTCAAGGCCAGCCTGATCTACAGAGTGAGTGCCAGGACAGCCAGAGTTACAACAGGCAAACCCTGTCTCAAAAACAATAAATTCAGATTTTACCAGGTTTTAGTGCATAAACTTGGACAAGCCGCTTTTGATTCTGCATTCCTTCTGTTTGAAGCTGTCAATATTCTTTGGTTCTCATATGTCAGAAAGCTAAATAAAAATTCCATATTTTGTATTACTGTATTCCATGTGTGCCATAGGCACACAGCATTGTAGATTCACATACATTTTATCAATAATATATTTCCTGGAGTTTGCACAATAGTTCTTTTACTATGTACTTTGGTATATCAAAGGTCATGCTAGGGAAAAAAATGGCCCCACCTGTTCTTCCTATATTACACAGTTATAAGAATCCAGGAAATTGCACAACTTCAACCTGTGAAAAACAAAAGTTGGTGAAGAATTTTTTTCCCTTAATATCATTAGATCCCAAAGAGGAAATTGCCAAGTGTCCCCAAAATGTTCCTGAAAATCCCTGGAACATTGCGTTCCAGTGTGCCTTGTAAAAACAACTCTAAGATGCTTCTTTATACTTTACTTTTTATTAAATTCTCATAGTAACAACCACTTTTCAAGATCATAGGCCAAAGATATTATTTCCAAGTCTTTGACTTAAATTCTGATTTGAGACTAAGTAGTAAATTATCTTCAAAGTTTCCAAGTTGATGGATGCTGAGCCTAGGAGAAGTATTAGGAGGTTCCCATAACCTCCTGACCTCTGGTGTTCCACATAAAATCACTATGATTCTTCTTCCATGTGGAAAAGAGGTACAGGGATAATGTACCAGCCATGTGGCTCAGGAATGTCAGCCAAAGATGATATATCAGAAGAATGTATGATGTATTTTCTCTTGGCTGATAATCTACATTGAAATGCTATATTTAAATTTTTCCCATGTTTAGACAATACATTTAAGATTATATAGTATCTCATCCTTGATATTTGCATTGTTTGTTTGCATCCTAATTACTTATTTCCTATTAATTAGCAGAAATTAATGTCCCCCAATCTGAGTGATACTCATTGCCCTTGTGCACAGTCTAGAGATACAAATAACAATCTTCCAAAAATTAGCTACTCTGAATAAGGGACATTCCCCAAATACAAAAATATATATTTCCCAATCCATTTAAATAATCATATTTACTTTTAATTAGTCTCTCAAATCCACAAATGCAAAAACTGTAAACAAATTATTAATAATAGGAGCAATATATTGAGGTGTCAGATTGTATCAAATTACTCAATTTTTTTTTTATTTTTAAGCTTGCCTTCCATTAAAAACAAATAATACCAGAATTCATCAATAGTATAGAGAATAAGGAACAATTTGGTTACTCACTTATCTCAGAATCTTTCAGAAACTCAGGATGAAGTAGAGGTAAGCATGGAAGAGTAGTGACAGTAGAGGTAAGCATGGAAACACTTGCTGAAGGGCATAGAGATTTGACTCTAATACTGTCAAAATATAATGACTGAGTAATTGAGGCCATATAAGTCATTCCTCAGGTTGAATGTAACAAGAGGTGGATTGGAACAAAAGCAAAGTAAACTGGGTAGCTTGGGACATATAATTCACGGCAGAGAAGCCAGGGACACCATAATTCAGTGATCTAAAACCACTAGCTCCACAGCTCACTGAGTAGCAGGTTCTGGATCCATAGGATCTGAAATGGCAACTCTTCGAACAAAGCCCATGAATCCGCTGTGAGCTAACTTACAGCGGATTCATGGGCTTTGTTCGAAGAGCACAGTATTGTGACTGCTGTAATATTGTTATAGCAAATATAATCAACTACTCCTATGTCAGAAATGTCATGACTGATTTACACTAATGCTTATACTGTAATTTCATGAAGAATCTCCCCTCTTTACTCTTGCCATAATTTCTATGTGTTTTGTAAAGAGTGTTATAAAGACAATGTCTCCAGAGTGACTGAGCCTAGAGAAGGTAAAAGCATTGGAGGGAGAATCTGACGGCCAATGTTAACACAGGATTTTCCCCACTGGCCCTACGCAACCAATATGACTCAGAAGATATCTCAAGAACATTTGCTGTTTCTCCCTAGAGCTCTGTTTTTATGCATATGTCTCAATCATAAAACAATTGTAATCATAAATTAAAACCAATGAAACAAAGACTCAAAAAGAATCATGAAATGTAGTTAGAGAGATGACCCTGTTGTTAAGAGCATTAGCAGCTCTCATAAAGGACTGGGTTCAATTCTCGGCACTCACATGGTGGTTCACAAACATCTGTAACTTCAGGTCCAGGTGATTTGACACCCTCTTCTGGCCTCCAAGTACACCAGGTATGCAAATGCTGCAAAGACATGTACTCAGACAAAATACACACACACACACACACACACATATTAGAATGATATAAGGGGCAGGGATGAATACAAAGTAAAGACAATTTTTGATTGAAATTTTAGGTTATATATATAGTTTTTTAAACATCTTAAAACTCTCCACTTTGATTGAAGCAGTATGGTAATTTGTTTTTAAAGCTACTGACTAGCATATTCCAAACAATCACAAAGTTTTCTTCAAGGGTTTCTCAATTTATTATATTTTCCATGATATTATCTTTAACCATCATTTGTCTCTCCTATTGTTATGGAGACAACAGAAATAAAGCTTTACAAAGCTTTATTTTGACCCCAAGAACCAGAATAAGAACTCAAATTGAGTGCAATTGGGATGCAATGTTATCAGAGTGGCCAACAACTTTTTGACTGGTTAATGGTCCACTCCATGAAATGAAATCTATACTTGATACTGCTAAAGTGTCCAAAATCCTGAAAATAGATGGTTTATAAGCTTAGGACAAAACTAATTGCTTTATTCTTCTAAGGGAACACAGCAATAGAATGACTCATAACAGCATATCTATAATGCAGTGTCACTCATTAGAGTGTATATAGAGAGTATCTGCTCATTAGAGAAACTTCTATCTGAAGTAGATGGGTATTAGCATAGAGAACCCCAACTAAACAATGTGCAGAGAGTGAGAGACTTTGGAACACTCAGTCCTAAATTGACGTTTTTATCAAGCCTCTTCCCTCCAGGTTTAGGGATCTATGTGGAAGAAGAGACAGAAAGATTGTAAAAATCAGAGGTGGTGGATGTCTCCAAAGATGTGGTGTCTTCCAGAAACAGCAGAGCTGATACACAAAGGAACTCATACACTGTGACAGCACACAAAAGACTTGCACAGGTTTAAACTAGACAAAATCTTAGCACTGAGAAAGGGAAGAAGACACTGTTTGCAACTGATACTTGCTGGCAAAGGGAAAACCAGTTTTTTGCAAAGGAGTGTCATCAAGTATATCAATCATACTCCAGGTCAGGAACCATATCCAGGAATAGTTTGTCAACACAAAAAAGACTCCAAAAAAGGTGTCTTTTTTTGGTATACTTTTGCTTTGGTTTTGTTTAGGTTTCTTTTTTCTTGTTTTTTGCTTTCTTTCTCTTTTTTTAGTTTGCTTGTTTTAGTTTTTAGTGTTTATTTCTATTGAGAGGGAAGGGTATGAAGTTGGGTATAAAGTTGGCTGGGTAGGAAAGTGGGGAGGAACTAGGAAAAGCTGGGAGGAGTAGGGTGAGGGGCGATAACATGAACAAAGCATTTTCCTCATAACATCCTATGACAAAACACACAAAAAGTATGTCAACAGGATAAAGAATGTTTTCCTGAACATGATGAAATGATCTTAAGTGTTAAATAGTCACGGCATTTCTGACAGGAGTAGCTCACTGTACTTTGTTACAATGAAATTGCAACAGCCATAAATATACTGTGAGGAAAACTATTCAAATGCAACTGCAATTATATAGAAATTTGTCAAAAAAATCAGTGTGAAATAGGACAAAGATGACTGTGTTGAATACCACACCTGATATTGAGAGTATATAAACTAAGCTCTCCAGAGTTGACACTCAAACTCAGAATCCTCTCAGTTACATCCAGCTGAGCACATAACTCCTCTCAACATGACCTGTAACTGCTGCTCTGGAAACTTCTCTTCCTGCTCCTTTAGACACGGCTTGCCCTCTTCAGGTTCCTCCTGTGGCTCTTCTTGCCCCAGCAACCTGGTCTACACCACCACCAGCTGCTCTCCCAGCGCCTGCCAGCTGGGCTCTCCTCTGCACAGTGGCTGTCAGGAGACCTGCATTGAGCCCACCAGCTGCCAGAGGTCCTGTGTGGTATCCAGCCCCTGCAAGATGACCTGCTACTACCCCCGGAGCTCCATGTCTTGCAGTCCCTGTGAGGGGACATATGCTGGGTCTGTGTGCTTTGGGTCCAGCAACTTCCATTCCCAGGATTATGGATCTAGAAGATTCTATATAGTGGGTTGTGGACCCAGTGGTGTCCAATCTCTGAATTACACAGTCTGTGGCTTCCCTTTTCAGAGTTATGTGTCCAGATTCTCCTACCCAACCTACCTGGATGTTAATAACTACCAACCTTGTTATAAGCCAACCTGTGGCAACATTCTCTATGCATTCTGCTACTGAGTCTCTTTCTTCATACAATATGAAAGTCAAAATCTCTATGTTCTGCAATCATTATCTTCTTGCTTCCCTCCTCTTGCTCTCTGTTAATACTTCTGTTAACAGTTTCTTCCATTCTCAATTTCTGGGAGATTCTGGTATTTGTGGGTAACTTCTAATTATTTCTTACTTTTTTATGGAAAAATCATGTGTACACTGTTTGGTTTTAATCCAAGAGCAGTTGGAAATCAAATTTTAATCTAATAAATTTGTGCAAACTGACACCTCAATGTATTGTTTCCTTTATTATTAATTTGCTTATAGATTTACATTCATGCATTTGGGTAGTGCATTACATGTAAACATGCATTTGTACATTTAGTTGTGATCCTTATTTGGAGAGAGGAACTATAGAAATATCAGCATTCAAACCTCCAGACATGGATGAAAAGCAATGAGAATTGCAGGGATTGGATAACAGAAATTTCTGATGACCCAGAGAATAAAAGCAATTGGAATACTAACTAAAAATGCACATATCAAGAATAAGAGATTATATAACTTATACGTGAGCTCTACACATAGACAAAACTTTATCTAAATCTATTAATACTTGAAAGTAGATATTTCAGACAAGAGAAAAGTAGGTCTCAAGTCTCCCTGGAGAGATTTGGATAGTATAAATGATGGTGTCCCTACCTCCCATATTACAGTATCATCCCTGCAACTCATCACCAAACATGTATAAAGAAAAGAACAATTATTGGGGTTCAAGAGGTGTTGGCAACCTTCTGATGCTTCCCCAGATTCAACTTTCATCTGCTTACATACAATGTATATAAGAAATGTTGAATAATTTTGTTAAATGTGCTTAGCCTGATTCTAAAAGTAGAGCAGAAATCAAAGCTTGGGTACAGTTAATTTGGTATATGATTCTGGAAATCAGGTACTGTAGACTATGGGACAAAAACAGAACATTTGATTTTAAAAACTCTAGTAAGAAAGGAATCATTTTGAAATTGACCTTATCAGGCGCAACTGGGTGGGATTGTTCTAGGGACTTTCAAGGACATTTAGATAGTTTTAGAGTTGTACACCCCAAAATTAGTCCAATAGGGAATAGCAGTTCTTCATCAACTTGCATCTTTTGTTAATTGGGATTCTGTAATTTCCTGTATTCTCATGGATACATAAGGAAAGAATGGCATTGGAGTCTTTCTGTTACCCTAATAAGATCTTTGAATTCTCCATAGATGTGTGCTGTGTAAACATCACAGAAAGGTGTTGCAGAAGTTTGTTTTTAGTCATATATAAAATAATTGTTTTGTGTACTGCTGGGTGAGAGACTGCCAAGGTCTTTGTGTTTTGAATTGTCTGCAGGTGTTGGATTTATGTGAGGGGTGTTTAATTGCTAATGATCTGCATGTGCTATCAGTAGAACATCTGAGAAGTCCTGAATAAATAAAAACACCTGATCTCAGATGTTCGGGGTTCTACTTTCCAGTATAGCACTGGTGGTTCCCGCTGCTGAGATCTGGCAGGGATTCCACCAATGAGTAGATCTCCTTGCTGAGTCACCACAGTAGGAGTATTGCTACAAATGGCATACCATTGTCGGGCACTGACACCATGTCAGCCACATTCAACATCGAGACAGAGAAGAATGAGAAAAAAAAATTTTCAGTCCTTGCAGAATCCATTTTTTTAGTTTTGTTTTCTGCAAATCTGCCCAGATACTGGTGAGGTGAGGCAGTCATGACAAAACACATCTGCTATGGTGATGACAACTCTACACCATGAATGAATCCTTCCTGCAGACAAGGTGACCTGTTATTTTTCCTGCAAACCAGACTCTATCTTAAAATCTGGAAAGTGCTTCCTCAGGGTCAGCACGCAGAAACTGTCTTCCAGAACTGGCATAGGTTCTGTCTTCTGTTGGTAGCTGAACTGGTAATGTATAAGAGTCACCCAGGTGGTGCTAGTTTTGAAGGCATGAAAGGGTATTTGGAGAGCTGCTGAGGCTTAGCACTGTTAGAGGCCAAGAAAGGCCTTTGGTGCAGCCTCAGTGGCAGTTAAAGGCCCAGATTAAAGGGGACATGTAAAGAAGTTGAGGCTTGACACCATGAAGAAAGGCCAGGAGAAGCATACTATATCAGACGAGGTAATACGAGACATGAGATTTTCTCCTAACGTTTACACATCATGGATAGACATAGTATTGACTTCTTTAGACAGAAGAAAAAGAAGACTCAAATTGCTTGAAGCTTTCCAAAGTTTCAGAGCATACCCTAGTATAATTTGAATTCATAAAGGAATGCCAGTTCTTTGTTCCTTCTGGAACCTTTTTGTTTCAAAATACAACTTGTGGTACTCTCAAGGATTGTTTGGTATTACTGCTGTTATGCATACTGTATTGTATGAGATTTAATTTGTTGCATCTATTTCATTAGCGTGATATAGACCACATATGATAAAGAGTTGAAATAAATGCAAGTTTAGACTTAGGAACAGTGTTTCAAGTTTCAAGAGAGTATTTTGTTCTATATCTTCTTTCCCTCTCCTCTTCCCTTCCTCCTTCCCTCCCTCTTTTCCTCTTTCTTTTTCACTAACAGTGATAGTATCTTCCACTGATGGACTGTCTTGCTCTTTACTGCTTCTTTCAGGTTTTGGTTTGTTTGTTTAGGCATATGTATGTGGGCTGTTATCCCTGTTTTCTGACTCCCCTTCCCCAGGAGATAACCAAGTTGTTGGCCACTTGCTCAGCCTCAGGGAGGAGGGTACAGAGAGTACAGAAAGATCATGGTTTTGAAGATCTTGGGCAGAGGCTGGAGCTGACAGGAAAATCAAATTTCCTAGGAGACTGCAGTCAGTGTATACAGCTCATTTTATTGTTACAGAATCAGAGTATATAAGGGCTCCTTAAGGCAATGATCAGCAGGAAACTGACACCTAGAGTTTTCAGGAGGCTCTGTACCAGGGTCCTTTTCCAAATAAGATCAGGAAGCAAGATTAGAGACATTCTCCAAATAAAGTCAGGTGGGGTACGGGGCTCATCTTTATTTAACTCTGAGCTCAGAAAGCTAACTGGACATGGTGGACTGAAACCTTAGGGGGCAGGGATAAACCTCAACACATGTATAAAATGTTATTTGTTACATTAAGGGAAATTAAATAAATTAAAGGTTGTATACAAAGTTTACCCAGAAACACAACTTTTTGTCTCCTATTATTAAGTGATCATCATCTCTTAATGATTCCTTCAGAGTTTTGAGTTTCCTGCAACTTTTTCTTTTATCATATTTATCCTCCAACTTTCTCCAAATTCAACCCCCTTCCCTAGACATCCAATTTATATCCTCAAAAAACTATTTAAGAGAAATTTGTGCTTCGCAAGTCTGAGGTCTTACCACTGAAGTATGGTCAACATACCAGGGGCTACATGCTATAAAAACAAACAAACAAACAAAAAATCAACTAACCCTTCCTTTTCCAGCAGCTAATAATTGCTAGTCATGTCATGCCTCTGCCCCCCCTACCCTTCTATTTCTTCTTTTTGGGCTTGTATAGTTTTGCACATTCTATTTAAATCAGCCTTCTTATTTAATTTTTAGTCTTTCTTTTAAATATTTATTATATATATGTGTATATATATGTATATATATATATATATATATATATAATTATGAATTATTTGTGACTGTTATGGGTATGTGCAGGTGAGCACAGGTGCCCACACAGTCAGAAGGGTCTGATGGCCCTGAAGCTGGAGTATGAGCCACCAGACGTGGGTGCTGGGAACTCAGATCCACTGCAGGAGAAGGGCCCTCTGTTAAGGCATCTCTCAAGGCCTATTATTCTAAATCTTCTGATTTGAACATTACGTATCTTCAATATAATTACACATTTAACTTGTCATGCAATCAATGATGGCACCTACCATCATGAAGATTCCATCCAATTACTGTGCAAGTTATTTGCTTACAATAAACACTTTCTGGTAATGCAAACTCAGTGTTCAACTCTTTATATTAAAAAAATGTCATTATTTTTAACTAATTGCTTTTGAAATGAATTGCCTTGTAAGAATTTATGTAAGAATTGCCTTGTAAGATTTAAAGTTCTAAATGCTGTTCCTCATATAATAGAATAAGTAGCTGTGGATTTAAACAATAAAAAGCATGCTCACACCACAGTTGCTAGAGTGTTGGATTATTTTTTACCCGTTCAGGTGGAGCATAAATTTATGCCCATACTTCATGTACACCTAACTTTCCTACTACTCCACCTACTGGTTGGTGGTGGGTATTACTGCATAACACAACTGAGGAAGAAGGGACAAAGATCCAGTCTCTACATAGCATAGGTCAACTCTTTAACCGTTCAGATTGTCCTGTATATTAAAATGATAGCAAATTCTTTCATTGTGATCCTTCTGCATGCTGTCTTTGAATGAAAAGTGGTCTCTTTTGTTAGAATAGTGTTTTAAAAATAGAAGATTTCTCTTGTTCCAAGAATAGTTTCCTTTCTATAAATACTGAGCCCCACTAGATGAACCTATGGCAAAAGCACACTGATAGTTCCTAGCCCACTCATTGTATATGCTGATGACATCACTACTGATTGTAAGTAAAAGAATTGTTGGACAATTAACAAATGGAACTGGATGCTGAGACCGAACTGGAATAAAGCAGCATATGGGGAGCCTTAGGGCTAAATCATCTCCACCTTTGATAATGGTTGCTGGAAAGAAGTGACGAAGCCTTTCTGACATTGCCTATTATTCAAATATGATGCCCCACTTCCATGCCAGGTTAAATCCTGAAACAAGAGTATATTAATATGAGTTTTGAATAGTTAAAAATGCTTCTCATCAAACCACAGAAATAGAAAACCAAACTGTGACATTACCAAAATATATAGTTAATGCATGAACAATGCTAGCCAGGCTTGTTAGTAACTTTTTACTTGTGTTAGAGATTTCATTTAGAAATTTAATCTGGCAGTCAAGGTGGGGGACTGGATACCACTTTCCATCTAACTCATAACCACGTAACTTCTTACTTACCTACAGTTTAACATATATTTTATATTATATTTTATTTTAACTTTTACTCTTAAATATGAGGCCAGACCTGGAGTGACCCAATGTTACTCTTTTGGGAATTAAAAAAAAACAAAACTGATTTTCACCTCTTTCAGCAGATATATCTGGCAGTTCAATTGTGAATTTTTATTTTAGTAGCTAAATTTTCTTTTTTAATAAGAATAATATTTTTCCAATATTATATACCACAGTCTACCTAATATTCACCCTGAATTATATGTATTTTATACAAAATATTGGCTTCTAGTTCCCTATGCAACAGTAAATCACAGCCACAAGTCTGTCATTCTAATAATGTGTCCTCTGCAATTCACTGTGTGAAAGCATTAACAGATGGAGAAAACAGAAAAGTTGAAAAACATTCTACAAATACAATAGAATGACTTTACTTTTTAAAATTAAAATGACAAGTGCAAGCTAAAGAAAGCCCAGGGAAATAGTTTGAAGTAGTTTTGAAGACAAGAAAATTAAAGTGATAATAATGATATTCACAAGATACATAGATGTTCAGTTACATGTTTTTATTTAAACTTACAACCTTCCCCTTTGTAAAAGTTAAGACAGTGATAGTCTGAGTAATTGCTAAGAGATACATGAAGAAAGAATTCCACTTGGTTTCTGCATGCCATATAATGATAAGAAAACAATTTAGCATTTTTCTCCAATTAAATACATTTTCCAATTACAGGAACTCATAAGAATGAGTTGAAGTCAAATTCCTAGACTAATATAGGAGATCAAAAGACAGTGTTGCTCTAACACAGTAGGAAGTAGGCATCTTTTACATTTCTAATGTCCTCAATCTAAGATCAGAAGAAGCCAGTTCCACAGGTTGGCCGGTAAGAAACAGACTGGCAGCTTTTAGAAGAGAAGTAGGTTGGGCGGTAAAAGCTGGATCCACAGTTTAGGGGTGAAAAAGTGTGAGTACCATATCTCACTGACTGGAAACCACGAGATCCAAAACCCACGGTTGGGTAGCCACAACCGAAAGACTGGAAGCCCCTGGATCCAAAGCCCAGAGAACCTGAGAAACTTGACCCGCAGGGGCTGTAGGACACTGGAATCCTCTGGCGGTAGAAAGGCCTCTGGCAGGAAGTGGAGACCACATAAGATGTCTTGCAACTGGTAGGTTCATGGAAGGTTTCCTGACAGCCGCTATGGAGAGGAGAGCCTAGTTGGTGGGTGATGGGAGTTTGGAGGTCAGTGCTGTAGAAGACATTGTTGGGGTAGGAGGAACCACAAGAAGAGACCGGGAATTGCAGGTGGCCCCCAAAAGACTGGGAGGAGAAGTTTCCAGAGCAGGTGTTGCAGGACATGTTGAGAGGAGGTTAAACTCTGAGGAGGAGGAGGATGTTTGAATGACCCTTCTTGAACACTAGGCATTTATATACCCCTGTCCTTAGGTGCGTCATCCCTGCGGCGCATGAACACAAGTTACCTTCGGCTTTAATTGAATTGGAAATACCATCATAGTCACGCATATTTACTTTTTGTGTGGTTTCGTAACTGGATAGAGCAGTGATGTCTGCGGCCCTGGAATTCAGGTAATAGTGCTCAATCTTCAAAGCTATTATTCATCTTCCCTCAGCAAAAGGTCACCCTGCACATCACTCAGAACGCTGCTTTAGAGGTAGACAGCCTGGGCTGAGGGAAGCTAGCTTAATTAAAAATAATTGATACCCGTTGCACAATCTGTCCAAAATTGTTGCCATCTGGCTAGCAAAGTTGTTCACAGATCCACTCGTACTCATTTCTTTTAAACAAACCCCCACACTGATTGCCGCCTCAAAACGACAAGCTCCCATGATGAATTGTGTCATCCAAACGCTGATATGCAAGATGTATAAGGACTTTTTTAAAAATTGGACCTCAGTTTGAGTGGTTTTACTGAAATATGGAGAGATTCTTATTTCTCATGTGTCTGCCTAGGAATGGAATCCAGATATTAAATGCCAGTATTAATTTCTATGTGTGTGTGTGTATGTGTGTATAGGTTGGTATGAGGGGGGGTGAGTGAGCATGGAGGTGGGGTTAGGTGTGGTTTACTGTGCTGTGACCTAAACATTTTATGCTTTGTGTCAGTTTCAGTGTTAAAGATTATTCATTTAAGATGAGAAGAAGTCATCAAAATGAACAAAGATTGAGGTAATAATGTTCAATGTATTTCTATCTCTAATTAGGGTCGGTATTTTTAACTAAAATGAGTCTGGTAAAGGTTCTCATTCTAACGAAAGCTTATATAGCAATTGCTTTGAGATGTCAGGCCAAAGGAACCATCACAAGGAGATGCTCCCTGAGCCGGAAGGCAGTATATATCACTTTGACTTAAATTGTTTTCAGGTGTTTCTGACAAGTATTACAAAATGTCCAAAGTAAGGGTCATATTTCCTCAATTTCCACGGCTTGTGTTCTAGCTCAATGTAAGATTTTAATGAAGACCGATGCCTAGCAGTGGAAGAGAGAAATTGTAGAGAGCTATTTTGGTGTGGCTCCTGTGCTGTTTGATTTATTTGTTTTATATTGAAGAACAACATTTCCTTCTACTTAAGAATAAAAGTATTTTTTGGATGAGAGAGCATAATTTTTTTTCTATTGTAAACTTAAAAAGTTCAGGCTTATGAAGTCTACAGTTTGAGAGAATTTTTTCCAAATATCTCCAGTTTTATTACTTTTTCATCATACTGGAATTTCAATTACAATATCCTGACTTGATAGTCCCAGAACACTCAGAATAGAAGCTACTTTACCTACAAGAACACCTTATTTTGGATTTGTCCTTAAAATTTAGACCGAGTAATTGTAATTCTTCATAAAATTAATCTTATCACATTTTCAATGTATAATATAATTTGTGCTGAGAATGAATGACATAAATAAGGTTTATCCACTCTCACAATGTTATTTAGGCAATTCTTGTACCAATGTACCATCTCTACATCTCTATGCACCTTATAGAAGAGTACAGAAAAAATCCAAACCTTATTTTTCTAGGAAGAATATATAAGTTAATTGATAGATACACAACATTTGTGACTCCAAAATAATTTCTTCTCCAGTTCAAATTCTCATCACTTTCAATATATAAGGGTCATTTGTACCCATAAATTCTTCAAGTGTCTGTGACATCTTCATGAGACAGATACCCTCCACATTTCTTAATTATTTTTAAACTCTGTCTAATAAAAACTCTGTCATTTGAAAGGAAAAATAATATGCCAGTAAAATGGTGTTTAAAACTACTTGGTACTTTGTTGCCAGTGATACCAGTACCCTCAAAGAGGGAAGAGGGGTATTTTATGCAGATAAAGGTATTTTGATAATCAAGCTTGTTAAGTTTGTTGATAACTTCTATCATGAAGCAATGAAGGTATGGGGACACTATGACCAAATTTTAAAAAATGATTAAATGGATGGCAGCATATCCCAATGCATTCATGAAGCCATGAATGTGATGTCCAGAAGGAATGAAAAAAAGAGGAGAAAGTAAATGAAAGAAAAAGAGAAAGGCAAGATAGCAAAGGGATTTGATGCCTTAAATATTTTACAGTATAGTGTTCCCGAGCACCCATGTTTATTGGTCCTCTCAACCTTATACCATCAGGTCCACAAACACAGCTTGACCAGGTACGTTATGCTCAATATTGAACTTGAATTTTTTTTCCTACTGACAATTAGAATTGGATTGTTCCTTTCAGAGCATTCACAATATATGAAGGAATAAATATGAAATGGAGATTTATTTATTATTTATTTATTTAGGATTTCAATCAAGCTACTAAACTTGGAGCATCATAATCTTCTTTCCAGAATATCAACTTTTGTACAGTGTTGAGCCCTATGGTATTTTTGCTACACATTCTTTTGTTCACATCTTGGAGGCTGGAATAAATAAAGCATCTGTCTTAACTATTCAAGTATAGTGGCTTTCATTCGACCTCCTGTGGATATTGGGAAATTGCATTTTTGCTTCATGAATAATTGCTTGGAAAACTAATGAAATTCCTTCATATAGAAGTGTGCATTCATAAAGAGTCCTTTGAAGGTTTCAAGTATTTCATTTTTACTGGAGCCTAATTAGGCATTCTCATTAAATTGGACACAGGCTAACTACACCCATCTCTCGGGTATATAAGGACCCAGGTTAGATGGTGGTATTCATACTCGCAGATTCACCACTGAAACTCAACTGAAGCCACAACCACTGACAACATGTCTTACTTCTGCAACTCTGGAAACTTCTCCTCACAGTCTTTTGGGGGGTTCTTGAGGCAGCCAGTCTCCACTTGCAACTCTTTCTACCCATCCAGCAATGTAGTCTATTCTCCAAAGAACTTCCAGCTGGGCGCCTCTTTCTACAATGGACAGCAGGAGACCTTTGGTGAGCCACTCGAAAGCCACACACCATGTGTGGGGACCACTTCCTTCCAGACATCTTTCTTCCGGCCCAAGCATTACTTCTCCAGCCCCTGCCAAGGAGGCTTTACTGGATCTTTTGGATATGGCAATACAGGTTTTGGATCTTTTGGGTTCGGAAGCTCTGGCATTCGTTCTTCAGGCTGTGGATCCAACTTCTACCGTCCAGGTTACTTTTCTTCCAAGAGTGTCCAGTCATCTTATTACCAGCCAGGCTTTAGCTCTCGCTTTTGCGGATCAGCTTTCTGAACATCTCGGTTGTCTCATGATGGTTTCTGCACCTTACGGAACTCAAACGGCTTCTCCAACATCTGGGATTGATCCCTGAGCATTTGCCACTCCCGGACTCATAATTTATCCTGAAAGCAAATGCTTTTTTTTTTTTTTTTTTTGTGAGGACAAAGTAACTTTGACTTGTGACCTTTTAACTCTACTGTAAGAGAGAACTAGCATTTTAATTATTATGTAAATGCTTGGATCACTTCTGTTACCATCCATATCTCTAAATTTCTTCTCTCATTCTTTCCCTCAAGTTTATTTTAAATAAACTTACATTTCTAGCATGAATTATGGCATTCTAGTCTTTTTTTCAGTAATGACACATTCATTCAATGCATCTCATACCTTTAACTGTTTTCAGACATTGCTTTTTCTGTTTCACTAACATTTTGTTTGACAGAAAAGCAGAAGTGTTGGTAGGCAATTCATATATGTGTCCTAGCTCATGTCATCTTTCATATCTTGAGATATTTATATTCCCTCATGGGCCCATTTTTTCATGTAATTACTTTAGACATTTGGTTTCCAGTGGGGCATTCAATGGAAAAGAATTATTGAGTTTGTAGTATTCACCAAGCACTACAATGAGCAAAGGCACGAATTCTCTGCTTTCAAGAAGCTCACACAAATTCAATTCTAGCTTAACATCATGTGGCAAGTCAGTATTGGGGATAAGAACATAAAATTCAGAAGAAATACTAGAAAGGACTTCATAAAGAGGCAGAGAACATCATGTTACTCATTATTAAAAACAGAGGGCATTAGTTATTTCTTCATTTGAATCAAAAGAATCTTACTGATGTGTAAGACCATTTTGTATCCATTGAAGAGCAGCTGCCACAGTAGATTAGACAGAAAAGGTATTTGAGATTGGAAAGAAGCTGTGAGGGAAATGACAATGTATCTTGGAGGTATGTCTATCTCAGTGAAGGACAGAGGGAAGGGAAGAAGGTCAGATCAAAGAAGAACCTTTCTGTAGAGAAGAAAGGGCTCTAGAGATTGTACCCTGTCTCTAGCACATGCTATGCCGTTGGCATGTAACTAAGATACTGTTGAGTTTTAAAACAATTTTATTTTGAATAAGATCTTGAAAAATTGCCCAGACTAGCTTCAAACTTAAAAACTCCTACCTTAGCCTCCTGAGTAACTGAGATTAGAAACATGTGCCACATACCTAGATTTTTAGGAAATAAAAGTAAACTCCAAAATTTTATTGGTAAGTTATCCATCTAAGGGGTCCTACATCTAACAAAGAAAAAGGGTTTTCTTATTGCCACTGCCAAGTTAATTCACTGTCTAAGAAGAAAAGACACTCTGACCTTGGCAAAAACAGATAGTAGACACATCCACCAGCTGAGTTTCGACCAGTAGTTCTACTTAAAGTAGGAGACATGAAGATTACCATTTCATAGCATTATTGGTAAATGTTTATTCTGTTTTGAGGTAAAGAAAGTCACTAACAAACCATGATGAAATGATTAACAATGATATAGAATTTTCTATGAGTTACCTGAAGCAGAATTTGCTTCTTTTCCTTTGATAAAATGTCAACAATTATATCAAACACTGTATAGGACTCATTAGGCATAATTCTAATTATGTACGTGAATATGAGAGAAGAATGTGAATTTTTGGATAGTTATCTTTTTGTTATGTTTTTGTTTTGTTTTGTTTACCTTATTATCCTCAATTGGGTAAAACCAGAAAGCTGTTGCACTGTTTTTCTCATACCCCTAAACTTTGTTTTTTATGTGAGGGCTCAGACTTCTATGTAACCCCTACTAGTGTAATGTAAAGATCTATTTTCAAACGAAGGTACTAATAAATATTTTTATTTAATCTTAATAGCTAAGACACTCCCAATATGAATTAATAAACACTCTGACAGTCACATCTGAGAATTTGCCTTTTCGCTGTATTCTAACCTGTAGTGAGATCCTATGATACTCTATGTTGGGAGGACCTTGATTGCATTTTTCTTTAAATCATTTTCTGGAACCTGTTGTCTAGCAATGTAGGCCTCCTCAAGTGTAAAATATTTTTAAAAAGGAGAAAGAATAAGTAGAAACATTATGACAAGTCAGAAATTCTGATCTCAACACAATGTTTTAGGACTTTAGTGGCAACATTAATTGGTTGTTCATTTCAGAAAACCTTGGATGGAAAAATCCAATGTTAACCCATGAAGCATTTCACTAGTATTTCAGAAAATTTCTGTTGACTGAGCTATTAGATCTCATAGCATAAAAAAGTTCCGTGTAAGCAACTCTTTAATGAAGCAACTATATATATATATATATATATATATATATATATATATATAGAGAGAGAGAGAGAGAGAGAGGGAGAGAGGGGGGAGTGGGGGAGAACAGGAGTATGTATTTCTGTGTGGAGTTATGTATTATTGATATTACTATATGCTCTCTTTGCAATGCCCACTAATCCACAGAGGATTTTTTTTTTCCTGGAAAGACCCACTTTGAGCCTACTTGCTCATAATTTTACTTCTAACACCCCTCTTTTGTAGATGCCAAAACCTGTATTATAAGTGCATAAATGTCAAATATTTATTTTATTAGCAATGGATGTTCAGTAGGGAGAGAGAGTGTTTAGAATTGAACATTCTTAATTATCACACACTTTGGAATACATATTTGTAAGCTCTTCTCAGATAAAGAAATTTTGATACTCCTTAAGATAGTATTTAGAAAGGGACCATGTGCATACAAATAGGTTTGAAAGATTGATCTCTTGTGTGGAGACTAGGGTTCACATTGAAAAGATAAGATGGCATGCTTCTTTTCCCTAGTTTCTGCCATGGGAGGAGACAGAGAGAAGGGTCCATCTACAAACAAGAGAGAGAAAGAAAAAGAACAAGAAGTCAACTAGCTAGTACCTTTTTCTAGTGTTTCCTCATCTCTAGAATGATAAGAGATAAATACTTGTTTAACCTGTGTCCTCTATAGTATGTTATTGTAGCAATCTAACCAGGATACCTCATTCATCTGAATACTGGCAATTTCCTTAGAAAGAATTCTTGTATAAGGAAATTCTCTCTCTTTTCATCTTCCTCTCCTTCTCTTCTTCCTTCATCCCACTCTTTCATCTGTCTCTCACTCTACTGGGCTCCAGAAAGATATTCACAGTAATTCACATGACTATAAGGCATCCCAGCTGAAAGTTCATGAAAAGTTCTGTTATAGTCTTCAAATATTTCTTTTATATTCTCTGTGAAATATTTTTTTTCTTCTTAGACTTTTAATTGAAATCTTCATCATGGCAATTACCTTCAGTTTGGATCAACCAAAAGAAAGTGGGAATTACATCTACAAAATATCTTTATAGTTACCTCAAGTTTATGTTTGATAAAATAGCCACAACTATAGCGGAACCAAACTGCCACATAAAGTTAACCATCAGTGTCCATTTCCTAGAAACCCTGGCTTCTGACTGACTCCTTCATAAGTCTGAAGTCTATAATGATTGCAGAAGACCTGAGGCAAGGGCAAATGAAACTCTGAACTCGTAATCTTCCTATTACTTTATAAAATTATTTTCATACATTATTTTTTTAAATCTCATATCCTAATGTAAAATTTATATGATTATTTTCAGTATAATTTATTACTCAGTGAAATTTGTAAGTTTCTCAATAAAATGTCTGTGCATATTCAAACAGTTGACATTTGTGCCAATGATCCATCTTTCCTCCCCAGAGAAGCATCTGTAAAAGCACAGCTATGCAAGAAGCCCAGCTACATAAGAGGCATGCTAGGACAGAGAGTGGCACCTGAATATTTTAGACCCATATGTCCATCTTATGCTGTTTCTGGCCAGCAGATTTTTAATGTTTATTTTGTTCTTTTGTGACATTTCTTGTCATGGCCTCATTTTTTTTTTCATTTCTTGTCTTTAAAAATGTGTTTCTGGCACTTGAACCAAACATTTGCTGTCCTTGCATTTTCTCCGTGTTTTGGCTCTGTTCATATTTGTATTGGATACTCCTTGTTAGAATTTGAGTTTTCTGAGCTGGGTAGTGGTGGCACATGCTTTTAATCCCAGTACTCCAGAGGCAGAGGCAGGTGGATCTCTGTGAGTTGAAGGCCAGCATGGTCTACAGAGTGAGTTCCAGGACAGCCTGAGTTACAACAGTGGAACACTGTCTCAAAAAATTAAAAATACATAAAAAGAAAAAAGAGTTTGAATATTCTGTGCCTGATATGCTGATGTGAAGTAATTTTTTTCCTCTACATGATAATATCAATGTCCAGTTGTGACAACCAAAAAATACCCTGGATTTTGCTAAATATTCTCTCTAGGCAATGTTTTCCACACCTGTACAGCCATTGCTTTAAACTTATGTCCTAGGAATGAATTGTGTGAGTTTTTGCTTAGTTGTGCACACTGAACTCAAGCCCCATTCCTCAATGAGAATAGAATACTATGAATTCAGCATACTATCACTGTACTTATGAGTAAGGGATTCAAATCACAATTAAATAAGTGTCCTTTTACACATAAACCTAAAATAATGATAAGTTGTTTACTTGGCAAAGAATAATTATGCTTATTTGCTGATGGGACTGAAATCTGAGATAAGGAATGACATTCTGTTACTAGCCGCCCCATTCTAAAATGCTTGTATTACTACTGCGGTCATGCCCATAATGATTATTATAAACCTGGAAGTGGCCATAGGGCAAATTGTGTTCTCTTTGTGCTTTCAAGAATCAAAACTACTAGAGACCAGTACTAGTTCGTATACTGTTTTAATGTCTCCTGAGATTACAAAAACTTACCTCATTTTGTCTTGCTCATTCTATGTACAGTAACTCAACCAAGACTTAAGATGTTTTGAGAACATGGCTAAGAATAAATGGGGTTGACCATAAATTACATTTTTCCTTCTCAGCATCAATAATGTTACTGCAGGCTAATAAGATTCTTAGCGTCTCATCTCACTATTAAAGCTGATTTCTATGAACGTCTTTGGTTTTTGCCAAAGTACCCTCCAATTTTTTTCAGGTCTGAAAAGAAAAAAATAAATGGTAGAAGGAGGAACTCATTCTCTTTTGTGCCTGTCTAGTTACCTGAGCAGTTGCATCTGTCTTCTCCTGTCTTACACTGTGGGGTACACAGGCAGAGTTCAAAAGAAGGCATTGGAGCCACTGGATCTTGAGTTTCAGACAGCTTTGAGCCAGCATGTAGGTGCACGGAACTGGACTGGTGTCCTCTGCAACAGCAGTAAACCCTTAACTGCTGAGCCATCTCTCATGCCTTGACTACAGTGGTTCTAGCCTGTGGCATCCAGGTTATATTTTCTGTGTGCTGCTTCTGGTTGGAGAGAGGAATTCATGGATACCTGTGAAGGAGTCCTGTCAGAGAAGGGGAATATTTCATTCCAGAGTCAGTCTCAATCACCTTTATGAGTAAAAGGATAAAGAACGATTCCAGGAATGTTCCACCATTCATACTGAATTACATAGCTTTGTTCAATAGGTCAAAACAAGATTCAATATCTGGAGTTCTCCTTGTAGATTAAAAACAAATTTTCAAAATTTGCAATCATTAATATATTAAATTTATATTATTTTCAGGAACAAAACTTCAATTTTTGGTATTTAATATTTTAGCAAAACTCACATTACAATATTTTTAGTTCCATGACTCATTTTTCCAGATTCTTACTTACAATTTTTAAACATTTCAAATCAAGAAGATATTAAGAATCACTTACTTAAAATTTTTGACTAAAGTAACTTTCAGCTATTGGTTTCTGTACCATGAAGGGTTACTTTAGATCAGTAAAAAGAAGAGTAGCTGCTCAAAATAACAAGGGGCACACATGATAAATTTTATTCATTTAATCCAATGAAGCTCAAATGGAAGAACAGTAATGTTGAGAAAAATAGTATAAAGAGGTGAACAAGGATGTGGAAAGATGGCTCAGAGGGTAAGAGTGCTCACTGAGCAAGCATGAAGACCTGCGTGTGGATTTCAACATCCACATGAAAAGCCATGTGCAAGTCTGTAACCACAGCAATGTTGAGTGGGGGAGAGAGGAGGACCATAGGAGATTGCTGGCAGCCAGGCTAGATCCAGGCTCAGTGAGAGAACTGTTTTAAAGTAATGATGCAGAGAGAAACAGAACAGAATACCTCATATCCTCTTCTGCCCTCTGAGAATAAACAGGGTAGCACATGCACAGTCCACATACCATATACTCATACCCCATGAAGACTCAGATAATACACACACACACACACACACACACACACACACACACACGTATTTACAGAATTGATGATGTTAACATTGCTCAAGTGTTGATACCATAGGATTATATGTGAGAGGTAATGCATTCTTATGAAACCTGTTTGAGTGTGACATTTTCCTATCAACTAAGTAAGAAATGACTATTTCAATATTGAACTATGTAATTAGATTTAACAGTGCTATAGAAAAAACACAAAGAAATCAATTTAAAATTAAAAATACATAGTATTTGACTTTTATTATTTTATGTCCTTAGAATATCCTGTACATTGAAGTAGTAAAATACAATTTTTTGTTGTTTTTTTGTTTGTTTGAGTGATTGGTTGATTGATTGATTTTTTGAAACAGGGTTTCCCTATTGTAACTCTGGCTGTCCTGGAACTCACTCTGCAGAACAGACTGGTCTCAAACTCACAGAGATCTACCTGCCTCTGCCTTCTGAGTGCTGAGATTAAAAGCTTTTGTGACCACCACTGGGCATAAAATAAATTTCTAAAAATAAATTCAGTATTGAAAAATTAGTTAGCAGGCTGCTATAAGGCCTAATCAATTGGCTGAAATTTTACTCTAGACCTTTGGAAGTCGTCTCTAAATCACAATTTTAAATATATAAGGGAGAATTCAAATTTATTCAGGTTTTCTATTGTCAAATTAGAAATATAATGCATTTTAGGGGGTAAATATTCATTGTTTATATCTGTGGATATTTTGTTACAAACACAACTATTTTATATATTAAATATCATTAATGTTAGCTCTTTTAAATTTAATTATATTCACCTTCAGAACATAATTTTTAGACCAGTAACACTTGATGAAAAGGGGGATATGTACTTGCTAGGAGTCTAGGAGTCTTCTAGCTTCGGAAGAGGTTATAGAATGCTGATTCAACATCATTTCTCTGAGTTTCTATACATTTTTCTTCTAAAAGCTGATTAATCTTCCCCTCCTTTCACTGGCTTGCCTCCTCCCTTCAATTGCTTTGCAGTTCAATAAAATGATTTATTTGGCAAGATAGTGAAGTTTTCAACTTTGCTTAAGCTTTTTACAAACTAGAGGTGGTTCTCTAAGCATCGATTTCAAATTTGTGTGACCACGACTCATATTGATAAATATAGTTCACTTTGGAATCTCTCCCCCTTGTTCTCTCTTCTTCTCTTTTATTCCTCCCCTAACTTCAATGTTTTTCAAAAATTAGTATTTTACCGTCTATCTTGTTCTGTTCCATCCTATTACATTCTGTGATTCCCATCAATAGTTCTGATCATGGCCAGTAAACGCATTCTGTGACACGTTAATGGTTATAAGTTTCACATGTTAAAATTATTTTTTCATAAAGGAGTTTTTAAGGTTCCATGTCTATTTTTTAACTTGAAACTTTCCATCTTTTGATAAAGGAATCTAACGTTTCCTCTTAATGAGTATACCACAATTCTTAGTGAAACCTGAGTCAATCATATGGTCCCTAGATAGGCATACAAGAAATATTAGATTTCTGGATACTTTACCAGATGAAATTCCAAACTTTGGACTGAAAGATAATTGAGAATAAAATCAGAACTTCTACTTGAAAAAAGCAAATAAAAATTTTAAAAAAGATATTAAAGCAAGTGTGATTCAATATTTTACAAGATAACTCACATATCTGCTTACATAGTGACCTAAGAAGAATATTACTCAAATAGCTATTCACATTCAAACTGTTTTAGCAATAATCTCAGCATCACTTCATTTTATAAGACTGCTTTGTGGTTTTCATGATACTTAATTTTCATTATCTTGTAAAAGATATTGTATTACGGATGTACAATTTTTCCCAAAATATTGAATTTTATCTTTGTAATTTAGAATTGGCATGTAGTAAAGTTAGTAGTAAATTTCTTATAAAAGTACCAGGATATTAATTGGAATTTCCTCAAATTTATCAGTTGATCTGGGAAGATTATGAATTAGAAGAAGGTAGCCAGTACCTCTGCAGCGTAGAATGCTCCAAGCCTGACTGGAACTCGAAGAAGTAAATACACTGATTCTACGTCCACAGGACAGAACTCAGTGCTATCGGTGCTTTAAGATCTGACATATCTTCTCTGTCAGGGATGGGAGAGGAAAACAGGAATTGTACCTCCAATCAGCTATCTTGCTGAAAGGGCGTTGGCAGTCATGGAGAAATTGGCAGCAACTGCCAAGGTATTGATAAAAGAATGAAGAAGGCTGTTTGGAGAGGAAGGTGAAGGAGAAAGATGAATTTGTAGACAGGGTTTGAGGGATGTTTTCAGATAATACATAAGAATGTTTGATTTTGGTATATTTTCCTTTGTCTGAGAAAGAATACATTGCCCTCTATTTTGACCCCACGTGTCCTCTCAGTAATGATAAATGATGTTGGAATGGATTTATCACACTTATTTACATTACTAACAGAAATGTGTCATGCATCTTCATATATGTGAGTTTTATATGAGCTGATGGTGAGGAAATCCTGCATACATGTCAGAAAAAAACATAACTTTATTATTTAAAACTATAATTTATACACTCAAAGAAATGATGTAATATAATGTTAGCCTGAAAATATTATGTCAGAATATGTACTAGGACTAAGCATATCATGAGACACAGAGGAGCACATGCCTTCAAAAGTATTCTAATAATATGATTGTATCACTATAATTTAAACTAATTGCCGCTCGACTATCTTAAGTTCGCTTAAAAGGTATTGCATGCATTCAAAGGGACTGAAGGAAGACAAAATAATTAAAAGAACCCAGTCCTCACCATAAAGATCCTAGGAGTCTAATTAGAAAACTGGTGGATATGTACATAGAATCATAGAGTGAATGAGTCAGAAAGAACTTGTACATCAATCGGTCTGTCAGTCTACATCTTTTGAACAACCATTATGTGTCAACAACACAGAGTACAGGGTCACGAAAAAGGCCAGAGAACTTACTTGCCAGTGGTTTTCCCAGTGTAGGCAGCAGATCAATAGAAGCCAAAGGTGTTCACCAGTGTTGACTTTTACACAGAGAATTATTGATGGAGGTGACAGGTTTGACCCTGGAAAACCATGCAATATCCCTGGCCCCTTCTTACCTCTGGCATTTCAACCTGATCTTTCCCCCTATACTCTGCTACACTTTAATTTGAAACAAAATGAATGTTTTTCAAATATCAAATGCATCATAATTCAAGTAAAGAGTTTGTGCCAATTTTCTTGGGAGCTCACTAAACAAATAAATGGCCTGCGGCCACAACAACATAGGGTCAATATGAACAGAGAGAAATATCCCTCAGGGTGTCCTTAGTTCATTGCTATAAATCAGTGTCTGCCTACAATGGCTCAAACCTGACCTCCCCAAATATTTGGTGAATTCATAAAATAATGAGTGAATTAAGACTTGCAGTGTCAGGAAATGCTAGATGCACAGGTGATCTGGAACAGACATGCCAGGCACCATGCTAAGTGCATGGAGTATCTAGCTTCATCCTCCCAACAATCTAGATAGGTAAATAATAACACAATGTTTATTTTATAATGACTAGGCTTCACTAGTTGAGATTGTTTGCTCAGATAAGAAAACAAACTTGGGTTTTGAATTAAGTGTCTTTTGATCTCAGATTGTTGATATTCTTAATAATTATGTTCACATACAGACACATAATATGCCAATATACATATATACATAGATGTGTATGCATTCATACATAAGTGTATAAGCATGCATATGTGTGTGTATTGTTTTTATTCCCTACTTTCTTTGTAAGTCTGGGTTCAGATAGAGGATGGCAATAGTGATGGTAATATTTCATGTTGCTTTAATAGAACTAAAAATATCACTTGCTGCCTAAACTCATTTGTGAAGGTTTTTAATATTATTTTTTTTTATTTTGAGGTTTCCTTTTTAAACAAAGATCACATTCTATATGATATCATTTTCCTCGTAGCAGCCAGCATAGTGATCATGGTTAGTAAGTCCCTAAAGACTAATTTGTGTGTTCTAATCAAAGACACAACTGTGTATTCGAAAAACATAAGCCTTCGTGGTTGAATCATTCAAAATACTTAAAATGGGAAAAGAAAAATTATCAATACAGTGGCTTCTTAAAAATCTGCAATCTTGTCTGTAGTTGGTTTCATAAAAACAATTAAGCTCAACATTTCCATGGGTCTATATTATCAGTAGAAATGCACTCTACTGGGAATACTTAAAACTATTATCAATAAAGGACACAACTTATCTTGGGAATCAGGACTGTATAAAGACACTCATATCGTATTTCTCTCCATTTTTTAAATACATTAAAGCTATTTCTAGAATTTAGTCTCCAGAGGAAAGTTCTCTAATTTTAACCCAGTAAGTTGAGAAAGCACCTTCTGTGCTGCCAAAACTTCTTCTCAATCTTTAAGACAACGTGTTCCTGATAGCACCAGACCTCCTCATAATTGGATGTAGCAATGACAGACTCAGAATATCTTACCCCTTATTCTAGAAAACAATTTGTGAGGGACAGTCATAAACTTAAAAGAATTTTAAAAACTCACAGTAACACCCATTAGTTTATAACAAATAAAAATGGTCCAATATCAAATTCAAGTATGGTATATGATGAGGGAAAGTAATCTCACAGAACCAGAAAGTGCCTGTGGCCTCCATCCTAATCATTAGTCAGTCTTTCCATCACATCTTCACCCCTGTTATCCTTGTAAATATAGACTACTAAACCCCATTCACGGTCTACTCACCCACATTGACCAGCAACACCTTCACTGCACTGAAGGTCTTGGCTCATGGTCACCTGTGCCATTCTAAAAATCAAGGCCAGTGATTTCATCTCATTCTTACAGTCACTTGCTGATTTTAAACTGGACAGTTTCCCCACCCTTCGTCTTCCTGTGAACTTCTTGTGAAACGATTGATGTGTTTGGGCCTCATATTAGATAGATTCTCTCTGTTCAATACTCAAGCACTGGCATTCTTTACAAAGAAAGAAGAACCCTGCTTCCTCCTGTATAATCTTTATATTCTCCCGCATGATGATCTCCTGTACTTAACATTGACCGATCCTTAGTCCACAGGTATCTTTTGCCCTCTCTTATGTCCCTGCTCTTTTCTACCCTCCCTTATATTGCAATAACTTCCCTCTGTCTAATTTATTTTCATAACAGTTTAGAATCTGCAGCAAATTGTAAACACAGTGAAATAATAAAACAAAATTTCATTCCTTAGGAGTTCTAACAAACCATTCTCCCTGCTAAAGGCTTTCAGGGTAATGACAGTGACTGTGGACAATCGGCTCTGTAAAGACAACCCAGCTGCTGTACTTCAGGCTGGAAGAGGCCTCTATTCACTCATTCATGTTTGATTCCTGGAATGCTTCTGAGTACCTGAGTGTGATAGTGACTCCTGTGTCATCTCATCTGGCATAGGTTGACTGACAATCTTTTATGTTTACTTGAATATGTTTCAAGATTTTAAAGTAGAAAAATCACAAAATAAGTTGATCCTTTTATTTCCCCCGAAACTGATAAGGTGTAGCCCAACACCGTAATTTAACTCTTGCAGTGCAGGTGTTCCTCTGTTTTTAAAATTTGTCCTTAGACCATTCACACATGTACACAAAGCATGCTGACAACTCTTACTCCTACCATCTTCCATCTCTCCTTCTATCTATCTATCTATCTATCTATCTATCTATCTATCTATCTATCTATCTACCTATCTATCTATCTATCTGGCACCTGTCTACTCTGCCTCTTCCCCACATATCTCTCTCACACGTTCACCCTTATTAGCTTTGTTTTGTGACCCACACTGAGTTTAACCAGGGCTGCCTCTGTGATGTTTAGCTTGAAGCTATCCTTGGAGCCTTGTGGGCTTAACAGTGGGTACCCAACCAAAGATAATGAATTCTCCTCTCTCTGGATCTGTTAGTAGTCAGTAGCTCAGTGATACAGGTTAGGGCCCCTGGAGTTCTTCCTTCTATAACTGATTATTACTAGGGCCAGTCTTTGGTATCCACAGATGTGAGTTCATGATTGCAAATGTTATGTGGATTCTAAGGGATGGAATTCTGCAGTCCTTCACTCCCTCTTTTCATGCCCCCAGTTCCACAATGTTCCATGGGTCTTAGAGGAAATGGTGTCTGCATTTTACAAATGATTTCTTCTATTCTTGTCCACTGCTTCAGTATGTTACAGTCCACCAGTCTCATCCAAACTGAAGAGTGATGGTTTGAGAATCTGTCAATGAACTCACATTGTTTTCTATCTCAAAATTTAAATAGCATCTAGATATTTCTTAAATCCTATTCTTTATGGAAAGTGAAAATAATTCCTGAGTGAGCTCTATATGAACTAAAGTTCCTACACACTATGGTAAACATTTTTCAAAGGTTTACTGGCTGATTAGAATTTCAATGTTTGTAGAGAGGTTGGATATTGCAGGTCCAGAGTCTACTAATAATTATCTTTGGCTATCTTTAGCTTCCTTGATTCATTGCCCATTTATATGTATAGCCTTACATCTTGATGACCATTAGATAAGTCTTTTTGGTATATATTAACATATCCCCCAATTTCCACTAACTATAAAGCTAGACTTGTCCTCTAATAGAATCTGAGGCCTTTAGCAGAGACTTGTAACATGTCTACTGGAAGAATCCATCTGTGTTTTTGAAAGGTGTCTTGATTTATCACTGTCTTTGTTCTGTTGCTATAAAAGTTCATCAAACTGATGCCAGTCTGAAACGTGGTATTTGAGACAAAAACAAATCAATGTTTCTGCTTTAATCACACATATTTGGTCCTAGATTAGAGTATCTCATACTCGTTGGGGTGAGAGCTGTGTTTTATATTGATATATGTTGTTGAAAATATGACTGAGACGATAATTGTGAAAGAGAACTGCTTCTACAGAACGGATGCACTATTCTTTGCACCTCTCCGGGGAAACATACAACTTAAGCCCCTCTCCCTGGAAAAACCTTGTACCAAGTCCCTGTGTCTGGTTCTTGGTTACTTATTGATATAAATTTCATTGCTCTTGTTACAGTTTGACTTTGTGATCTGGATCAAAACACTCTGTGTCAACTTTATCAGCTGTATATCCTTAAATATACCATTTTTCTGAACCCTGAAGACAAGTTATTAATATGCCCTGAGATCCTTTAATACTATGTGCTTAGCCTGCTGCCCTACTGTGTGCTCAGTTAAACTTGCTTTTAATCACTACAACTAGAATTTACATGTAGTAAATTTTACAACCCAAGCTGAGCTTAATCTTGTATTATGTATCTTCCTTGCCTCTGGCCTAGGCACAGAATCCTCCCCCCTCCCAATCTCTCTGTTGTGGTAACTATTTGCTAAAAACCTCCAAAGGTTCAAAGTAATCTTAAACAAAACAAAAATCTCAAAAATATTGGAAATAACATGTGAATATCAACCTATATCCACATGTTACTAGCATCTTTTGAAACTTTGAGTGCTTTTTTGGGTCAGTTGGTGTCACCAAAGCAAATTCTTTTCTTTTAGAACTCTGTTAAAGGATTCTGTGAAGAATGTCTCATGCCTTTTCCAACCATTCTTTCTGTGTTGTTCAGTAAATGCAAAGCCCTTTGCTAGGGAGAGATATAGGCATAGGCACAAAAGTCACACATGCCAGCTAGACGACAGGGATAATAGGTGGCCAGACTACAAATAGGCTAGTAACACAGACTCAGACAGCAGGGAGGCACAGAGATAGAAGTGGGGAATTCAAATTCAGACTCACTGTTTGTCAAACTATGCCAAGAGGAAGTGTCTGCCTTCATTCCTTAGTGTAACATCAACCCAACATTGGAACCTAAGCATTGATATTAACTACTTGAGCATTCGTGGTGGGATCAAAAGCATCAATGCCCTTCGATAAGTTATTTTATCCTCTAAGGAACGGGATGAATATGTGGCATATATAATGAGATGACTTTCTGAGATTTTTTTCCCCCTATGAAAATCAGATTGCTAAGGAACTCTATGAATTGATATATGTCTTTCAAAACCCTTTTAACCTGAGAATAATCCTGGATTTTTTTCACTTGTAATTACTGGAGCTTCCTGAGAAATAAACCACAACAGAGCCACTGAGCATTGCTTTGTACTTTGCATTGAATTTAATAGGAGTTGAGTATTCCACTTGACCCCCATACACAGAGGTGATTCCCAGCAATGACAGTTCCAGAGTGTACGTGGGTGATGATTTATGAAAGCCTCCATCAGCTGCTGTTCTTTATGTTGCCGGACTTGTGTGAAACTCTTGTCTTCAGAAGGCTGGGCTCTGCAAGGCACATCACAGTACATGCTTTGTATTACTGAGAACACGGTCCCTGTTTCCTTCGAGTTCAAGTGTCAAAAAATAACTTGTTGACAAATTCCTTTTTCTGGAATATTGCTACCACACACAGAAACTGACATGATTCTTCGAGAACAACAAGAATACATTTTCTTGTGTTCAGTCTATGTGTGTCATGTTGTCTAAAATTGCTATAAGTTCATTTCTCTCTTTTGCCTTTTTGTTAAGGCAGAAATGTTGCAATGAGCCGTCTTGACACCAAGGTATAAGTTGCAGTCATTTGAAAATTGTTACATCTTTTAGTAACTAAGGGAAAACATTTTGACTAACAGATGGTTTTGCTATAACAAGTAAACAGTTTTAGGATTCCTTCCATGCTCGTTTAGTTACTTCTACTTCTGATCTCTCTGATTTTAATGGTAATTGTTCTTAGAGCTAAAACTACAGTATAATCACAGGAATATGGTTAAGTCTGGAAAACTATGACCTTCTCAGGCTAATTTGTAGCTGTCTTTGCCTGAGCAGAGTTGTCAGGCTTCGTAGAACAGAGAGTTTAGGCTTAGATGTGGTGAATACAAAGTTAGATGGCTTTTTAGTCTCAAAATGGCTCTCAATGGCCCTATAAATGAAATGTACAGTGAAAATTCTCAAATGATTTCAAGTTTGGAGCTCCCGAACAATATAAAGAGAGATGGGAATAGTCTGGAAAATCAGCCACAAAATAAATGGTGGATCCATACTGTTTTGGTGTTGGTGTTGTTGTTGGTGGTAGTGTTTTTTGTTTTGTCTTTTTTTGATTTGTTTTGTTTTGGTTTTTGTTTTAGTTTTTGTTTTGTTTTGTTTTGCCATGTGTGGGAACAATTGTAATCTGCCCCCTTGTGTTCATAAGTTGTAACTGCAACTCATGACCAATCAACAGAAACAATTTACTGAACATATCTGTGCCTAGAATTTATACAGACCCTTGAATTGAAAAGAAATTATACATCTGTTATCACAATCAGAGTCTCCTTCCTAAACATTCTGCTTAGTGTCCCTGTTCTTTTAGTACCCAGATAGTTAGTATGTGGTGGGTACTACTGGGCATTAAGAGAAGTTTTCTGTGAAAGCAAGACTATTTTCTGTTTTTTTCCTTACTTTTACTTACTTCCTTTCTTTCAGAGAACCTTTAGAAATGGTCTCTTTCTAACATACAATTCACGTTCAATCACATCTCTTTGAGATATATTACAGAATTCACTTATAGAAAGATGTCAGATGGAGTTGGAGGCACGATAATATTGCATGAGAAACATAAAAGGATGAGAGGGACTAGCCTAATGGGTCAGCACATAGAATACCTGTTGCCAAGCCTGATGACCTGACTTCAGTCCTAGAGATCCATAGGGTGGAAGTAGAGAAATGATCACCACAAGTCATCTCTACAGGAAGGATGTAGTTCAGCAACCCCAAACCCCACTCCAACACACATACAAATTAACGGGTACATCCAAAAATATTCAAAAGGTGAGTGATAGAAAGTGAGAGCTATTGCTTACTTAGTTGCAATTATTTGCCCAAATTACCTTTGTTCTCTGCTGTAGTCATGAACACAACAAATATTCCTCTAATGATTGACTTTTATACCCATTTTCTACTTAGAATTATGAATCTTATTTAATAGTCACAACAAAAAAATCTTATTCTTTTCTTTCTTTCTTTCTTTCTTTCTTTCTTTCTTTCTTTCTTTCTTTCTTTCTTTCTTTCTTTCTTTCTTTCTTTTTTCATTTTTTGTTGACACAGGGTTTCTCTGTGGTAATTCTGGTTGTCCTGGAAGTCATTCTGTGGACCAAGCTGGCCTCCAACTCACAGAGATCAGCCTGTCTCTGCCTCTCAAGTGCTTGGATTAAAGGTGTGTGCTGACAGCATCCTGCAACAAAAATCTTCTAAAGTGAAATTATACTAAAATAAATACAAAAGAGAATTTCTCACAGCTGGCTGGTACGAGAACCACACTTCATATGTTTATGCTATCAACTTTCTGTTGTTATTCTGCTTTACAACTCTATAGAGTTCCATCAACTTACAATTTTCCTGACTCCTTTTGCCACCCATCTCAGGACAGAGTGTGAACCCAGCCTCACAGAAGAAGCATCTCCCAGATGACAGTAGCTTCCTGGCTGCTACAGGAGGAACCCAGAGAGACTGAAATCCAGACTAGTATCAGCTTTACTTCCAACTCACCTGGGGATCTTGGAGACATTGTTTAAACTCTCAGGATGTATCCTGTAAGAAAAGAACCTATTTTTTAAAAAAAAAGTCTCGAATTCTGTGTCATAATCCTTCCACAAAACAATTCTGTTTTTTGGGATTTCTGTCAGTTTCTCAAGCTAGTTACCATAAACTAGGAAGTGAATGAATGATAGTTGTGAATATTTGGGAATATGTAACACTTATTTTCCTAAGGGTACCACTTACAGAGGGCTTAATATATTTACTAATATTTCATCATGTTTCTCATACACTGTAAGCGGTATCTTCTTCCATAGTACTTGTCTGCTGTAGGGTCAATATTTTATGAAGCATTTGGATATCTTTCACTAAAATAGAAGCAGAAAAGCAAAGAAGTTATACCAAATAAGAACTGACACAAGTATACACAATTTACTTATATATAGGAATGGCAAGTTCCAGAGCCCTGGCCTTGGTACTTTGAAGCTAATAAGAATGTTGCTATAATGAGCAGGGGTTTGTTCAATTTACCAGATGCTGGTTTAACTCCAGATGAAAAATAAATGTGATCTACATGACACACTATAAAGTCCCCTTACGCTGGGACACTGTGCCACAAAAGAGAGCAATTTAGCAAAATACTTCTTCTATTTGTCTGCATTTCTTATTCTGATTCAATTGTCTTCCTTTGGAAATACCAAGCGGGGGGATGTGTCTGAAGCTTTTCAAGTTTTTAGTGCCAGAGGCCAAGATCACTTCAGCTGACACAGTCCGATTTAACACTTGAATGTCTCTTATAAGAAGTGCTTTCCTTTTAGCTTTTCTAAAGTCACACAAGCTGCAATATTGTCTTCTAATTGCAGCTTATTCCTTTCAGTGCTAGTGCAAATAAAGACTGATACCCATCTGCAAAGTACCTTGTAAGGGCAGTCTTTACATTTAGAAAAAATTCAAATTCATGCCTGTGTCATTTGTTTGCATACAGACACCTGCATGGCATTTGTAATGGAAGATGCTCATGACACTCAGAGCTTCTGTGTAGTTTGCGGAAGGATACGTTGTAGATTTGGTACCTTATTCTATCCTTTGCTAATTATCCTTTGCTAACTAAAAGTTACAATATAAGAAATTTTTAGCCAGGTGGAGGTGGTGCATGCCTTTAATCCCAGCGCTCAGGAAGTAGAAGCAGGCAGACCTCTGTGAGTTCAAGGCCACCTGGTCCACAGAGTGAGTTCCAGAACAGTCAGAGTTACAACAGAGAAAAACAGAAAAAAGAAAGAAATTTAAAGAAAAAAGAAATTTTTAGAGAGGCATACAAGTTAGAAAGGGATGTTTGTTTGAGTATGGGCAGTGTTTAACCAAACATGGAAATTTGGACAAAAATCTATACTAGTGATCTAAATTATATATAATGACAATGAAATGGGATTTTAAAATGTAAAGTTGGTGAGTTTAAGCATTATTCATGACAACTATTTATGTATGAGGCAAGGTTAAAATGTTTAAAATGAAATTGCATGTAAAATGGCCTGGTTTTATTATATTCACCCGAATTGATCCTATGTGTTTGAGTCTACATAGACTAAATTATAACTCTAAATGCCATCAAAATTCAAATGCTTTCTAGCTTTTATTTTTTAGTAATAAAGATGAGTTCCCTAAAGAAAATAAGTCTTAAAAGTGAGGCTCCAACGATATCTCAAGCCTTGAGTGTAAACATCCACTGCATATTCTATGGCAGTGTTTCTCCACTTTCCTGATGCTGCAGCCCTTAAATACAATTATTTATGTTGTTGTGACCCCAACCATAAAATTGTTTTCATGGCTACTTCATAGCTATAATTTTGCTACTGTTATAAATTGTAATGTAAATGTCTACTATGTAGATATTCTTAGGTGATCCCAGTGAAAGGGTCATTTGACTCCCAAAGGGATCATGACCTACAAGTTGAGAACATATTGAGTAATGGTTATTTTAAAGGTTATGGCTTTTAGGTGAGACTGGAGGCATCATAATTGTTTAAAAGTTGTAATATTTTCTCCTTTTGACAAATAACTCACCTATCAGATAGCAATATAAATACCACCAACAGGCAATCCACATCATAGAATATACAATAAGGTAAACTGACCACAGACAACATCAATAGGTTAAGGTATAAAAGGCATAGAGGTACAAAGAGTTCACAGCCACTTGTCTTATCTAAAAGGAGTTATATTCTTTAAATAGAGTGTAAGTATTTAGAAAGAGTTCTCAACAGTGATGGTAAAAGCAGGCCTCTACAGGAAAGATACCTTGCACACAGCTCAGTTCATAGATTTTACAGAGACAGAGAGTGAACTTGATCAACTGCAAAACTAAGTGTGACTGGTGATTTCTGAGTGACCTACGATGTCCGCACTGTACTGTTCTTTGGAATAAATGGTAGAAAAAGACAAGTCCGTAGATGAAGTTACCACTAATGATACTGGAGTCTTTGTTGATATTTCTAAAATGAAGGAAGAAATATTTTTTTTGTCAAGAGTTACAAAGATTGCTTAACTGTTCTTTGGGGTAAATAAATCTACTCAGTCATGATAATCAGTTGTCAGTTGAAACACTCTGTCTTAGTAAAAATAATACAAATATCAGTGTTGATTTAGAATGTCCAATCAATACCAAGAAGTATGATTCTCAGAAATCATTGCTCATTAAAACTATAATAACTAGATTCAAAGAAAATTACATAGAGAAAAATAATACTGTGATGAAGGTTGTGAAAGGAAAATTGGGTCAGAACCAAGAAAAGTTTAGGAAGTACCTTCAGGATCATGACTTCCACTGGAAATGGCTTATTCTTTAGACAACTAGCTAGACAACTAGAACAACACAATGGGCCAAACAGGCTGAGGCAATGCAAGCTCATCTGTCATGCTCTCAACGTTTTACTGAGATCAGCTGTTTCTTCATCTAATTCATTTTTCATAAAAATAGGGGTGTTGTTGTTTTGCTACAGATTGAACATTTCTTTTCATACATCAAAAACATAGGTGAAATATTAAACATAAGTAGTAATATTGCTATACATGGTACAACACCAATACATTGGATGATTCATGTAGATTGATTAATGTATTTCTTTCATGGATACAAGATTAGTTCTGAAATAGATTCACATGCTGTTACGTATTATAAGTTATACCTTTGGGGTTTTTTTTTGTTTTAATATTATTACTTGGTATTTTATAGTTATTACCACCCGGAACAACAATGATAAGAAGAGCAAAAACAAAAATCAAACAACAGGAAGGAGCTACTCTTACCACAGAACAAAACCAACCATGATACTAAACATTCACTCTAGGTTGAAGTATGGCAAAATGCTATCATCTACACTCAATACAAACATTGCAATCATTACTCACAATTGCCATACAAAACTGGCCCTGTCAATAATCACTAGAGAGACATTCTCAGGACCCTACCCCTTTACCACTGAACTATTGGCTGTTGACAGATTTGGGGTTAATTTTGTACCCCTCACTGTTTGACCCACTATGGGGAGGCTCAAAGGATATCTCCATATTCATGGTAACACAAGCAACTCTGGGTCAATGGGTCACAAAACAAAACAGACAGAGTAGGAAAGGATATGGACAAGGGTAACAGGGAGATAAGAATGGATGTTTGGGTAAGAATGGGAAGTATGCATTATGAACACAAACAAAATAATCTAAGAGTAAATTCAAATTTTAAAATAGCCAAGCAAAACGGTGTTAGAAAATAAATGTCATGTTTTAAAGATCCAGACTACAAATGTATAAACAGACAAGACAGGGTGGGTATTAACTCAATAGATGCAGTCTAAAAATATTTTGTTAGGATGTTGAAATGATTCCTGAGACTATATATCTCCTGGGACAAGTTTGAGAACAAATATGGTATTTACTCTGTTTTCTTTAAGTCTCATCCCAATAAGCAAAATGAGAATGATGATTTTCCCTACAAAGGTCACATCACAGTACTTGCCCAAAGCTTCAGTTGAAGCTTGCTGTCTATAGAGGCATGGATTCTCCTGAGTAGTAAAAGCTGTGTTACCTGTTACACTCTCTGCACAATGAATTTATAAACCCTCAGAAGTGGGACTGGTAAAGCTTGGAGGCTTTACACCTCAAAAGCACTGGTGCCCCCCAAACCCTTTAATATTCTCTGGTTCCAATAAGGAAGGCCTCTTTATATTAACATGTTTAAATTTACTATACCTTTAATCACCTTTGTGCCTATTAGAGGTAATTTTTCCACCCTCAAAGCCTTGGCTTTTATCTGATCCTGGTTGAAATTCTCATAAATGTACTCGAGGACATGAGGCAATACTCCACCTGCATTTCACAAGACTGTTTTGGTTCATTAATTACACATGACAGCTCCTGACATTCCCCATAAGAAGATATTATGTAAACACTGTGGTCTGTTCACCATTATTCAAAACCAACATCCATTAAATGGTTAACCGCTTGAACTGAGTGGTTGAGATAGACATATCCCTCAACTTGGCAAAAGCAATAGTAAGAATAGTCTCTGTTTATTAAAAGTTATTAGATACCAGGGGCTTTAGATGTATTCATTCATTGCACTCAACCACTCTAGGGGAGGGGCATTATTACTTTCATCTTCTAGATGCTTAAGCAAAAAGCTTCTCTAAAGTAGTACAACTATTATGAGCACAAGTTTCTCTTGAACTCAGGTAAGCTGATTTCAGATCCTGTGTTTTCTCCATTTGCTGCACAATTGATTTAGAAATCTCCCCTTACAAGTAGATGTGTGTGTGTGTGTTGAGTGGGGGGAGGTCAGAAACCCTGGGACTGCCTTTGCTTTCACACATTTAGATCATCTAAATACTGGAAGCATACATTTTGTTCTGGTGGTTTATTGCTTTTGGACTTCTGATTCACTAAGATCTTCTTGATTCCTTTGGGTTTCTGCCTCATACTGCTGTCAAATAAATCTTCAATAGATCAGTACTATATGCCATCTCTTGGGAGTTAGTCTTCTAATTGCATTGCTATGAGTAAGCTGGCTCCTTCAACATTGCCTATCTGGGTCCAAAATTCTCTTCACTTTCTTCTCCTGTCTCAATTTCTTACTGTTCCTTTAATATCTGATATTCTATAGTAGAGAGCAAAAATGTATGGAATCTAATCCTCATTTCTGTAAGAAATGGACTTGGTTTCTAACCACAGACATAGGTCTTAACCTTAAGTACTGGATGAATATTTTATTCAAGGAATTTTAGTCACTTTAGTAAACTCGTGGAATTGTTTTGTATGTCAAAATGGACAAACAACCTTCAATAGCTCACATATTACTTAATCATGTATATTTTATATTGTTTATATTCTATATTGAATTTGGTATATAAGAAAATGTGGGTTCAGTCTTAATTAGCTCTGGGTAATTGAAGTAACTTCTCCCTGAGACTTTCTGAACCTCTGTACTTCTGCCTTGCTCATATTTAGGAGGAAGGAGTATCACACTTCCCACTGCACAAATATAAAGGAACAAAATAATTTCTTACATTGCTCTTAGTAGTAATAACTTTAGTGTGTGAATTATACTGTACTAATAAATTATCTCAAAATTATTTGGGTATTGGACAAAGTGACCCACAAATGATAGGATGACTGTTGTTGTTAGGCTGCTGCTGGGGTGGCTCAGCAAGGAAGACATGGAGACATATTTCATAACTGCAAACCTTGAAAGACCTCAACAGAGGAATCAACATCCTAGCCAGCACCATACTCGATTGACAGTGGAACCCCAAGCATCTGAGCTCAGGTGTTTTTATTCTTTCAGAACTCCTCAGGTATTCTACTGAGAGCACATGCAGATCATTAGCAATCAAACATGCCCCAGATAAATCCAACACATGCAGACAATACAAAATACCCTTGGCAGCCTCTCATTCAACCATGCATGAAACAATTATTTTATATATAACTAAAAATAAACTTCTGCAACAGATGACTCAGTAAGAGATCTCCAATAGCAAAGGAAATGAGTTCCAGGGTCTGCAATTAGAGTGAACACAACCTATTCCAGTCATAGCTAGAAGCGACAATAGGAGTAAAGACAAAAATAATATTCTACTCATAGTGCTGCTTTTTCATTCACTAGCATGCCATCACAGGTGTCTTGGCAAGTCTGGCTGCTATGCGATTCGTCAACCTAAGTCTCTACTAAGTTTCTTCTGCATCAGGGATTTGCACCTTTTCATCAGACCCTTAGGTGATATAGCCTATTTCTCCTCACATTCTTTACTCCTAAAATAAATGCAAACCAAGGAAGCAGTTCCAGTGACTTATTGATCATTGATTAACCACTTCCTCATTTTTTGAATAGTTCTATCTTAAGATGGAAGTGACTCCGTGGGTAAAGATGCTTGTTGCAAAAACAGATGACATGAGTCTGACCCTGAAACCCACATGATGGAAGGAGAGTCATTGCATATGTTCTCCTCTGACCTCCGAGTATGTATTTGTGTGTGCAAACACACACAATTAATTAACTAATTAATTAATTAGAAAAGATCAGCGAATAAAGCCTTGAAAAAAAAAGAGAGAATGCAAGAGGCCTATTTTACAGTGTATGGGGGTGGATCTCTTCATATGCTATGTATGGCTTTTGAAATAAGGTCCTAACAATTTATTGTACTCATACTATACTTTTACAATATGCCTAGCAAGTAATTTTCTATTTAATATGAGCTGCTTAAATCTTTTTTGGTAAAATATTTCAGTGAACACGTCAAGATGAAAATGCAACATAAAGGAAATTCTTCCTAAGATGGGAACATCAAGTTTAACAGCCATCCAATATCACAGCCATGAGGGAGGTAAGGAAGTAAGACATTTAACCATGTGAGTCTGAAATGAATTTCAATTTGGAATCATTAAAGCTGAGTAAATTTAGACTTCAGTGAAGGAGCTCATAATTGAATGGGAAAGAAAGATTCAAAAATATTACATTATGTAATGAGGATGCAGAAAACAAAAACAAATGTGTATAAATGCAGCTAAGGATATACTGTATATTTATTTGTTTATCTTTTATGGCCCATAGTATCAGGGCAGTTTTGGGGGTCCTTGAGTCCTAATCACATTATAATAATACTACTTTCAATGTGCAGAAATCATAAAATTGAGATTAAAATAAGTTATCTAGAGTCATGGTGCATTAACCCTATGAACAGCAGTCAAGTTCATCCTAGAATCTAAGCAATCCAGCTCAGAGTTTGGACTTCTAGTCAATAAGACAGCAGCTTACTGTGGGAAATGAGCAAAGCTGTGTTAGTAAAACCATCACGGAGAAGAACACAGTGAAGACATGGAGCCCGGGAAACAGAGAGAATTGGTCATGAAGGAAATGATCTTCTTGAAAAACATTAAACACAAGATTAAAGATAATTTCTTAGCCAATGAATGAGGCGAGACAGATAAATGGATAATTATTTTTACGACTCTATTTTTTAGTTTTGGAGCATTGGGTGGATAGCAGTCTGGAAGATGGAGAGCTGGAGAGGAAGAAAGGCTACATGTGTGGGAAGAATTACCTGTTGGTGAAAGCATGCTGAGGCTTGCCTGCCACATAGATACACATCCTGATTCATTCCTTAGATACATGGTTATATTTGAATTTTAAATAACTGATTATACTTTTTTTTTTTTTTTAGCAAAAGAACACTTCATGTACTGTTTTTGAACATCCTTCCACCACAGTAATTTTTGTTAATTTTCTGAAGTCCAAACTCCGCAGGGCACCCTTATGGTTTTGTGGCATGCCCACAGACCAGCAAAGCAGATTTTAGTTTCATCAACTTGCAGAGGAGACACTATCAATTGTTTTGTGTCAGGCTTCCCAAAATAAAAGAAGTTCCATAGAAAGGCACTAGACGGTGGTCAATGTGGCAGAATTTCAAAACCTTACCCTTCTTACATGCATGTTCTCTTGCTTTATGACTGTGCTGTCTTATTATTTTGCTCAACTCTGTAGTATAGCAGGGCCTACAGGATGATAGGATGATCTGATGATGTGTGAGTTTTGGGGATAAATGTCCTTAGGGAAATATTCTTGTCATTCATACTCCTGCCTTTCTGTAAGAACACAGCAGGTCTAGTCTAATTAAAGGAGAGACACAGAGCAGACTTAAACCTCAAATCCACCATAGCAGATGATCAGCAACCCTTAATGTGGCTAAAACCAGGGAGATTCCCTAATATTCCCCAAGTGTTAACTGTATAAGCATAGACTTTAGTATTATATTCTCAATAGTACTAAGGTTCGATGAGCTCTGTTCCTTAGCAACACATAGGTAATAGAAAATTAACATGAAACCAAATGCAAACCAATATAAATAATAGGAGTGATAACTTCCACATACTGATTGTATAAGATATGGCAATCAATGATGTTAGGACTGTATTACTCTGTTAAGCTTCATAAGACCTATAAGAAGTTGTTGCTATAGTTACCCCAATCAACTTCCAAGAGAACTGAATCACATCAAAATTGAATAACTTAATCAGTGTGATTCTGGGAAGTGGCAGAACTTGCAACCTAACATAAGCAAATGTTCTCTCAGACAATTTCTGCCTGAAACGAATGACACTGTGTCTCAATACAAGCCAAAGACAAGTCTAGACTTGCCAGCGAAGGGGGTGTTAGAGCATTTACCACATCGTCTACAATGAGAGTCAGTGTGAGGGAGGACAGAAGACTGAACCTGAAGCTGAGTACAAGGCTGTGAAGGAAGGTAGACAGTGCCTTTGATACATTAGGTATTAGAGTAATGGCAAAGGGAGGCAGGAGGGAAAGAGACACAGAGACAGAGATATAGGCAGAGAGAAAGAGAGAATGTGAGAAGGAGAAAAGATGCAGAGAGAGAGTTGTTTAAGGATTGACTGCTGTACATCTGAGGTATAAACTTGTTGCCTTTGTGTCTGTTTTCTCAGAATCCTTGTTTGAAGACAGTGCAGTTTTCTCAAGATTCCTCACTTAAAGATCTAGCTTTGCTGTAAAATTATTTGACTTTGGTGATTTTTAAAATTTTTATTAGCTTTATTTTTGGACCATTAAAATACTGCACAGCATTTTAAAAGCATGAAGCACAGCTCTCTTGAAGACAGACTGTGGTACCAAGCACGTCAAGTTCCAGTTTCCTCCGTACAACGAGACAATACAAATGTAGTGATATGGAATGGTGGATGATCCAGGACTCAGATGAGCAAGAAGAAGAAGGCAAAATGGGTGTCTACATTTCTAAAAAAAAATTCAAAAAGGAAAATGTGTTCTTTAGAGACTGCTGCTTTTATAGATCTCTCTTGAATGCCCTACAAAGGCCCCTAGGTAGGAAGCTTGGTCCCGAGGGTGGCACCATTATGATTGTTAGATCTTGTGCCAGCCCTTTTAAGACACTGATTACTGTAAAGTGCAAGATCCCACAGCTTGAAGAAATCAGGCCATGCTTCACCTCTACCCCTCCGCCATAACTCCCTCCCAGGAACCAATTTAGCTTCAGATAAAGTAAGTAAAAAATAACCTCATGACCTCATACTTCATAACACCTGAAATGTAGATATTAATAACATGTGACCAACTAAGAGCTCAGAAAGCAGGAACTACCTTATTGGTTATATTAAGGTTATATTAAGGTTGGCTTATGGTACCAAGAACATCTTAGATTCTTACTGAAAATCTGTGGGTGTTTATTCACAGTATTGGATATTGAACTTATAGCCTTGCACATTTTATGAAAATGTTCTACCAACTGATCTCTATCCCAAGCCCCCCACCAGCATAATATGTATTTACCAAGAGAGTAAAGCTTTGTGTTTCATCAATGACAGTAGGTTATGTTAAAAATAATCCTTTTAATGATGAAATGTATACATAAATAAACAATCCATCAGTTTGTGTAATGAAAAACTTATTTGTAGCACATTTTGTGAGATAATATTGGCATGCCAGGCATTTTTCTCAGCTTTTTGGATGACAAGATGAATTATGGAAAAAAAAGAAAAAAGACTGTACCTACACATATTGAAACTTTCAGGAGAAAACATAGATGTAAGACAGTGTATAACCTCTAGTGGTGATAACCTCCCTGAAGTACTTGATAGCTGAGCTGGGAATGACTAGTGGGGTCCTAGTGTCTTCCATTTTCTGAGGCATTGACATCTGTATCTGGGGCTTCCTTTGTGCGGGAGTCTGGGAAGTATGGTTAGTGTTCATGTTTGTCTTCCAAGATGATAAATGAAGAGGGGTACATAGAAGGTGAGGAGGGAACTAACATCAGCCAGAGACCTCAGTTCATTGAGGCAAGTGTGTATGTTGCTACAGCTGACTATTCATTGACTATCATACGTTGCAGATGAACTCTATAACAATACAATGGAACTTGTTCTAAGTTTTCTCAAACTTCTCTTGGTTTCTACACATTGAAAGCTACATTATCCTAGCGCCACCATATGTCACACCAGTAAGAGATGTGTGGAGTCACCTTAAACAAAGGGCTTTCAACAAAGGGACTAAGGAAAATGGCAACTTTATTATTCACAGTGTCGGACAGCAATAAATGAGAAGATCCAGACATTATAAGTGAAAAGTGACGTCTATGATTTATTTCTTGAAAATAACTTTCAATGAAGATAAGGAAAAAAATCGCTTTTCTTATGTTTGTAGTTCAAGAAATAATTTATGTTCTTATTTCTTCCTTTAATATTAGTGTTAGATCTAAAGTTATGCAATCACACTTCACTGGAAGATTGGCTTACAATTACTACTATTAAAATCTTCAAAATTAAGATCTTTAGAGTCTGTGAAATGGCTCAATTAGTAAAGGTACTTGCTACCAAACTTGATGACTGAGTTCAAGCCTGGAGACCCACATGGTAGAAAGGGAAAAAGATTCAAATTGACTCCTATACCTTTTCCTCTGACCTTCACTAACGCACTATGGCACAACCCATAATCATAATAAAAAATTGTGATTTGTAGGTTTTTTTATTCTTCTTTACCTCTCAGAAGAAAATGAGATATATTCAGTGTAGCTACATTAGGAAGAAAGATAATAAGATCTAATGATGTCCCTACTCCTTCTTTCAGGTCCTAATAAGAGCATAAGATTTAAGTAGAAGGCAACAGTTATGCATTACTAAGCACTAAGGCATTGTTCTAGCCAACATCACTGTGAAGCTCCAGCCTCTTGGAGGCTGGAAAAAGGAGCCATGCCTTCTATCTGCAAATAATCTTCTTGGTAGCATTTAGAAGAAATGTTCTAGTCTGTGAATGATACACTAGATGGAAACAAGAATTACGTTTTCCCAACTATTTCAATGACCACAATTTGGAAATGTATTTAAGGTTTCTTACTTCCATTTTTTAGCAATGAGATCAAGAATGTAAACATAGCTTTGGCGATCTACTTCTAAATGCCATGACATTCGGAAGCACTAATTGCATTTTAACAGCATCTGGACAGTTTTGAACAGAATTTTTTAAAAGGCCTTCAAATGAGGCCAGCACTTAAGCCAAATGTAGATGCTAGACAAGGTCATGTTTTGTCAATGCAATGCCTGTCTGCAGAAAATTATGGTGAGCAATTGTATGTTATATGTTCTAAATGATAAAGTCATTCACCATTTAAAAAAATGTGTTAACTGGGCAATCTCCATACATAACAGCATCTCCTAGAGAGTAAATGTAAATACGTGTTTACATGTCATTAAATTTTAGAGTTAGCAATAAAAAATGAAAATTCAAGAACATAAAACATATGTAATGATAATCATAGCTATTAATATATAGGGAGCATCCCATAGCCCTTCTAGTTAAAGCATAAACTGTAGAATAACTCTGTCCAGGGTATTTAGAACGTCTGAAGCTTTACATTTCCAAAATTCATTAACAAAATTGATTATACTACTTGCAAAGGAGATCTACTGCAAAGTCATTGTTTCTAGTCCGTTGTATCTATTCCAGTTTGACAATATTTGGACACAAATTTTTATCTTTGCTTCTCATTTAATTATTATAAAAATTCAGAAGGCATGTAAAGTGAATCAGCCCTTCACTTTTGAATTAATTTTTTTCTTCCTCTAAATTTAAAAGAAGAAAATTTCCTTCTCTCCCCACCTCCCTTCTCCCTAAAGATTTTTGTATTGATTCAATAATTGTTTTGTGACAAACACAAGTTCAATAAGATAGTCATAATTAACATAAAAACTTTACCTCATTCATTTCCTCCCTCCTTCCCTTCCTTCCTTTTTTCATCTTTTCTTCCTTTCTTCTTTTATTTCTTCATTTTTCCATTGTCTGATTTGTAATAGAAAAGAATTTATTGGTCATACCAAACCAGGGAAAAGGTATAATTACCCCATCTGAATATAACAAGGTATATAGCTGGGTTCATGTTGGTAATGACTCCAAGGGATCTGTCACCTGACAACCTGGTATGTGCATCAAAGACCAACAGGCAAAGAACTAACTCTCCTTGGCTTCAAACTGGTTTGGTTCCAAATATGGTTTACTCAACAGCTGTCTGCCTGAGGTCTATATAGACCTGCCATCTATTATTTTATCTGATTTTTTCTGGACCTGGTCCTGCCTTTTTACCTCTGCAGCTGAACTCATCACCATTGCCAACTCCTATACCAGTAGCATTCATGACAGCATGGCTGCTTCTTCAGCTCCTACCCTGAAATTGAGTTCCTTACTCTATCAATACATTTGATTCCAGAGGAATCAAATGCCTCTGGCTTCTGAGGGAAAATATACTCACGTGCATACACTCATTGGAACACACACACACACACACACACACACACACATACACACTCACACACAAACACAATTAAAATGATAATAAATCTTAAAAATAAAGAATCTATGTTCCCCTTTGCCATGATACCAGGAAAAGCAGGCATATTGTGCAAATTTGTGCCACTGAATCTCCCTCACTTTGTGAATTTGATATGATACAAGAGGTTTTAACACTGTGTTTCTATCATAACATGGTCAACACTGGCACAGTAGCTCTCAGTAGATGCCATAGAAAGGAAGTAAGTCTTATCTATGCCTATCATTCCATAAGAGAAGTTATAAGAATAGGCAGCAAAACTATAATTGGCTAAGACAGTATTAGTAAGAGATGAGGCAGCCAAAGCAATACTCCACACCAGAATGCATGAACGTGTTCTTTTTTTCTAACTGCACACATGAAAAGGCATTTGAGAGGGTTTATATCTTGAGTGACTCAATGGAAGCAAGTTATTTTTGTTTAATCTTAGTAGACGTCCTATATGGTTTAACCTTGTGTAGTCAAATGAGTTATAGTCATTTTCATAAAACTACAGTTCACAGTGAGAGATATCAACATTTCCTCATAAAATTTTTTATATTAATTGCAAAGTAAGACGCTAAAATATTGTTTAAAACTTCAAATATTTGTTAGATTAAAAACGAGACAAAATTTTCTCTAAGATCTTGTTAGACAGCTAATATGGCAATAATAATTAATGAAACAAGCCAAAAAATAAAGTAGTAAATTAAGAATTATTCATATTAAGTATGCATTTTGCTAAAATGAGTTACAGAAGTTAAAGATACAAAATATTCACAGAAATAGCTTAAACATTCCTAATGTGTATAAACTGATGTCAGAGAAAATGGGATGCATGTGTCTGGAATAAGAGCAAAGGACAGGAACACATATATTTGGAAGTTGACTTGCTTCAAATTTCAGCAATTCACTCAGTAGAAGCTGGAGAACCCATATCCTCCACAGCATGAAGGGCGGCAGCAGCCTTATCCGTAACCTCCATAGCCGGAGCCATATCCATAGCCTCCATAGCCAGAGCCATATCCATAGCCTCCATAGCCAAAGCCATATCCATAGCCTCCATAGCCAGAGCCATATCCATAGCCTCCATAGCCAGAGCCACAGCCCAGTCTGCGGAAGCTGTTACAACCACAGCCATAGCCGCCCAGGTCTCTGAAGCCTCCATAGCCGTAGCCCAGGCTTCCGTAGTAGCTGCTGTAGTAGCTCATGGTGTCGGGAGTAGTAGGTTTGTTCTGCTGTTTACGGAGAGATCCTGAATGTGATCATCAGCACCTATGGCGAAGCTTATATACTCTGGGCAGAGGATGTGATAAAACATATGCCCCTTCTTTGTGTCGTTCCATGCATTCTAATTACCTGAGAGAACACAATCATCCACTACCATTTGACCAACACCTTTTAAGGATGTTTAAGCTTTAGTTGGTTACCTAGTAAGTTTGTCTAAGAATTTAGTGCTTTGACTTTATTAGAAAGAGTCACTGTATTTTCCAAGTGCATAGATAAAACACCATAAGAGAATATTTTATTATTAGACAATACCAAGCAGATTAAATACTCTTGATTGTAATTCCAATTTTCTAAAGCATTTTGGTAGGGGGTCTTGCTATTGTTTGAGTCCACAAAATTTTGGAAAATTGTCTAGATCAAGATGGAAATGCATCAATGTTCTCAAAAGAATCACATATTTTATGTCATATGAGCCAAAGAGTTGACTCACTGTCAAAAGACACAAATTGTCACAGGAGTTCTAGAAGTATGAGATTTTGGGTATGCATGATTTTCATATTTGGGGGGATTTATACTTAATTATGCAATATTCATTTTTGTTTAACAACATACCATGATTGAGTTAAGGGTGGAGAGACAATGACAGTGATTAAAAATCCACTTAGCTTTTTGGCAGAGCTCTTTCTAGCTCTTTCATCTTGTCTCCACAGGGAGTTCAGCTTCAGGTCTCCTACAGATGACATCCATCTGTACTTGCTCTAAACATCTTTCTTTCTTTTTCTGTCTGTTATTAGTGGTCTGAGCCTTTCAGGTCTCATTTCAAATACCACTTGACTTCAGTTTCCCACTGTTTATCTCTACTCAAGTGAAGGAATGAGGAAGAAAAATGGACTTGGATACAGCCTACTCATTCAAGTCAACAATGCTCACTTCTCCTTACTAAATATAAAGCATGTACCCTTCAGACCTCTTTGTGTTTCTGTGTTCTTGTGTTGTTAAAGTTGCTTTTATGTAATTTTGAGGTAATGTTTCCTATGATACCAACTGTAACTTTCTAAAATATTAAGATCATTATTTATTACATAAAACATATTTTACACATAAAACCCTCTGAACATTTAATAAGACTCATATAACCCAAGAAAAGCTTAAATTCAAAAAATGTAATGCACAATGAGAAAAGGGAAGTGGGTAAAAAGATACACCTTAGGAATATTGCAGGCTTAGTGTTCAGTCTCTCTTTGGCTCATCCCAGTGAGGTGGCAATGCTCAAGGCTGATATGAAATTGACTAGACATCACCCACATGCAACCACATCTTGAAAGCTAAGTCTCATAATAATTTATTTTATGACTATAATTACACTGTTAAGTTTTTCTTGGGATTTATGATAATTTTTGAATGACATGGCTTTTAAGAATGTAATATTCCATTTATAATTATAAAGGAACACACTCTTTATTCTAATGGGTTTGTTTTTCTGACCTTATCTAGTATTAAAGCTTAGCTGGCAGCTGGCACTCAACAAATTCCATGAACGCAGTATATTACTACCCAAGATATTAAGGCACAGATTATTCAGAGAATAACTATAACAGTTTATCAGACACTCTTAAGAAATATTTTCAGCCTGACATGAACTCTAGCCATGTTTCTGTGGTTAACGTAGCAATAAAACAACTCTAGCCTTTCACTTTAGTTAATGTGCTTCCCTAGGCAAACTTCATTCAATTTTCATTTTAAGGTAGACCCAGCCTTTTGAAACTACCTTTTGAATGATATTGTCATGTGACAACAACCATCAGCCAACAAACCTAGCCTACAAAACCTGAGGATGACCCCAGTGATATCTCAATCCAACCCAGCTGAAGAACCAGCCCCTAGCACCCTCACAGCATACCCCATTTGAAGAACTAGTTCAGACCAGGCCAGCTAGCCAGAAGAACAGCAGAGGGCAGGACATACAGCAAAAAAGAACAGTGCTCACGTCCCAACCCCCAACCCAAGAGAAATCCTGCTGGACTAGAGGCCAAATAGGCCACCAGAGCTCCAAGACTCAACTCAGGTGGAGCCACCCAGCTTGACAAGAAACCACAAAAACAGAAGACAAGGGAAGAAGCCAAGAAAGAAAAAAAAAACCCACCAAGGAACAAAACACTCATCCAGTAAAGACAATCACAAGAATTAGGCACCTAAATCTATAATCACCACAATCCCAGATGTCTAAATGTTAACATAAGAACAGCAACCAGGACAATTTGTCACCACCAAAGCTATACTATCCTACTTCAACAAACCCTAAACACCTCAACACAGCCAAAGAACAAAAAGGAAGAAAAAAATCTCAAATCCAACTTCATAAAGATAATAGAGGACCTTAAAGAGGAAACAAATAAATCCCTCAAAGAAATAGATGAAAAGACAAATAGACAATGGAAAGAATTGAGTAAATTCATACATAAAAGAAAGCCAGGAAAACACAAATAGAAAATTAGAAGAGATGAATAAACCTCTTAAAGAAAACCAAGAAAAAAGCAAGCAAACAATTAAAGGCAATTAACAAAACTGTTCCAGACCTGAAAATGGAAATAGAAACCATAAAGAAAACACAAGCAGAGGGAATTTTAGAAATGAAAAACCTACAAAAGTGATCAGAAACTACTGAGACAAACTATAGCAACAAACTACAATAGATGGAAGAGAGAATCTCAGGAGTCTACGATATTATAGAAGAATCAGTAAAAGCAAATGTTAAATTAAAAAAAAATCCTAATATAAAACATCTAGGAAATCTGGGACACTATGAAAAGACCAAACCTAAGAATAATAGGAATAGAAGAAAGAGAAGAATCTTACCTCAAAGGCACAGAAAATATTTTCAACAAAATCATAGAAGAAAAATTTCCAAACCTAAAGAAAGATATCCCTATTAAGGTACAAGAAGTCATACCAAGTCATACAAGAGCACTACATAGACTGGATCAGAAAAGAAAATCCCTCACCACATAGCAATCAAAACACTAAACATACAGAACAAAGAAAGAATAATAAAAGCTGAAAGATAAAAAGAACAAGTAAAATATGAAGGTAAACCTATTCAAATCACACTTGAATTCTCAACAGAGACTCTAAAAGGCAGAAGGGCCTGGACAGATGTGTTACAGACTCTAAGAGATAACATATGCCAGCCCAGACTACTATATTCAGCAAAGCTTTCAATAACCATAGATGGAGAAAACAAAATATTCAACAACAAATCAAATTCAAACAATATTTACTTACACATCCAGCCCTATAGAAGATACTAAAAGGAAAACACCAACCCAAGGAGGATAACTACACCCAAGAAAATGAATGAAATAAATAGCCTCACCCCATCAAAATCAAAAGAAAGGAGGAACAAACACTCACATGAGTATACACACACACATACATGAATACAACCAACAACTACAAAATAACAGGAACTAACAACCATTGATTGTCGGTATCTTTCAACATCAATGGTCTTAATTCCCCAATAAAAAGACATAGACTACACTGAATGGATGTGAAAACAGAATTCATCTTTCTGCTGCGTACAAGAAACACACTTTAACATCAAAGACAAACATTCCCTCAGAGTAAAGGGTTAGGAAAAGATTTCCCAAGCAAATGGACCCAAGAAGTAAGCCAGATTCGCCATTCTAATATATAACAAAATAGACTTCAAACTAAAATTAATCAAAAGAGATGGGGAAGGACACTTCATACTCATTAAAGGAAAAATATACCAAAACAACATTTCAATTCTAAACATCTATGTACCCAACACAAGGGCTCCCACGTTTATAAAAGAAATGCTGTTAAAACTTAAAACACACATTGACTCACACACACTGATAGTAGATTTCACTCTCACCAAAGGACAGGTCAACCGGACAAATCTAAGCAGAGAAATACTGGACATAACAGATGTATAACCAAATGAACCTAACAGATATATACAGATCATTTCACCCACACACAAAAGAATATACATTTCCCCCACCACCTCATGGAACATTCTTTAAAATCAACTACATCCTAGGCCACAAAGCAAATCTCAATAGATCTAAGAAAGTTGAAATAACACCATGCATCCTATCAGATTTCCACAGACTAAAGTTGGATTTCAACAACAATTAAAACAACAGAAGGTCTACAAACTCTTGGAAATTGAATAACTGTCTACTGAATAATGAATGGGTCAAGACAGAAATAAAGAGAGAAATTAAATATTTTCTAGAATGCAATGAAAATTAATACACAACATACCCAAACCTATGGGACACAATGGAAGTGGTGCTAAGAGGAAAATTATAGCAAAAAGTGCCTACCAAAAAAGTATGGGCAGATCACATACTAACAAATTAACAGCACATCTGAAAGCTCTAGAGCAAAAGGAAGTAACCAACCAGAGAAGAGTAGACAACAAGAAATAATCAAGCTAAGGGATGAAATCAGTAAAATAGAAACAAAGAGAACAATTCAAAGAATCAATGAAACAAAGAGATGGTTCTTTGAGAAAATCAACAATATAGACAAACCCTTAGCCAAACTAATCAAAGATAGAGAGAGAATATCCAAATCAACAAAATAAGAAACGAAAAGTATGGTATAACTACAGACATAGAGAAAATCAAAAGAATCATTGTCATACTTTTAAAACCTATACTCAACAAAATTGAAAATCTAAAAGAAATTAACAACTTTCTCAATAGATACCATATACAAATGTTAAATCGAGATCAGATAGACAATTTATACTGACCAATAAACCACAAGAAAATAGAAGCAGTCATTAACAGTCTCCTCACAAAATAAAAAAAAAGAAAAAAACCCTCAGGCTTCACTGCATAATTCTATCAAAAATTCAAAGAAGAGTTAACACCAATATTCTTCAAAGGATTCAACAGTGTAGAAGTAGAAAGAATGCTGCCAAACTCATTTGTGTGAGGTCCCAGTCACCCTGATACCCAAACCAGACAAAAATTCAATAAATAAAAAGAATTATAGACCAATTAGCCTCATGAACATTGGTGCAAAAATACTCAATAAAATACTCAAAAACTGAATCTAAGAATACATCAAGAAGATCATCCACCATGATCAAATAGGCTTCATCCAGGACATGCAGGGATGTTCAACAAATGAAAATCAGTCAATGTAATCCACTATATAAACAAACTGAAAGGAAAAAAAAATCACATGATTATCTCACATGCTGAAACATCTTTTACAAAATCCAACACATTTTCAAGACAGAAGTCTTGGAGAAATTAGGGATACCTAAGTGACATACATACACATATTGAAGGCAATTTACAGCAACACAGCCAACATAAAATTAAATGGAGAGAAGCTCAAAGCAATTCCACTAAAATCAGAAACAAAACAGTGTTGTCCCCTCTTCCCATACCTATTCAACATAGTATTCGAAGTTCTAACTAGAGCAATAAGACAACTAAAGGAAAACAAGGGGATACAAATTGGAAAGGAAAAAGTCAAATATATTTATTCACGGATGATATGATAGTGTATATAAGCATACCCCAAAATTCTACCATGGAATTGCTAAAGCAGATAGAAAACGTCAGTATAGTGGCAGGCTACAAGATCAACTCAAAAGAATCAGTAGCCCTCTTATCTATAAATGACAAATGGACTGAAAAGTATTCAGGAAAACAATTCCCTTCACAATAGCCACAAATAACATAAAAAATATCTTGATGTGACTCTAACCAAGCAAATGAATGAAAGAAATGAAATGAAGACATGAATGAAAAAAATTTATAGTCATTGAAGATAGAAATTGAAGATCTCAGAAGATGGAGAGATCTCCCATGCTCCTGGATTGGTAAGATCAAGATTGTAAAAGTGCCCACCTTACCAAAAGCAATCCATAGGTTCAATGCAATCCTAATCAAAATCCCAATAGAATTCTTTACAGACCTTTAAGGGACAAAACTCAACTTCATATGGAAAAAACAAAAAACCCAGGGTAAACCCTGAAAACTAAAAGAACTTCTGGAGGTATCACCATCCCTGATCTAAAGCTGTATTACAGAGACATAGCAATAAAAACTGTGTGGTATTGGCATAGAAACAGACATGTTGATCAATGGACCCAAATCAAAGATCCAGACATAAACGCACACATTTATGGACACTTGATCTTTGATAAATAAACCATAAATATAAAATGGAACAATGAAAGCATCCTTAACAAATGGTGCTGGTCTAACTGGATGTCTGCATGTAGAAGAATGCATAATCCCTATTTATAACCATGTACAAAACTGAAATCCAGGTAGATCAATGACCTCCGCATAACATCATACACAACATAGAAAAGAAAGTGGGGAAGAGCCTTGAACGCATTTGCACAGGAGAGAATTTTCTAAGCAGAACTCTAATAACTCAAGCACTAAAATCAACAATGAATGAGACCTCATGAAACTAAAAAGCTTTTGTAAAGCAAAGGACACAGTCCATAAGACAAAACAGCAGCCTAAAGAAAGGGAAAAAAATCTTCACCAACTCCACTTCTGATAGAGGGCTAATATCTAAAATATATAAAGAACTTAAGGAACTAGACATCAAGAAAACAAACAATCCAGTTTAAAAATGGGGTGTAGATCTAAACAACGAATTCTCAGAAGAGGAATCTCAAATGACTGAGAAACACCTAAAGAAATGTCTGACATCCTTAGCCATTAGGAAAATGCAAATCAAAAACATTTTGGGATTGCATCTTACGCCTGTTAGAATGGCGAAGATCAATATTACAAAGGACAGCTCATTCTGGCAAGGATGTGGAGCAAGAGGAACACTACTTCACTGATGGTAGGAATGCAAACTTGTACAGCCACTATGGAAATCAATATGGTGATTCCTTAGGAAATTGAAAATCAACCTACCTCAAGACCCAGTTAAACCACTCCTGGGCATATACCCAAAAGATGCTCCATCTTACCAGAAGGACACTTGCTCAACCATGATTATAGCAGTTGTATTCATAATGGCCAGAAATTGGAAACAGCCTAGATGCCCCTGAATTGAAGAATGGATCAACAAATTATAATACATTTACTCAACGAAGTATTGCTCAGCTATTTAAAAAAATGACATCATGAACTTTGCAGGCTAATGGATGGAACTAGAAAAATATCATTCTGAGTGAGGTAACCCAGTCCCAGAAAGACAAACATAGTATGTAGTCACTTATATGTAGATACTAACTGCTATGCAAAGGAGTATCCACAGACATAGAAAAACTATACAACAAGAAAGGTCTCAGTTGGAACACAGGGTTCTCCCTCGTAGGGTAGAAATTGAACAGAGGGAGCAAGTGGGTTGGGGGAGGATGAGAATGTGAGTGGAGGGGATCATGGGAAGAGAGGAATGGAAGAAGAAAATGTATGGAGAGATGACAATAATTGGGAGAAAATTAGGAGGTGATCAGAGAACAAGTGTAGTGGAAACTCACAAGAATCTATAAAGGAGATCCTATCAAGGATCCCTAGTAATCAGAGATAAGGATCCTGAATAGGCCATCTCCTATGGACAGGCATGGCTTCCAGTGGTGAGACTGGAATACCATCCTAGTCATGAAACCTTGTCTTATGGTCTATACTCCCTGGAAGATCCTTGTTGACAACGGAAGGGCAGAACCCTACCAAAGGAGGGAAGTCCTGCTAGAAACTTCAGGGCAGGCTAGGAACTAGAGACTAGATAGCTTGGAGACAATTTCTAATGAAGTCATTATCTGCTCATCGGTATCTAACCCAGTCCTCACCAGTGAGGCCCCCTCTAGCAGCTGAGAGGAGCATATGAGAGGTCCAGAGCCAAGCATCGCACAGAGATCGGGGAACCCTAGAGAAGAGGGAGAGGATAGATGGCAGAAATCAGAGGGGCTGAGAACACCAGAACAATCCCCATTTTGTCAACTAATTAGCACTCTGAAGGGGCTACTGAGACTGAAGCCATAGACATGGAACCTGGAGGATCCCCTAGACTGGTGACGTTGAAAACTCCTACAGGCTGGAATCAGGGTGTCTCAGATCATTTTACTTACCCTTGAGGCCGTTTTCCTCCTGCCGGGCTGCCTGGTCCACCCTTAATATAGGGACTGATGCCTGGCCTTGTTCTATCCCACTATTCAGTGCCCTTATTGTGCTGTAACTCCAAGGGACAGTTCTTTTCTGGGAAGAAGCAGGGGGTGATTTTTTGTGGGTGATGATGGGGGTAGATCCGAGGGAGAAGGAAAATGGGGAACCTGTGAGGGTAGAGGAAGAGGAGGATGGGAATCGGTTGTATTCCATATATTGTATGAGGGAAGAAAAATTAAAAAAAAAATAAGACGAAGGAAAAAAAAGAAAAGAAAATTAAAAACTAGGGAAAAAAAAGAAATTGTCATCTATTATGTTCATTCTCATGAACTACATACTTGAGTTACAAGCCCCACCTCTAATTTTCATAATGTTTAATTAAGTTTATGATTCTATTTTGGCCACCTGGAAGAATGGTTTGAAACTATAATTAAATCACAGCCAAAAATTTCACATTATTGTTCTGATATTCTGAGTGTGTAACTTGTTAAATTCATTTAAAAATATTTTGTGACATAAGATCATCTTATATGTGGAAATAATATGAGATACAAATGAGAAAACTTTCAGTAATATATTAAATGCTAAATGCATCTTCTTGGAATAAGATGTACAACTGTGCTATGCAAAGCTTATTTCTCCATTAAAACAAGAAAAAGCACTTCGAAGAAAATATGACAAAACCACAGTTTCCTATGAACCCAAGAAAAAAAATACTTTTTGTAATATTTGTGAAGAATCTCATATTTTGCTGTCCATTCACTGGATCAAAAGAAAAATGATGCTGCTGTTATATATTTAGAAGTGTTAACTCATGACTTACATAGGTATTGACTCATTTTGACTGATAGAAGAGTGAAAAATAGTATCACTCTTTTATGGAAGTGTTAAACTTTTAAATATGCAAAACGTTTCCTCTCAACATAGAAATTGATTAAAAATTTTTTTAATTGTTATAGTATTGACTAAACTAAGAATGTCAACAGCAGTAATAATTTATTTTTCTCTTTTATAGCCTTGTGTTAACTGTTTCTGGAAGGTGATATCCAAGTCAGAAAGAAAATGCCTCCTGGGAAATACTAGGATCCTGGGTCAGGCTACACAACTCAACCTTCAGTTGCACTGTCCGGTGCCATTTCACTCCACAGTGGTGGTCCACCCCAACTTCCAGCAGCATTAACTTAAAGTGTTGGTCATAGTGAATTGTCACTGAGAGTTGGGTTTTACCATTGTTCATTGGTTAGTTAAATGCCCAAGCAGATAACCTGTCAGTTGGTTGGTTCAATTCTCAATTTCAACAAAGCAAATTTACTAAAGAAGCAAGTGTTAACACAAGGTCTTGATCTGACAAAAGTTACAAACAGATGAAGTAAAGTTATAATACTTTAATACTTCTTTCAGCATATGCTGATCAAGATAGGGCAATCATGTTTCTAACTCCTTCCTGTTTCACTACTATTAAAGTATTCCTCCCCCATCTCTCTTGGTTCCTTATATCTATCTATATCTACCTGTATATGTGTTTATTTACTTACACACATATATATTCTTGTATGTATTTTGTTGTGCTCGAAAGATATCAACATTTCACATACATACATAAATTGAATGAATCAAACAAAAATCCTTCTTTCAATTTATTATTGAATACTTTTTTGGAAATTGAACATAAACCTACTCTTAAGCCTCAAGCTTAGGACACAGACACATTTTATAAATGAAATATTTAAAATTCTAGGCTTTCACCTGCTCAGCTGGCTTAGCACCATCACATTGATCTAAGCAGAACATCTTCTCAGAACACCTAGCCAAGATATCCAATTCTGAATTACTAGAGCATGATTTCAGTAGAAGCTGGAGAACCCATATCCTCCACAGCATGAAGGGCGACAGCAGCCGTATCCTTAACCTCCATAGCCAGAGCCATATCCATAACCACCATAGCCAGAGCCATATCCATAGCCTCCATAGCCAGAGCCATATCCATAACCTCTATAGCCAGAGCCATATCCATAACTTCCATAGCCAGAGCCATGTCCATAACCTCCATAGCCAGAGCCATATCCATAGCCTCCATAGCCAGAGCCATATCCATAGCCTCCATAGCCAGAGCCATATCCATAACCTCCATAGCCAGAGCCATATCCATAATCTCCATAGCCAGAGCCATATCCATAGCCTCCATAGCCACAGCCACAGCCCAGTCTGTGGAAGCTGTTACATCCACAGCCATAGCCGCCCAGGCCTCTGAAGCCTCCATAGCCGTAGCCCAGGCCTCCGTAGTAGCTACTATAGAAGCTCATGGTGTCCAGAGATGTGGGTTTGATCCCTTGTTCAAGGTAAGATCCTGAGTGTGAATGTCAACAAGTGTAGGGGGAAGTTTACATACCCTGTGCTGAACATGTGACAAATTCTGTTGGTACTTTTTTTTTTCATTCCAAGTTATTAATTTTCTAGGGACACCTCATTAATCTGTTTGCTAACACAAAGGGAGGTGTATAACTCATTAAAATTTTTCAGCTTGCTTCTCTGCATAGTTAGAATGCCCTTGAATTCATTATGTCCCTTTTTATGAGAAACTGTTGATGCCTTCAAAGTAAGAGAATTTAAGTTCTTATAGTATAATTCATTTTTGTGCTTATTATATCATTCACACTGAGCAACCTTTTTCTCTAAATATTTATCATTCCTAATTTTATGTCATTCATTTAATTTGTAACATATAATATCCATCTAGATTCTATTAAGAGATCTTGTTTAAAATGTGTAAATGTTCCATAGTCTTCAAACATGTTTTTCAGATTGACAAATGAAGATTCTGACCTCTTTCAAAAGAAGAAGCTAGGATCTACATGAATAAACCTAATCATGATAGATATATAAATGGAAATAAAATTATAGGCAGAATAGAAACTATTTTTACTTTATCCATCATCATATAAAGAACTTTCTTTTCTCATAAGAACATAAAAATTTAACCCAAAAACCACAAGATCATCAAAATTCAGTTTATAATCAGCCTAAACAGCTTTTTCAAACACATTCCCTTTATACCATTATCTATTTTGTATCTCCAGATACAAAATTTACCTGCAGTATTTCTGAGATGCTCAAGATTCTAGCTGCATGATGTCCTCTCCTTGCCCAACTTTTCCTCATATTCTATGAAGCCCTTACTTTTGTCAACTACACTTTACCTTTTAAGTTGCATTATTCTATATTTACCATAGCACCAACTTGTTATTTAGTTATTATCCATTTATTTTTTAAACAGATTTTTGTCATTTTATCCATATACCTAATGTTATCACAATACCATTTCTCTTTCTTCGTATCTTATGCTGTGTATTCCTTGCCTATATTATTTTGTCTCAGGAAAAAGAGCTCACAATAGTTTAAGACATTATTTATTTGTAGCTGTTCACATATTTTAAGGAGTATTTCTATACTTTTTGGGTTGGAAACTATTTTAAGTTTTTCAGGATATGGATGATAATGTTTATTGTACAAGATTGCAACTTAGGAGGTGAGGGGAGCCTGCCACTTTTCTCAGATTTCATACACTTAACCTTAAAGAGACGAAATAAATCCAAGCTTAATCCTCTTTTGAATACAACCATATCATAGGCCTTGAACTGTAATTTAATTTAATGTCACCTCATGTGACATTCATGTAAACAGACAATATATTTGTTTTATTTTTTGTTTTGATGTTTGGAAACAGCATTCTTGATAGTATCTTCTCTCAACTGGATTAATCAGCCATTCTTCCAAAGAAAACTAGCATCCCGTGGGATAAAAAAAAAAATGTACAGCTTTTAATGAGTTTCCCAAATAAAGTGTGATTCAAAATATGGCTTTCAAATGAATATTTAAACTAATATTTTCTTCCTGATAAGTTATTTTTACTGTTTCATTTACTGTTCATTCTGGAAAAAATAGTGGGTAGAAGAAAATTCCCTCTCTCAATCAGTCATTTGGAATCTCAGCAGCAAGTAAGTCCATCAAAAAGTTAAAGAATCTCATGAATGAGAGGCAAGCATGACAGGTGTGTGCACATGACTAAAAGGCTCATCCATGTTCTTGGTTTTGAAAGTATCACTTACTGTTCTTCCTGAAGCTGTTTTTTTAGTGCACTCCTGAACTATTATTTGAGTTATCTGTTATTCAATTGTATGTTTATGGGCCCTCTCCTTCACAACGGAATTATTAAGATTCATCAGGATAGATACATAATTAAGTTTATAAAAAGAGATCATATTTTGTTTACAAATTATAGTGATTTATTAGAAGTTGAAGAGATAATCAAATCAGTTACAAACAAAAGGAAAGAATTTGGGCATTATGATGTCATTGTTGATATAAACTGAAAATTATGTGACATACTCAATCTTTGTGCACAAGTAACACCATCATGGACTCAGCTGTAGAATGAGTGAAGTTATCTTTGGAGAGTTCTCTTGTTTCAGATGTTTAATATGAAGATAATTTAATAGAATCCAGAGATTCCATATTCTAGGCATAACAGATAGAAATGTGTATCTGTAGCCCCCATAGTCAGACTCACATCCAGTTTTCAAGATCAGTGTCCCAGTCAAGACTGCAAGGGTCTCCACATCCATAGCCACAGCCACAGCTCCAGATACTTGAGCCTCCATAGCTGTAGCCTAGGCTGGACAGTAGTTTCCATATTTGTTCACCACGTCCAGAGTGTCAAATTGGTCTATTCAATGCAAAATACTTAGTGTGACAATCCAAATATTTCCAATTATGCTTTGATGCCACACTAGCAATTTTCATGTAGTTCTATGTGCCACACTTGACAGAGTCCTGACATTCTAAGAAGTCAACCAACTCACCACATGTGTGAGTTTGTGCTGTTTTCTGCTCATTGTGCTCCTGAAACCCACCATACTATTGTTATGGAAAGAAATTTCTGTCTTCAAAATCCAACACACTGAGCCCTAATCAAAGCTGTTTATAGACAAACCAAATAACAGAGTTGTGGTGATGTGTTGCAATGAAATATCCCTTGATATCTGTGTTTCTTTGAATTATCCTGTTTTGCTTTTATTAAATGAAAGAATGTAATTCAATTCAATTTATTTTACCCTTTCAAAGCCACCTTATGCCTCACATTGAGTTTCTTTTCAGAGAATAGGAAACATAAAGCCATCACCCTACCTGCTGTGTATACCAGTAGTTAACTTCAGGGGAAAAGGCTGACATGTATTCATCAGCTTTCATCTTCTTTTAGCATTATTTCAGAGTATTCAGCCTCATAACTAGTAAGCTTTATTTTAATGATTTCTGAAAAATAAAACTATTTTTAATCTGTAAGCATGGCATAATTTTTAAACTTGATGGACAATTCATAATAGTTAAAGATCTATTTTGTAATCAGTCTTACAAACTATTTAAACTACTTAAACTTTTTATGACTTCTTTTCCTATATATTAAGTATCCAAAGTATTATCATAAAATACAGCTTATAGTCCTCTTCCCTCAATCTGTGGTCTCTACTATCTCACTTCCTCTGATCTATTCCTGGACCCTATTCTCAGTTGCTCTCAGTGCCCATTACTACAGATTTCTCTCTGGGTCTATTAAGTTTAATTCAAGATTTAATATTTTCATATAAAACACATTATTACACAGTAACACATAACTATTTTCATCATAATCATTGTATTTTCTTTCCACTTGTCAATTGCATGTTTATTTACAAGGTGATAGCTAATTTGTGCCTCATAAGATAATAAAAGTTATTTTAAAACTCAAATGTTGAGAATATATTCTGACCTCTGTGACTGTAAAATCTGGAAACTATTAACACTGGTGATGTCTTGGAAATCTCCAAAATATAAGCATGTTGTAAAAAGATTAAAGAGATAATATTTGAGATAAAAATGATTTTCAGCCAATTTTAAGATATTGCTCACCTGTATAAATACTCAAGGTTGCTGTAAAGTTTGCCTAATCTTAATGCAGAGATAAACCTAAGGTTATATGTCTTACATTTTTGCCCATAGAGGTCATTTTCATAATCTTTAATTTGAACACTGTAATCTGTATAGGAATATCAGATTATTATTTTAATTGGCATCTACTATATATGACAGTTTGGACCACTATTATCTATGGTGAAGTCACATATTTGTGATCTTTTATCTCTATATGGCCACTCAACTAAACATATATGTTATATACTCACCCATCCTAGCCTACCCCACCCCTAGTGCATACACATATACACAGAGAAAATTTTAATAATATTACATTAGTATTTTCTGCTTTTTTTCTATTAATTGATTATTTTGCATGAAAAACAAAACTTTGAAACTTGAATAATTATCCTCATTAATTCAAGTTTAAGCTCTGAACTCACAAATAAATCAAATATATTTTAGAATGTCATGTTTTACCTACTTGGATTTACCAATTATTTATGTGTTTGGAATCTGATAATTGGGATCATGTGTTATCCACAAGAGAAGTGTATTTGTTACCCAGAAAATAAAGGTGTTCTAAATATTTCCCTTTATTCTTCAGCTATCCACAGAGGCAATAATGCAAATATCTAGTAGACTAATAATTCTACATTTCACTGAATGTCTAATACATACTCCAAGATCAAGATGTTATATAGATCACTTTTGCTTATTATTGTAGGTATTTCCTACCAATACTATGTATAAATAGTCACTAGAAAATAATATTTTGTTGTTATTATCTATGAAATCTAGTGTAATCCTCCCATGATGTCACTTTTCTGATGGAGTTCTGTACAGTAATGCATTGAAAACACAAGCTCAAATTTGCTCACCGTAGCTGGGTGAAGGAAACTATTCCTGTAACTAATTGCAAGTGTAACAACATTACTTGCTACTCATTTGTATTCACATCCAATGAAAAAAGGTTTATCAAAAAAATATTAAATAGAAAGAGACTTAGAATACGAATATAAAGCCCCAGCAAATCCTTGTGAATGCAGGTATCTTGACTGGATGAATTGTTGGATGGATCTATCTCGAAATAAAATGACTTATTTGAAAATACTCACTAAATAAAATACAAAAGAGAAGCTAGACGCAGTATTTCCATGAACAAATGAGTAAATAAATGTGACGTGTTGATTTTCAGTATGATCATTTATTGCAAACAAAACCAGAATATTCTATGCAGATTAAAGTAGGGAGTATCTATAATCATGTCTTAGGCAAGAGTCAGTTGATAAATCCTTTTAAAACCTTGGACTCTTCAGATGTCCTTGGCTTGGTCCAGTGATATTGATTCAATATTTGATTGATATGGCTAATCTTCTTATGGTTTCCATTGGTTTCCCAAGCCAGCCTTTCAGTAGAAGGTGGAGAACCCATAACCTCCATAGGAAAATGGGTGATGGTAGCCATATCCATAGCCTCCATAGCGAGAGCCATATCCATAGCCTCCGTAGTGAGAGCCATATCCATAGCCTCCGTAGCGAGAGCCGTATCCATAGCCTCCATAGCGAGAGCCGTATCCATAGCCACCAAAGCCACAGCTACAGCCCAGTCTGTGGAAACTGCCATATCCACAACCAGAGCCATAGCCCAGGCCTCGATAGTAGCTGCTGTAGTAGCTCATGGTGTCAAAGATGGTATTCCTTACAAGGTAAGATCTTGAGAATTAATGTCCTTATGTGTGGAGCAAGCTTATATACCCTGAGAAGAACATGTGATCTGTAATATGTGTTCCCTTCTTTTGCATCATTTTTCTTTAATTACAGTTACTTAAAACTACTCATTATTACATTGTCCACTGGCAAGGAGAGCCTCTTTTACATTCATTAAACTATTGAATGTGCTTAGCTGCCAAATAAGTATGGCTCTTAAAATTCCTCTCATCACTTAATGAGATGGAGATGCTGCATCTTCAAAGTCTGGATATACCAGCCCTCTAATAGAACTCATAGCTGGCATGTTAGAGTGATCACATCTAACAATGTCTTGTTCTCAATTAAGTCTCTTCATCTCTGCTTTTTCTTAGATGCTTAACTTACAAATTAAATCAAAGGACTGTGTTCAATTTGAAGCTCTGTGTTTTGTCTTACTCCTGAATGCATTTTATTTATGCCTCAGACTCAGAAGTAAATTAACTATCTATTTTGGGGAACCAGGAAGGATGCATGTGAAAGTCAGAAGGAATCAGTTCTACTGTGTTGGAATAGTAATGGACTCTAGATACCAAAGGAAGGTCTAGTTTCCTTTTTCACCAGTGTTAGATGGTTGATTGTCATAATTACACAGTGTACCATTTGGCTTTTACAATTGGTGAACCAATGTTGACATTATATTTAAAGTCTGCACCTAGTTTATTAGGGCTCACTCTTATTATGGTATGTGAAAAAATTATTCAAAACTGAAGTCAAAAGACATTAATTTTTTTTAAAAAAAGTTGTTTCTGAAGTGGCTCCCAAAGTCATGAGAAGTTATCTCAATGTTGACACTCTTCTTTGAACATCAAAATGATATGTTGCCTAAAGGGTCCAATATCCTATTGTCTACTTTTAACCCTACCTCAACTACCATTTCCTAAACCATGTATCTGGTACATCATATGACTTTTTCCTTCTTAATTGTCATTATATTTCGGACAATTGTACATTTTCAGAAAAATGAGCAAGATCATTATGTAGCCATAACTCTCCCTCTACAAACACACACACACACACACACACACACACAGTGCACAAAAACAATTGTATACATCTATAAACATATTCCAATAATATTGCACATTTATCACAGAGGGTGAAACAATTGTGATAGATTGCCATTACCAAACTTCACAGTTCAATCAGAGTTCATCTTTATGTTTTGCATGTCTATGGGCTTTGGCAAATTTATAAAACATTATAACATCATAAAAACATTAACTCAATGTCATGAAATAGTTTAGCGGAACTAAAAACAACCTAACAATCTGTTTTTGTACAGTCTTCCCTCAGTATACCTCTAAATCTCCTGGAAAATAGAGTTTTTATTACTCGTAGTTGTTTATTGGGTTTTTTTGTGGAAATATTATACATTTAGATTCATGGAGTATCATTCCTTTTCACATTGACTTCTTCACTTAGCCAAATACTTTTTAGCAGTTTTCCTTTACTTTTTTGAGAACTCATTTCTGTTTTTATATCTGGATATGAATACTACAGTTTGTCTATCGACTTATTCTTTTTTGTAAATCTTTCCTATTTATTTATTTTAATCTCCTACAATACATCCAGACTGCAGTTTTCCCTCCCTCCACTCATTCAAGCACCCTACCTTCCCTCCCCCCCCCAGATCCACTCCTCCTCCTTCTCCCTTCATAGAAGAGTAGGCTCCAGGAATAACAGTCAAACCAGGCATAACAAGATGAAGAAGGACTAGGAGCAAACCCTCATATTGCGGCTGGAGGAGATAACCCAGTAGGAGCAAAAGAGTACCAAGAGCAGGCAAAAGAGTCAGAGACTCTCTCTCCTCCTGTTAAGTGTTCTATAAGAACACTGAGCTAAATACCCTTAACATATATGCAGAAGACCTAGTGCAGACCCATGTGGGTTGCATGATTGCTGCCATTTCAGCTTCTGTGAGCCCCTATGAGTTCTGCTCAGTGCCACAAGGAAATAAATTAGTTGGAGCTTGGGAACTCTGTGGAAGAAGGGGAAAAAGGATTCTCAGAGGCAGAGGGCCTGAGGACATCAAGAGAAAAAAGTCCACAGAATCAACTTACTCCTTAAAAGAGGTGTTTATTTTCACATAGTTTGGGTAACTATGGCAACAATTTCAATAAATCTTTTGTTCACATTTTCATGTGCACTTAAAGTTTCAGCTTATCCGAGTAAACATCAAGGAGGAAAACTGGTGAATTGTCTGAGAATAATATGTTTAGCAGTGCAAGAAATTGCCATTGTGTTCCTACTGTGCATTCCTGGCAACATTAGACTTTCTTCTTGCTCCACACCCAGGTAAGCATTTATTGTTGTCAGTATTTGGAACTCAACTGATTCTGATGTATATTTTAATATCATTTTCAAAATATCAGCCACCCTGTGTCCTTTTGTATGTCACTATGTTATGGTAAAATATATGAAATAAAATTTTGGAAATCATCTGGTTTTATGCAATATAGTTCAATTTTTCCCTCCTTGTATGTACATTTCCACTGCAACTGTTCCACGATCCCTTTGTATATTCTATGCCTTTGTCTACAATATCACAGCAGGACAGTAAATTACATTGAGTAGAATCCACTTTCTAGTTCTTCCCAGTAGGCATTGTGCCTCTCACTGGCTTGATTAATTGTATAATTTGCTGAATGCATATAAATATTCAGGATCAAAAAATACTTCAAATGACTTCTGACTTCAAAAGAGCAAAAAATCCTCAATGTATCTCAATTTCATTTGCTCTTAAGTATAATGTACACGATGATGAATTGCATAATATACATTTAAGTATGATATTTGAGGAATTGTTTATATTCGTCTCTCATACAACTTTCAACTCTGTCAGTGAACTGAACTCAACTGTACTCCAAATACAGCAATTGAAAAATTCCTTAATTGTCATAAATTTCAAATTGTTCACCATTCTGAATAACATGAACTCTGATTTTATTCATTGTCTTCATATCTGGCATATCCCCTTGTATAAGCTAAGCACCAATTAGCTGCTTACCCATCTCAGTCATTGGAAAAATTGTTTTGGATTCTCACAATTTGTATTTGCATAATCCTTGTCTGGCTAATGGTATATCACAAGTCCAACATCATCCATCTGAGTTTGTTGCATAAGCAGGCACTGTACCGTGTCACATCTTCAAGATAAGGATGGTTACAGTAATTTTTAGACAGAGACTATCTTCTATATAAAATTTAATAAATATTTTATAGTTATAATTACTAATCTCTTTTATAATACATGCTTTGACTTTTTTCATATAGAGCTATGACTAAGAAAATGTTATTTAGAGAGTTTTACCTGATTTTAACATGTGATGGGGTTGAGATTGAACTAATACTTCATTGATCCTTGGGGAAATAACTAAACGTGTCTATTTTATCAACACCAACTATACTCAAGTTTTCAAACCAGTCCATTGCTCTTTTTCTGGTAACTGTCACTCCCTAGAGATAGCCATGTTTCTAGGTTTCAACTCCAGCTTCAATAGATCTTGTAAATAGTTTCAGAAAACAAAGCAAAAATCACAGTTTTCTTGAGATAATTAGATTTTATTGTTAATTTGACATAATAACCTAGAATGATCTGGGAAGAAAGTTTCACTGAGTTTAGACTAAATTGGCCTTTGGTAATGTTTATGGGAGGATTGCCTTAAACAAAGAAGTGTGTGTGTATGTGTGTGTGTGTGTGTATGTGTGTGTGAGTGTGTGTGTAATTTATTTTTTGAGAATTTCATACAGTGTCTTTTTGTCAGTTCTTTCTGGACACCCAACTCTTCTAACATCCTACTCTTCTCCATATCTATTTAATTTCATTTTCTTTTTCTCTCTTAAACACACACACACACACATACACACACACACACACACACACACACACGCACACACACACACAGCTATTTTAGAACATGGAGTCTAATTTGTGATGATCAAGTATTCCTGAACATGGGGTTTTCCTTAGAGTGTTGTGAGTACTCATGATTTTTTTCCCCACTGGAGAAAAGTGACTTTACTTTCTCCTACCAGCTATCGTTTGTTAATAGCTTCTTGGCTAAAGATCAGATTTCATGCCCACTTTTGAATATTCTAACTTTGAAATTCCTGACCAAGAATTTTATTCATTTATAACTGGGTTTGAAATGTCTTATTATTTATTTATAGGAGATATTTCCGTGAAGATCTTGAGAAGATTTTTGTTCTGATAAAATTATTTACCAGCATGATATTGTTCATTTTAAAATGATGTAATATAATGTCTATGTAATGAATGAATGTCTTTTAATTTGCTACTGCATTTAATTTGCTACTGCAAAGGAGGATGGTAGAGATTGAGAGCATGCACATGCCATAGCTAGTATGGCCAGTGAGTAAAGGTCAGAGGACAAATTGCAACCCACCACGTGGGTTCCAAGGATCAAACACATGTAGTCATGCTTGGCAGCAGATGCCTTTACCCACTTAGCCATCTCACTGGTCCCTAAAGTGATTTCTTAATATCATAATACCCAACATATTATGTTTATCTTATGTAGTTACCTTGTTGTCCAGATTTACAAACATGGATTTAATATGCTATTTTCAATTCTTTGTTTAGTGTTTTCAAAACGTGCCTCATTTTATAATGCATTTTAAGATAAAATATAGTTATTCACTTGAATATTTAATTCTCTTCAAGTAAATTAGAAGCTATAGAAATTGCAATGAATCAAACAGTTTTGATGATGTCACCCTGCCAGATCTTTCCTTCTTTAGGGGCTGATGATCCCATGATACATTATGTCTCAAGGAGGTGAAATCCTTTCTCAGAGAAGAAATGTGTCCTCCAGCTTAATTCAATCTAAAATCAATGCAATCTGACAATTGATGAAATAGATGTGATAAAATGCCATTATGCTAGGAGTGGAAAGTGCTGACTTCAAATAATAATATTTATTCTGTTTAAATATGTAAATTGCTTCTTCAGGCTATTATGCCATTAGTCACTTAGGAATCACATGGTTTCATGTGAAATTCTGACTACATCAAACTCACTAGTATAGTTTTCCCTTAGTGATTTTGGAAGGGGAAGTCTTCCTTTACTGGAGGAAAAAAGTGGTTCAGAAAATGATTCTCAGTCTTTCACGTTTAGTTTTATTTTATTATTTCATTTATTTACCATACTTTATTTCACATTTATTTTTTTATTTTTAGTTTTTTGAGATAAGGTTTCTCTGTTGTAGCTCTGGCTGTCCTGAAACTCACTCTGGAGACCAGGCTGGCCTGGAACTAACAGATTCCCCTGCCTCTGCCTCCCGAGTTCAAATTTATTTTTAAGAATAAACTTTGGAGCTGGCAATCACCATAGGTAGTTTCCCCAAATTAAGAAGCCCATGATTTTATGGTGAATATTATAATAAATAAATGTGGCCAGTTAGCTATGAGTAAATAAATCCTTTAGAGAAGCCTACATCATAAATACATTATACTTCATTTGACTACACAAGAAGAGTGTGGCACACTGTGAGCAGAATCATGAGCGAGAAGAAGCAGAGTGGTTGGTCACCACTGAAATAGATTCTTATCTGGAATTCATGCCCGTGCCATTGCTTATCTTTACCAAAGTACTTAACCTTTTGACAGGTTTTCCTATCCAAGATAGGACAAAACAAACATTGAGCTAGCAGTTTCACAGTAGAACTCATATTGTTGTCTTAATATTATTGATTATTAGATAAAAACTTAAACTTTATTTTTGTAACAAAATGCATATTTTTCCCCTCTGAGAAAGAAGTGATATTTAATTCCCCATTTACACTAGCAAGTATATAACAGGAGGTAATAGCAGTTCCAGAAATATCTGTTTTTGCCAGATAGTAGGTAACTAAAGATCCTCATTACAGAAATTTCGGTCAAATTCCATAAATCTGCAGACCAACCATAGCACCAGTGTGGACTAGTTAATACCCAATGACACTAATTTTTAATTTTCCATAGTGACATGCCAGTATTTCTGGATACTAACAATTGAAAAAACACCACAAATTTGTACATCTTCAGATCAAGAAGAAAACAAGACATGGATTTTCTAAACATTGTTTATTTTTGATAGCTTTTCAAAGATATTTTGCTTTAACATGAATTTTCTTATCAATGAAATAATCAAATAAACATACACTTTCAACTAAAATTTACTCCTCCCATGACCAATATGTATATAGGAGTAGATAGAATTTTAATATACTTAATTCCTTTTTTAGATAAAGTTTTCATTTATTCTTTGAGAATTTGACAACTGGTTATGGTGCAGAATAAGTATCAGTGGGGTGGCTCAGCCAGAAAGAGGAAATTCATATCACAATCACCACTCCAAGTTTCAAGGGCCATAATTGAAGAGTATGAGGAAAGATTATAGGAGCCAGAGTTCAGGGAGAAACAGTGTGTTCTGGACATGAAAGACCCTCTTAGTCATGAACTGTCAATAACTATTGTTGCCTTCACAAGATCATGCCAGTCAGCATTCCACAATAAAGTATAAAGGAGATCTTGAGTTCCCTCTTCTAATGGAGAAGCTGTGGATAGTTGATGACTTCTGAGGAAAAGGGAATCATTGTTTTATAAGAAATTGGTTCCTGTTAAGTCAAGTTTCTTGTACTGGCAAGTAAATGGACAACACAAACTGCAATCTAAAGAAGTGGGACAGGGAGGAGGAGGAAGAGGAGGAGAAGGAGGAAGAGGAGGAGGAGGAGGAGAAGGAGGAGGAGGAGGAGGAGAAGGAGAAGGAGGAGGAGGAGGAGGAGGAGGAGGAGGAGGAGGAGGAGGAGGAGGAGGAGAAGAAGAAGAAGAAGAAGAAGAAGAAGAAGAAGAAGAAGAAGAAGAAGAAGAAGAAGAAGAAGAAGAAGAAGAAGAAGAAGAAGAAGAAGAAGAAGAAGGAGGAGAAGAAGGAGAAGAAGACACAAAGTTAGGGATTATGAGATAGGTAGAGTGGTGGGTGGTTCTGGGAGGATTTAGCAGAACTCCTTAGAATTAACATGATCAAAATACACTGTAAGAAACTGTCAAAGAATTAATACAAATGTGCTATTAAAAACATTCCTTTGAATTTAGTGTCATAGTTTATTAGTGGGCCTATGTGTATACATAATTATCATGTTTTATAGAATGTTAGTATGTATAGTATTTCACTTTCTTCATAGACAACTGAATATAACTACAAAATGTTACTATGGTATTTATTCTTCATCAAATGAATCAGTGCATGTGTGTGTGTGCACATGTGTGTACGCGCATGCGCGCGTGCTCGTGTGTGTCTGTGTGTGTGTGTGTGTGTGTGTGTGTGGTTAGGGGGTATAGCTCATGTGCACATGAGCAGAGGTTAAAGGAAGATATTGACATCCCTGCTCTATCACTCTCTTCCTTATGCTCTTACAAAAGGATTTCTCACCAAATTTGAAGCTTGTCCTGATTTTTTATGCTTGGTTTGATTTGATTTGCTCGGCTAGAAAGACTGATCAGCAAGCTCTAAAGCAGCGGTTCTCAACCTTCCTAATGTTGTGTGCTTTAATATAGTTCCTCATGTTGTGGTGACCTCCAACCATAAAATTATTTTTGTTGTTACTTCACAACTATAATTTTGCTACTGTTATAAAATATAATGTAAATATCTGATGTGCAGATGATCTTAGGCGACTTCTGTGAAAAAAGATTGTTCCCCAGAAAGGATTGTGACCCACAGGTTGAGAACTGCTCTTCTAGCGCCTCTCTTCACCCCAGCCCCTACCCCACCATGGTAACTACAGGTGTGTCCCACTGCACCTGGATTTTATGTAGTTCCTAGTGATTTAAACTCACTTCTCAATAGTTGTATGGCAAATACACCCAGGCATCTCCTTGTTCCCTCATTTCATATTTTATGTTATTTCTTAGCTAAGCTGATATTAGTGTAAACCCTGAGCAAAGTTTGCCGAGTATACTATCAAGTATAGTACAAAAATATGCATTACTATAAGAGCCACACACAGAGTTATAATAGTGTACTTTATTGCAAAGGATAAAAGAGGGTCTACATTTAAGAAATAACAGGAGAGAAATAAGGGAACATAATAAGAACTATAAGATGTTAAGAATTCCTAAAGTCTTAGATGTTATATTGTTTTGACTTGGTTCAAACCATTTGTTTAATTTAGTCCTTGTATGAGGTTGTAGTAATGTTCTTCTCTTTAAGACAAGCTCATCAGGAAAGCGTTTCAGAAGAAGCGGGAGAATCCATACCCTCCATAGTAAAGTGGGTGGCGGTAGCCATAGCCTCCAAAGCCTCCAAAGCCACATCCACAGCCATAGCCAAAGCCTAGGTTTCCAAAGCCTCGGTAGCCATAGCCCAGGCCTCGGTAGCCATAGCCCAGGCCTCGGTAGCCATAGCCCAGGCCTCCATAGTAGCTGCCCAGGCCTCCATAGTAGCTGCCGTAAAAGTTCATGGTGTCAAGAGTGGCAATTTTAGTTTGTTGTTCAAGGAAAGCTCTAGAGTATGAGTGTCAGCCTGAGCAGAGGAGGTTTTTATACTCTGGCTGGAGCAGGTGACAAGTCATTTACATACCCTTCCTTTGTGTCAGTGTAGGTGTTACTTGCAATGTGGCAACTCATTGCTCTGCTATCTCCTGACACACAGAGGCCCCTATTCTCATTAAAATGCTTGACATTGCTTAATGTTCTATTTAGAAGGTCCTTGAAATTGTTGTTTTGCTTTTATGAGAAGAAATGGTTGACTAGCCAAAACACACATACTCCAAACACTGAATAAAATGGCTCATTATCAAGAGTATTTCATCATCTACCTGCGTTAGGGATTTTTTTGATATATAATTAGGCATTTCTTCCACTCTGTTACCCCTCAAATTGATAACTTCATTCCCAACTATGCCTATGGCTATTTGTTCAGCATACAGTTGTCAAATCTATACTTACCACAAAGCAAACCTACTTATCAAAAAGAACACTTTTTAAAATGCCTCACTTTGTGCTCTATTAAAACAGTCTAAGGCACAAAGACTCCATCATCTGTTGTGCACTTTATACCTGGAATCACAAAAGGGAAAATATGTCAGCTTTGCATTTTAAATACCATAACCTTTATAATAGTTTTATTTCACACCAACATCAGATTGTTTGACAGTAAAATATAGAACAAGTAATTGCAGAAACTGAGAGTGTGAAATCTTTCCTGTACACAAGCTTATCAGAGTCACAGTTTGGATTTTATTTCAAATCCCAGAACTCCTCTCTCAAACCATTCACAGTGTTCAAGCTGCAGAGCACACTTGCCTACATGTGTCACCCACTCAGCTGCTATCTTTCTTCACTTCTCCCTCTGTGCATGTGTGACTTCCCTTTCCATTACTCCTTTAGCTTTCTTCTTCCTCACTCAGATGCCTGCCAGAAACATGCAGGATAAGATAATGGCAGTGTATCTTTCCCTCTCTGGCTTCCTTTCACTTACCTTACCCAGTGCTTTGCTTTTTCCATCTCCTCTTCAGTTTGTGCACATGTCTGAACATGGGCTCAGGTGTCTGTTGTCCATGTGTGTGGCCATTTGGATTGATTTATCGAGGTTGCCATCAGGTATCCATTTCAAACACTCTCTACCTTACATTTGGGGAGAGGGTCTCTCACAGAACTTAGAATTCAAGAATTAACTAGTGTGTCTGGCCAGTGAGCCTCAAGGATGCTACTGCATGTTCCCAATCCTTAGGATTGTATAGATGTGCACCACCATGCCATGACTTTAATGTGAGAGTGCAGGGGATCCAATTTCAGATCCTCATACTTGCATAGTAGATAATCTCCAACTGTCCTCAGGCCTACAAAGATGTCCTTAATGCTAAATGGGATGAAAGTAAAATCTTCTTTAATGATTCTTTGCTGAAATATACTCATATGCATGGGATAACTTATAAGTTTCTTAGCTATAGCTGATTAAAACTGACCTAAGACCTAAATCTCAAAATAATAAATCTCTTAAAATTAAATTGGATTCAAAAGAAAACTTTTAGAAAAGAATATTATATGTTGGTATTATTATCATGATAAACTTTATCAACTATGTAATTTAGAGAAATAATATTAATTGCCCACAAATTGTTACAATAAAAAAACTCAGTTAGTTCACTATACAAGGCCCATGTAAAATTGAAATCTAAAATACAAATTCATTACTAAACATGATATCAAAAACTGGAACTGAAGATAAATATAGCAAAGAATGTGTGAGAGTTGTTGCTTAATAATTGTGTATTGTTTCTAGAAAAGTTTTAAAAAGACCATTAAAATGGGAACATACCATTTCATGAGTTGACATAAAACTTACATTGACTTTATATATAAATGAAACCTAATGAAAATATTTCTATGACATATAAGTTTTTAAATGATCCCAAATTACAAAACAGGGCTGAAATGGCCAATGAATCTTTAAAAGACAAATGTGAAGAATTTACATTAACTCATTTCAAGAGTTAATATTTTAGAATAATCAAAACAAAATGATACTGAAGTAATTTAAATTAGAGGATTTAGAGTTGATTTTATTGTCTTACAGATACTAGAAGGAAAATAACAGATTTTATCAATAGTTCTGGAACAAAGACATACCTACATGGAATAAGAAAAAAAAAACTTAATACTTTGGGTAATACTACACATAAAAGTTCTCCCAGATATGTTATAGATCTGAGTACAGTAATTTAAAGTTATTTTAAACTTTTGTAGTTTAAATCAAATCACAGAGTATAAAATAAAAATTACAAAAAAGTCAAATATCCAGAGAAAAGCATGCCAGATTTGTACATATTAAAGCATGACACTAAAAGTTGCAAAAGCAAATAAAAGACATTTAATATTAGTAAATTCAGAATTAACCAGATAGTGTTAATGATAACCACATATATGCAGTGTTATTTTGTCAACAGAAATAATAAAATTTTAGTAATTTGTTTTATTCTTCTCTCATACAATATATCCTGACAGCAGTTTCCCTCCCCTCCACCTCTCCTAATCTGCTCACCTCTGCCCTTCTCCCTCAGATTTGCTCCCTCTCCTCTTCCCTTCATGAAAGAGCAGGTCTCCTAGAGATATCAACCAAACATGACAGAACAAGATACAACAAGACAAGGCACAAACCTTCATATTGATATCTGGTAGACTAAGACTTACATTAATATGAGTTTTTACACGTTTCCCCATTCGAGCAACTCGAAAAATCTTTCTAGTACAGTGGAGGGCAATTCTAAGCATGCACAGTGGTTCAAGCCTGTAATCTTAGCCTTTGAGAGGTAGAGGCTGATGATGGTGCGTTTGAGTCCTGACAGAGGAAAATAACCAACTTCCAGGCAGGTCTAGACCATATACAACAAGACATGGTCTTAATGAAAATACCAATCTAGGTCAATTTTCAAATAACTTTCCAATTTATGACTGAATTTTAATTTCATCCCTTGTCAAATTACCAAGAAAATACACACAAGGCTTATAGTATAGTACAAAGTGTCCTATGCCAACACGTTTTGTTAACAGGCTTAAGTTAAAGTATAAAAAGCAACAACAAAAACTGTTGGGAAAAATTGTCAAAAGCTCTGAGTAATATTATGATGATATTATGCAAGTCCTACACAGGACAGCTAGCTAAAAGAGAATAAATACTAAGAACTTTCTGATAAGATTACTAGAATTTGGTTCAGTGATACAGTGTAAAGCTTCGTGGAGCTGCTTGATAAGCATTTCCTTACAATGATTAAGAATGGTATAGGTATTAACTAGAGATCATATAGCCAAGTAAGTTAATTTCAAGACTATTAGCCATTTATAACTAGAAATCAGGGGTTATAGAGTTTAAAAATCATTGCTATAAAATAGAGATCATACAAATATAGCTTTTATTAAGACTTTAGCAAGTCTTGTGTCATATTAAATGTCTTCTCACTAACTTTGGTGATAATTGATAGGTTTCCTAGAACTGGAAGTCACTAAAAGAGCCACTGGGAAAGACCAAGTATAGCTTTCTGTCTCTTGAACTTTAGCTATGATATTTATTTTTTCACTGACTTAATAAGAATAAATTGTTTCCTCAGAAGAAAAACAACTGCCTTCATCCCAAATGCTATAAAACAGATGAACAATAAGATATATGACTAACGTTAGGGCCACATTGCAATGCCACATTAAACACATTTAATGGAAAATGATTATAGAGATATTTTCCAATGTAAAATATACTGCAGAAATTTCAGATGACAAATTAGTATCTTGAGAGTGAAAGGAGAAATAACTGTTGTGGTAAAATATCCAATATTTATGGAATAACTCTAAATTACTATTGAACAGCTGTATGTGCACCGACAGCTCTTAAATCTTATGCCAACAAGCTTGTAAAGTGTATAATTCATCTTCTCTGCTTGCTATAAGTGGGAGATGGATTAGATACAATGAAACCTCAGAGACCCTGGATTTTTCTAATGTATCATTTTCTCAAGAATGTTAGGTCCCAACTCTGTGGCAGACACCAAAGGTCCAGTATCTTCCAGTGGAAAATTAAACGAAATACTAGTTTCTTAAAGCACCAGCCAGTGTCATATCTAGGGCTGAAGAAATTGCCACATCACAGAGTATACAGAGGGTCACTAGTTCCCAAAGTCACACCCAAGGTCTCCAAGATTGAAGCCTAAATAGCTGACTGTACAGACATGAGGTTTGAAATTGAAAGATATTTTAGCATATTCAGTGATAACGTGGTTAGCCTTTGATAATATATGTAGAATATTTATATACAACAATATACTTGAAGATGTCAGTAATTTATTTTAACAGTATGTGATGATTTTGCTTCATGACTATTAAAAAATTAATCAACAACATTTTACCACTTGTTCTTTTTGGTTGTGTTTCTATTTACAATAAGCTCACTTTGAGTACAAACATAGTATCTTTATGGCCTTCAGGGCTTCTGCATACTCCAGTTTTTAATAATACTTCATGTGTCTAAGCTGGCTTCTGAACCTCACATCACCCCTAGGGTTTGAATACGGAAGGTGTTCAGCGGCTCCACACTTTAGCCCTAGCCAGCACCCAGCTAAATTATTATATATGAACCTTCACTAAAGCAAACATGCTTGTCTCTTCTTCAGGTAGGAATACAGAGACTCAAACTCTACACTCAGACAAGGCCACTCCCAACATAGTATGTGCTAACCAATGGGCATTTTCAGGGTCACCGGCTCTTCCGCTGCTTGTGCCTTTTTATATGTAACTTGCACCCCTCATTAAACTTTAGATGCCCCCTGACATGTTTCCCGAGTTCCCGTGTACTTGTCTGACTCACAGGAGGTCTACCAAAGATGGCCAGGATGCCCTAAACCCATAGCTCGGTCCTGCAATGCTGTGCTCCTGCCATATCCCTCGGCCTGGAGCAGGTTCCATGGGCAGCCACTGGACTCCATGCAGGGGACCTGCAGCTGGGACATGTGCATGGCAGGAGAATTTCACTGGGGACCACAGTGAGGTACCTTATATATATTTCTAAAGCTGATAGCAAGACTATCAACAAATAAATTACCATGCACTTATACACTGGATTTTGAAATGAGATTTCATTCTCACTGAATGAGTGGTATTCAAGGAAAAAAAATAAACTTCATTTACCTTATAAGACTCATTTCAAACATATTTGTCTTTAACTTTCTTCTACTGTTTATTATATTAAGGTTTTTTGGTGAGAATCTAAGGACAACTTAGCATCTATTTATATATATATACACAATTGTGTGTGTTTATGTATATGTTAAAGACAACATAATAATATCTAGTAGATTCTGCACTGAACTTATATTTTGTCCATTGGGAATCTAGCACAGAACAACTGCTCAATATGTCTTCCAAATGAACAAACACATCTTCATTTGATTCTATTACAGGCATGTATCTTCAACACTACAGAAGTGTATTGGTGTCTTGGAGGCAACAAGGGTCTGCTTTCACTACAAGTTCACTAATAGTCTTCACCCAAACTCAAGAAATGTTCTGATTCCTTATGCATCATAGTAAAGAGTCAAATTTCCATTAAAAGCATCCCTAAACCTGCCGATGTACCAAAACAGAATTCTCTTAGTACAGCAATTTTCCCGTTTGCTGTACTTCACACCAAACTTAGAGTTGAAAAAGTCATCTTAAGTCCAGATCACAGCTAGAAAAAAGAATCAACATTCCTGTTACTTCTATAAAAAGACATGAACAATTTGGTAATGTTCATGGGGATCTTAAATACTATGAAATCAGCTCACATAATAAAAATTCAAAGAGTTGTGAAGTCAAAGTACTATTAAATTAGCCAAGTTTAGCTATTTCTTGAGATAGTTTGCCCTAGTCACTTAAAACTGCCACTAGCAGTTGGGGAAACTTTCACTTCAGACAGAAGTTCTAATTTTCTTATTAGACATATCATTTTATCAGAGGATAGGTGTTGAATACGTGCTGTCATTAAAAACGTCATTTAAAATAATCATTGGGTAAATGGGACCAATTGATATGTAATGAACTTTGATGGATTAATCTTAGTTTCACCCAGAATTGGCCTATAATCTAGAATTTCAGTCTGTGTTCTGATGCTTCTATGGCTGTTCATACCAGAATTATGGGAACCTATTACAGAATGAAAGAATGTATTAGAAAACTATGCAGGAACAGATCTAAGAGTGCCCTTTTCTAGAGCCAGAAATACATGGATTATCCAGTAGAAATCATTTCCAAATTTCTCACAATCAAAATCACAGTCCATATGTGGAAAGCAGGAGCTAAAGCCACATCCTATTTGGGGGAACTACTTCTAGAACCACAAAACCATTGTGGGCTCAGCTGAGGCTCCTGTTGCTGCTCTTATTGTCCAGGTTCATGAGTTTGCACAGAGGTTATCCAAGTTTTCACACGGACCAGTACCAAAGGAGAGGCTTTCAGCCACCCTCGGGGTGCAGGAACCAAATCATGTTGACATACTTCAAGTTCATTCCAATCGAAGGCTGTTTTAATACAGTAGAGAAAAAATCCATTTAAACTATTCTTCTCTTAATGAGATGAGATCCAATTAAGGAGGCTTGCATTTTTAATTTGATTTGCCTGCTGAGCTTGCTTTCCGTGAAACCTATTGTGCTCATAATGAGAAGCGTTGATGCACTCTGTAAATTCAGATGTGACTTAACCTCCCAGTCAACTCTGTACCAGCCTAAGCATCCCTCTCATTGCATCATTTCAGGTGTGTCTCTCAGTCTAGTCCTTTTCTTGGTGTTTATCTTTCACCGAATCGAATGAATCTCACTTCATTAATGCTCTATGCATTAACATTTCAGTCCCCGAAGGACCACATTGGCATCAGGGGTCCCTATTGATCATAATGATGAGGCAGAATTCCCACAAGCCAGTAACTTCAAACTGTCATAACATTCCAACATGGTACATTGCCCTTCTGTTTGTGTGATTTTGGGAGGCTGGTGAGCAACCTCCCTGCACTTCCAGTCCCATAAAATACAGCCACATGATTATGTACAACATGAATAACCTGATAATGAGAAAATGACTACCTCATAGATTTATTGATTTACTATTCTATAATTTTTGTCTTCATTTTAGAATGTGTTCCAACTCGCCCCAAATCTGTATGGTGCCATGTGATCACAGCACAGCATCTCACAGCTTCTGCTTCTGCCTCTCTGGTTGCATCACTTTTTTTTATCTTGTGCATTAATCTTGTGTTATTTTGTTCACTGTGGTCCCTAAGTATATGAAACCACTGCCTGTTTTGTCAGTAGGTTGCCACCATGTGACTGCCCATGAAACAAAATTAAAAATCACTAGGGACTGCAGAGGTGGAAATCTGTGAGGGTTATTGTCCACAATCAATTTCCAGTTTCACTATGGAGACAATCTCGAATACCAACAACAAAGTAAAGGAAATGATTAAAGAAATTACCTCACTGAAGACAATGATATTGACAAAGTTAGAGAAGGACTGTACCAGGTATGGAGAGATGTCTATTGACCTGGATTGAGGGTCATGTGCAGGACAATAACCTTCTGCACCATCATGATCACAGCCAAACAAAAATTAAATGAGATATTGTTTTTAATATCTTTTAATGCAAATTACATAATTTCCTCCTCTGTTTCCTCCCTTCAGCCTTCCCATGCCCCACATTCTTAAGCTGATAGCCTCTTTTTCTTTATTATTGTTACATATATGCATGTGTATACAAATATAAATACATAAATATAATCTGCTGAGTCTGATTTTTCTTGTGTGTGTATGGTTAAAAGACTGACTATTCTACATTGGATACCCTATAAGGGGATTCATCCCTAGAGGCAGTTAACTCTCCTTACGCCAGCAGTCATGAGTTGCTGCAATTCTTTGTCTAGCAGTAGGACTCCATGAGATTTTCCCCCTTCTATGTTGTCCATCAATATTGTCATTGTTCACATCTTGTTTATGCAGACTGGCATTATGGCTCTTCCAACCTTTCTACCATTCTTCTTCATTGTTCCCTGATCCACAGATGCTTGCATTGTGATGTAGATATGTCCACTGGGGGAATGGGGTCCCCATGCTCTGTTGGTCTCCGCATTGTGTCCAATTATGGTTTTCTGTGATACTCTTAGCTTTGTGAAAAGAGCAGCTTATTTGATGAGTGATGGCAGCAACACATATTTATGGATATAAGGTGGAAAATTAGAAATTTTCTGAGGAATTATGTTTGTTTAGCAAAGTAGCAGATTCTTTTCTAAGGTTCACGACCTCACTAGCCTCAGAAAGTTGGCTTGGTTTCCAGTATCTATAATTCCAGGACTGATTTCCCTCTGTGTCCTAAGTGTGTGGTGTCTTCAGCTATAGAGGCCCATTCCTGAGAGGCATCCAAGGGATATATGAACAGTCTACGTTATTTCATCCCAAATATAAATGGTGTACCTCTCTTCATATGCAAGGAAGGAGGCATCAATGTTTAAGCTCTACTGTATGAAGAGGACCATTATTTGGCAGGCTGTCCCAATCACTGAGGAAAATATGATGCAATTTTAAGGAGGCTTGCAACATCTGAGACCATCAAGTACCTATTTAGGACTGGGATGATGTCGCCAAGCAGTGTTTAAGTGACAGCTGGAAGAAAACATTCAAGAAATTTGAGCATGACTTCAAAGGGATTACCAAGGGCAAGGAGGATGAAAGAAATCAAGAAGTCTGTGGTGGCGAAGGCAAGTAGATGAGGTATAGATGAGGATGATATTCAGTCACTCCTGTAGGTGGTGTCTGAAGAATTGGCTAATAAAACAAGGACACATAGCTGAAAAGTATCAGGAATTTAAATCTGTTGATAAGAAAAGTGTCCCCAAATATGTTAAAGAAAAAAAGCTTAGTAGAATTTTTTGAAGCTTTAAGAAGCTTCTTCAAGTGCATGAAAACATGGACCTCAGCACTAAAGTGTTTTAAGTAATTGAGGGAACTATTTGTGACTTATTATCTGCTTATAAACTAATGGATAATAGTAATAGAAATAGTAACAATAATGATAATAATAAACATAAACTTGGTAGATCAGGTGGCTCAGTGGGTAATGGTGCTTGCTCCTAAGTCTGCTAATCAGAGTGCAATCCTCAAGAAACACGTGGTGGAAGGAGAGAATCAACTCCTGCAAGTTGATCTCTGAACTCCAGAAATATGCTTCATCTTGGGCTTGTCCTCATGCTGCACCCATATACACAGAAAATAAATAAAGTAATACAATTGCATTTTAAATTATATTTAAAACAAGAAACAAAACAGGCAAACTACCAGAAGTGATTCTGAAAAGAGTGGCATGTCTGCCACCAGATACTCAGGTATTTCAGGTGGGTTTCAGCGGATATCATGGTTCCATAGGAGATATCAGCTCCTTGTGTGTCATTGCCCCTGTGGACCCTTAAGTGAACCAAAAGAGAGGGAAGGTCATGACCGTGACCAGGTAGGTGTAGCTCATAGGCTCATGCATGATATGTATCTTAGATCTAACGCAAAATAGCTTTTAAAATTAAATAAAACAACACACTCTGTCAATAATAGGAAAGGGTAATGACATAAAAAAGAAAATATTAATGTAGAATATGGTTATATTCTAAATTGTTATTATAAAAGAATCAACTTTAAAACATGAAACATAATAAATAAAATATTTACAGAGATCATTTTTCTTTATTGCTGAAGAAATGCTTAGGAAACAATGACTTAGTTCAAGTATACAGTGTTTATCAAGTCTAAGGTAACATCTCAAGCCTTCATATTGACTCCCTCAACTAACTCAGCAGCCTTCACTGAAGTTATTTCTCTTCCTAAACACAGTTCAACAAACTTTTAAAATGTTTTATGCCACATTTCATTGTATCTTTTATATGTTTAAAATACACTAAGTGCTACCAGTACGGTGTAATAATCTGTAATATTCATATTGGAACATATTAACAATGTTTGTAGACTAATAGAGAAAGGGTGGGTTGTATGATCTACTTGAGTTGTAGGGAACACAGTCTAGGCTATGTAAGAGTACTCCCTGATGTCCACACAGTGGAATATTCTTCTGATGGTATATCGCTCAGAGTGAGTCTTTATAGGATTTGAGGCATGGCTATGTTTCTATATATTCAAGATTCAGTATACTTCTTAGCTCACATAAGCTTCAATACTATACAAAGTTGGAACTCAAAATGAATAGGGCAATTATGTAGGAATAAAAATATTGTTAGAGTTCTATATCATTCAAAATTTTCACAATTTCTCATGTTTTTTTTAACATTTAGTAGCTGGTCTTTTAAGCATGAGAATATTGAGGTGCACTTTATGGTAGACAATCAGCACAATAATATTCATTGTTGTTATTGATGTTTAGGTAAGAGCAAGGAATAAGATATTTCATATTCTTCATTCACTAGTAATTTAAACTTCATACCAGAAAGTAATAAAATTACATGTTTCTACTGAAATTGTTATGTGTACAAAGCCGAAACACCTTTATAATTTTGTTGTGAGATGTATTGATTTAATTCAAACTTTTGCTGTTACTTTGTTTACAGTATATACGCTATTATGAAATGTTTCTTTATTTTTCTCTTCTATTCTGGCCCCTTTCTACCACCACTCTTCATTCTGATGTTACATAAATAAGTACAGTATAAAATGGACAAATAATTCCTAATTACTATGGCCAATATCATGAAAAAAATACAAAAATTATAATAAATTATAATCTATTACTATAACTTTGATAGGGTATGAAATATCTGATTTTAAAAAGTGGGAGTCAAATATTTAAGAGAATCAAAAGTGGAAGCAGCTAGGGCCTTCAGCCATCTGCTTTTTCTGGGATTGTGCCAGAATAAATACTGAACATGTCAAAAGTCAAGAAAACTTTGAGTGCTCAGTAAAGCAGTCTGGTTGGTCACCTTTCCATTAATGAGTATCCGAGAGGGTCAAAGCATAATAACAAAGAAACATGGTTATATATGCATTGAGTATACCAAGTGGAACAAAAAACAGTAATTTTACCTCAAGTAAGTAGTACTACTAAAACCTATTTGAAATTCCAGTTTTAATGGAGGCAAATGAAAATTCTATGCAACTTTCTTGCCTAACAAAGAGTTAGCAAACTATAGTCTGTGAAACAAGCCTGATGAATTTCTATTTTTCATTATAGAATTTTTAAATGTCTATTAGAAAATATAAGTTGTGGTTAATCTCAACTGTCAGCTTGGTGAGATCTGAAATAAAATGTGAGTCTTCAGTCATGCTTGTGAGGGATTATCTTGATTAGGTTAAGTGAGGTCAAAAGTCTTGCTCACTGTGTGCGGCATTATTCTTTCAGCTAGGATCATGGGCTGCATAAAACACAAAGAAGGCCAGTTGCACAAGAAACATTTGTTTCTCTCTCTCCTTATTTTCTATGGATGCAGTGTGATCAGATACCCCAAACTTCTACCTCTGTAGTCTGCCCGCCTTGAACTGTCAAACAAGCTTTGAACTTTCAATCCTTGAGTTTGCTTCTTGTTGAGTGTCTTATCATAGTAGCAGGAAATAAACCAAGATGACACACCAAGAATATTTGTTCTTGTTTTTATTTTTAGTTGGTCAAGAGTTTACAGTATATATTCTTGGCAATCTGCATTGGCTTTCAAATATTGCAGTGATGCTTCACATGAATGGCAGGTGCCCAGTCAGCATATTCTTACATTGCTTCTCATTTTCCTCAAAACATTTCTCATAACAAGTCCTTCTTACTATGGATACGTTGTTATTATAACATTATTTTATCAACATTCAAAAATTGCTTCTTTCTTTCATATTAAAGCATGTATCACATATTTCAGTTTGGCCTCTTCATTCTTTGATTTTTTTAATATTTTATATTCCTTTCCATCTCATTTCAGTCACTTTCTATCACTTAACTATCATGGTTTCTCATTTGCTTGCATCTCTTCAGCTAATTCATGTAAGGACTAGATTGTACTAAGTCTCCTGATAACCCTCGCTGGCATGCTTCAATTTTTTTTGTTTTCTTTTTCTATAACATCATAATTACTATATCGTATAGATTGCCTTCTCTGCCTTGATCAATCATTTCTATTCATATGGCATCTGTTTTCACACCTTAGTCTTTAACGAATTAATTATAGATATTTTATATATCACTATTATTTATTATTATTATTAATTATTATTATTATTTCTATGGTTTAATTCATTTGGATCTGGTAACTATTTTATTTCATAAGGATATATTTTCCTTGCATTAGGCAAGATTTACACATTTTTGATAAAAGTTGAATATGTTATAATAGATAATAAAATCTGAGATGCACACATTATTATTATAACTTCACTTAATGTATATAATGGATTAGTTCTATTTTTCTGAGGAAATAAAATAAAAATAAAATGGTAAAGATTTTTTTTTTTGTTTTTTCCGTTTACAAATGAATCAATTTATAGTCTAGTTTGTATATTTCAGTATTTCTATTATTTTTCTATAATAGATACCCTATTTCTTCCAGTTTCTTCTGAATAATCAGAAGAAAGATGCACCTGTCATATTTAATAACCTATCAAATATACCACGATGCTTTCTAAAATTAGACCTTCCACATAAATGGACCCAGCTAAATTCTCCTATCAGAATATAGTGCACACTCTTCATGCATGGCATGGACACCAAATGGCTCTGAGCATGTACTTTCTTTCTTCTTTCTCATTTGATAGACAACAGTTTTTAACTTGTTTCATCTCTTCTGTGGTGAGTTTTTATTTGGAGTTACATTCAAGAATGATCAAACTAAATCTGACTGTGCTGATCTGTGTTTTCTCTCTTCAAAATTGTCAAAGTACGTAATTGTCCTCATAGGAATGGAATTTTGCTCATTTATCTCAGTATTCTCAGTAGTTCTCATTGTCTTTACAATGAATGACAAAATAACTAGGAAAAATATCTTCTAAATTGAGACGAATATGAAATGACTACTCTCTGGCACTATTTCAATAAATTTCATTCTGAAGACACGGATAAACATAGAATATATTTTCTCTGAGTAGATTGCAGAATGTGAATGCATATTGAGAAAAGCATGAATAAAAATGTAGCCAAGTATAAGCAAGAAGGAATCACATCTAGACAATAAAAGGCTTCTGTACATCCATCGAGAAAGTCAAAATCAATCCATAATTTTAGAGGTATGAAAGATAAATAGATTTTGAAATATGGAAAAAAAGACACTCTAGAAATACATATGGAGGTAAAAGATTCATTTTTCCTATTTAATGTAGTTTAAACTCTGACAATGTAACTCTAAAAAATAATAAAAGGAATTTAAAATTGGATACTAAATTTTAATGAAAACGTTTCAAAATGCAATTCAGAATTCTTGGCAGGCATGAATGTCACTTAAAATTAATAAAAATGAAAGAGTTTTTGCTAAATGTACTAAAGATTTCAATGTATTAAGTAGCAACGCCTGCACACTTAAGGCCTACGGCTCACAGAGTTGGAACAATGACCCCTAGCAGAACATTTTCCCAATAATGCAATCTCTGAGGACTTTTAAGACGTATCAAAAGACCTTGTTTCTGCAGTTTCCTCCAGAACTCATTGAAGAGCACACATCCTCAATCACTGGGATTGCTGCTGAAAAAGGCTGGCTGAACAGACTTTAATTGGGCTACCTGAGTCTTCCTTTGAACTAAGTCCCATCCTTGACTAATAAGAACTACAACTCTCATCCCTTATAATTTGTCTCTGAGAAAGCTCATCCTACCAAATGAATTTACTGCTTGTTCTCGCCAGGACTTCACTATGCATACTTCACCTCATCTCATAGAAACATTTACAGTAGGGGGGGTGGAAATCATAATTTTACAACCTCCTCTGCTCTCTTCTTGTTTTTTGAGACAGGGTTTCTCTGTTGTATATCTGGCTATCCTGGAAATCGCTCAAGAAAATGAAGGCCTTAATATCTGTTTGTGCCATTTGCCAAGCTTGAAAAATGTCCTCTTCCTGGAGCTAAGAGTAGCCTGTTTCTCTTTTAGGTGACATTGACCAAATCCAGATGGCATAATCATGTATACCATCCTCCTCCACTCTTGTCAGTGTCCATTTCTTTGATTGCTTAAGCCCCCCTGGCTGACACACCCTTTGTTCTCTCTAAAATAGCTGGGCACCTCTGGAAGGAACACAGTGAGCTCTGGTCTACTGAGGCTCTTTCCCCATATGCATCTATACTGAGAATCTGCCATACTTCGCATCGTCCGTTTCTCCACGACACTGAATGCTGAATTATTATTGTAAGAGAATCTCCCTCCCCAATTGCATAAAACACAAAACTTAATCAGATACGGTGGCTCATGCATTCAAATGTCATCACATGGGAGGCATCTGAGCAGCTGAAGCTACAGTATGGCAGTGTTTCAAAGAAGAAACAACCTCAAAATACCATAAGGTTCATAATGTAGAACATGAGAGTAGTGCTACACAAAACAATGTACAGCTTCTGAGATATAGAAGATTGACAACCATTCAGTCCAACCTACAGGGACAGTAGTACATCTGTAGGAAAAGTGAGGCCAGCGTGCACAGCCATAGGTCTCAATAGCCGCGTGACTGCAGCTACAGAACCAGCACCCGGTTAACCAAGACTGAATCTAAGATCACTACAACAGGGAACACATTATTTCACTATATAGAGGCTGAGGACTTAGGTTGATAGTGAATATACTAAAAGTAAAAACTACCCCCAAACAAGAGTGCTGCCTTTTATTTCCATTCAAAGTATGTGACATTTCAAACCTCAAGAACTTCTCTCGCTTTGGAAATAAATTTCTGGTGAAAATCGGGACCATTAGCTCATGTTTTTGTTACTTAAGGGTAGTTTTAACCATGCATGAAGTCAATTTTTCCAGTGAATTTGAATTATTTGATTGTTGCAACAATAAGCTTCAGTATGGATAATTAGATCTTGATTTCAGAGCTAATACCCACACACTTCTACATTGAAAATGCAATATTCAAATCCTTTGCAGTTTATCCCTGGAGATGCCCGGAATTTTGATTAAACAATTGATATTCCTTTCAATTTGACTAAGATAAAGTTTCAAGTTTTGCTAATTATCACATCTTGTTTCTTTTACATTTTCAATAAATTAACATAGAAATCATGAAAATATTATGCATACTTCTAGAAGCTTGAAAAAAGACCGAATTTATTCAGAGGAAACGTTTGGTCATCCTGTTGTATGCTAATTCTATCTCCCTTTACCAAGTTAAATTCTACTTAAATTGTACTCAAGAACTATTTTAACATGCCCTTGCTTCTTTTCCCCTACTTTCCGCAAAACATCCATCCCATTCAGAAGGAAGCAACCACTTGTTTGGGAAACTGCAGTTCGTATTTAAATTCCTATCTTGTGCTTCTAGCATCCTATTAAATGGTTTTACAGGAATATATATAAGAATATGTTTTCTGTGTTATTTCTATCAAATATACTAGAGTTCAATCACTACTAATTGAATTTTTATTGAATTAAAGATTATTTGTCATACTTTAAGATGAGAAGTAAATGTTTACTTCATTCAAGCCTGCTATTTCATTATAGTTACAAGTGTGTATATGTGTACATACAATCAGTTTGTGGGGAGGGGTGTATGTGTGTGTGTGTGTGTGTGTGTAGGAGCAAAGTTATACACATAAAGTTCAAAATAAAAATATGTCCAAAAACTCATTTAGTTTTAGTATTTCATTATTAGTTTTTAGGGGAGGAAGAGCTATGATGTGCAAGATTATCCAAAAACTGGAAGTTCTAGAGAATATGTAAACCAAGTAAATATGTACTCCACAGTAAAAATTCAAGAGAAAGAAAAACTAATTCTAAACTGTAAGACCAAAAAAGATGTAAGTGTATCCAGAACAGACAATCTCTGGAGAGAATACTGAAGAGTAAATATGTTCTTTTATATTACAAATGGCTTTTGGGTATTTCCAGTTATGATGAAACACTCTGTGACTCATCCATGGTACTATTACCCACGTGCTTTCAATTGCTATAATAAAATGTCATGACCAAGAACACCTTAGTGGACAAAGACATTATTATGGTTTAAGGATCCAGGAGGATAGAATAGTCTATAATGGCTGGGAAGGCATGACATGATAGCAAGCGCAAGAAGCTGGGTTATTGCATTTTATAACAACACAAGAAGAAGAGAGAAAGAGGGAGAAATGTGGGAGAAGCTATAAACCCCTAAAGCCCATTTCCAGTGTCTTACTTCTTGCATCAAAGCTGCACATCCCAAAGGTCCCATAACATCCTTGAACAATGCTACCAATGGGAACCAAGTGTTCTAATATATGAGCCTATGGGGATATTTTTCATCCAAGCCATCCACAAATCCCTCTTATAAGTTGCTGATCTTGTTGTAAAAAATAGTTTATAACCAGACTCAGAAGAGAACTTAAAGATACTCTTTGGGGAGTCAAAACCAAAAAACAAGCAGCCAATGAGCTGAAAATATTACCAGGAAGTGCAAGGAATGGAAAGGAAAACATACACTTACAGGCGAGCACAAATAAAATGAGATACTCCAGAATAGAAAGTGACCAGAATGGGCAAAGAGAAAAGAACTGGGTGCATGATAGCCCTCTTTCTGGGTAACAAGGAAGTAGGCAACAACAGCAGTGTTTTTTAGCTTCATTTTTTTAGCCAACCAAGGAGAAATTTCTAACAGTAACAGAATTTCATTAAGCCATAGTGACAACTATGAATTCTTCTGGGTGTTCTAGAACTCAGAATGCACCTAAGATAGGAAAGAATATCACCTACGAGCATTATTGTTCACAGTTCACTTTTTAATTTTATTAGCTTTGTTCCGGGAAGCCCTAAACAGTATCTGTCAGTTTACTTTTGGTTAGGTTAACTGTGGGCCAGTTTAAATTCTTGTCATTGTCTTGTCTTTAATATTGCCATGTGCTGTAAGCAGCCTATTGAGCTGTATTCTATACTGAGGCATATTTGCAGGTTGATTTTTACTTATCATGGAGGGTCAGGTCTTGAATATGAGCTACAGGGAGGTTGGGGTTTTCTATTAGTGTTCAGAATTTGCTTTCACTGACCAATGATTATGTCATTTGTCTCAGAGGAAGCTGACATACTTACAATCGCATAATTGGTGCCTGTGAAGGAAAGGGCAGTAAAAGGGCCTTTAATTGCTCTTTTTTTCCTTTTTAGCAACCTTCATCATGACTATAAAAGTTATTATTTTTTGGAATTATTATTTGGTATCAGGATGACCTTTGTGTAAAAATCTTTAAAAGAAACTAGGTTATAATATAGTTCTATGTGATAAGGATTAAAATTGGTATCATAGCTTTAGCAGTGAATATGGAGAGAGGGAGATTAAAGATAGTATGCAGATAAATTAAAATCATAACTTCATTTCATTATGCCTCTATACATCCATAGTCATTAGTAGTAGCCTAGTGTCTGCGATCTGAGCTTAGACAGGAGGCTTCATTTGCTCAGTGGACACAAAGTTAACTCAGATTGAGGACTGAAAAGCATTTGCATTATTTAATAATTCTTTATTGTTGTATAACAGATTCTTCAGATTGAAAAGTTTCATCCTGCAGGGAAGCTCTTTATGCAGGTAGGGAAAGAATTCAAAATAGCTTCAGAAAATCCCTGAAACTAACTAGATTCACTAGGGCCCTCCCCTGAGATTAAGCAATAAAACTGATTAGAGTCATTCTCACACAAGCCAAGCTACAAAGATTATGAAACAAGACCAGGTCCTTGGAAGAAATAGAAACCAGCAAGATGAATGGAAAAGGTTTGGACCAACTGAGTCACTTGGAAAAGACACTTTCCAAACTGTACTTTTGGTCTGTTGTGAGTTTCCTATATGGGGTGAGTAAAGGTATGCGTGTGTAGCATCTCATCAGGAAAAGTTTTGTTATCCAACATTAGTCTAAATGGAGTTTTAAAATTCTTATCATCACCATGACTACATCTAAACGCTTGTTACCTGTAAGAGTATATGAATAAAATGAATCATTTTAGCACTTTAGTCACCAGCCAATGAAACTCTAAATCACCTGTGTAACACATATATTGCCGAACAAATACATGTATTAACAATTAAGAGAGCCCCATTGCCGAGTGAACTTTAAGCTTCATGAACAATAACAAGTATTGTTTGAAGCTCCCAAATTTCATAATAATTTGTTATGTTTCATTTTTGTGACAATAGTTAACAGATATAAAAACAGCAGGGTGAATTAAAATTAGATTATGGCACATCAGAGCCACAGTATTATACTGTAATAGGAAATCCTCTTGTGCATGAAGCACAATCTCTTCAGTGATCTTAACATAAATACATAATTTCTATGGGTTAGGACATTATTCAAGTAATAGTCATCTTCAGGAAAAGTGTATTTGATAAGCAAACTAAAAAGACTAGGAAAACTATATTTTATGTAAAGCCGATAATTTGTGGTGATAAAGTCATCTAATCAGAAATAATAGAAAACATATGGCAAAAAGTTTTTGTCTTTTCTTTTCTGAAACAAAAAAGTTTATGCTTCAAAATACTTCAATATTGACCGTAAAATATCTTTGCAAATATTATTAATATGTGGATGATAATTACATGGAATTATAAATTTAAAAGCAGTGTCTGCAGATGCTCTTTTGACGTCAGTATCTCATGCGCAGTGCCAATGCAAACTGTATGAAAACTTCATATATTTTGACTAAAGCATGATTCCACTTCTCACAGATAGCTACAGCAGTTGCATCTTTCTTCACGGTTTGTTAGCTTTCAAGGCTTGCAGTTATCTTGCGTTTCCTGTCATTGTGACTGGAGGTGTCAGTTCTAGGTTATTTTGAACTGTGTCTCCTTAAAACTCAGTTCACTAAGTGTCAATCTAATCAAGGGCACAGAATTAGATCCTGGACGATATTGTCAGGAAAACTGTAACAATGTTTTGGAGGAAGAAAGTCAAACTTAAAACATGTTATTTTCTTTATTATTGTTCTTATATACATCTTCCAAAATTCTAATTGGAAAGTATTACTTGTCAATTATCTGTCACCAATAACTGTGTTTAGCCTGATAACTAGTAATGATCATTGCCCTTGACTGTTTATTCACGTTTTCCTCTCATTCAGCAGCCTTTCCTCACTCCTGAACAATACCTGTGCTGCTCACCTCACTGCTTGTGCCTTTGACCAATAAGTCCGTATCTCAACCTCTTTTTTAAGGTTCAGGTGTACTTTCATAGACTCTGTCTACATTCTTTGAAACTTACTGTGCAGTTTCACACCAAAGAGCTTTTAACTTTGGTGCTGACTTCTATAATTTTGGCTCAGAGAACTAAACAAGTGGTTACAGCTCAGCTAGCCCTTGACCTTAACTCATCGGCAGCTGTGAATGTGCTCTGGCAGTTATAACTCACCTAAGGTCACACTCATACCCTGTTTTTGCTATTTGGAAAATAATCTAAATATTATGTCATTTTAATTGAGGGTATTATCGTTTTAACTTTTTTAAAAAAATAAATTGGCTCTTTAACAATTCCATACAAATATATAATGCATTTTTGGCTTTCTAGCCTCAAAATGAATTTAAAAAATACAAATGTGTAAAAATTAATAGAATTATTCATATTTTATCTCTGTTTTTGTTATTGAGAAACAGATGTTATTTGGTAGAATCACTTTTCTAGGTGAATATTCACTATGTATAGTGATGGATTACATAAACACCCAGTATATCCTGTTCAATAAAGTAGGTCACTTTTAAGTCCCTGAATGACAGTATAAATACTTGGTAATGAATTGGATAGAACTTCAAAACGGACAAGGCATAAAGGAATGATTTCTATATGAACACCTACTGCCTTTGTTATTAAAATCATTCACTTTTGAGAAAACCACAATCCTTGAGTTTGATTCCACTTGTAAATTTATCTTAGAAGAAATTAGTACTATTTGGTCACTTTCTAAAATTCGAGTTTCAAAGTTGCATACAGACATTTTTTATCTGAATTCAATTCAGTTTTCTTTTCTCCTGGAGAAGCTAAGCATGAAATAGCTATTTTCATGTCATTCAGTTTTCTCATTGTTTCATAAGAGTGTGAGAGACACACGGAACACAGACTAAGCAGCACATGTGGGCAGCATCCTGGTGATGCTCAAACAATAACCACGCTTAAAGGACAAATGTGCCAAAATATTCCCTTTCATTAGACACTGAGTTCAAAATGGACAGTACATGAGAATATTAATATGTAGATCAAGTGTCATGGATTCACAGGAATTAAGGTTAAGCATATTCTCTTTCAGAATACCAAATAAGAGAGACACAAAAATAACTAAACATTTATATGATGGAAAGACAGAACTACTGGACAGAGTAGTATAAACTCAGATATAATATAGCATACTCACAATGTAAGAAACATTTTCAAGGTAATACTTTATACAATATCCCAAAATTTGGAATGAAAATTCTAATAAGAAAAATAAAACAATATAACAATACGAAGAATGCTCAGAATGGATGTTTATTGGGGTAACATGCTGAGAAACAACACAAAACGAACAAAGGAAAAATCTTCAGCTTGGTAGGGTGATGGTAGCCAGTTGAATAATAGATTCTGGATGGGATTAGGAGCGCATTGCAGGTGGCCTTGCTTCAGTAAAATCCAGAGGACCAGTATCTGCCATAGAAAGAGGGACGGAAGTAGCCATAGCCACCATAGACCCCGAGGCCATAGCTGGAGCCATAGCCATAGCCCAGGCCTTTGAAGCCACCAAGGCCGCAGCCAAGTCCACCATAGTAGTTGCCATAGTAGTAGCTCATTGTTTCTGGGATTCTGGACTTGGTGTGCTGTTGAAGCTGAGTTTCTGGAGAATGAATGTCACCTCTGTGCTTGGTCTTTTATAGTGTTCCAGTGCAGGTGTGGCAAACCACAACAAAGAACTATCATTCTCTTTAAAAATATGTCTTTGCTGAAAAACAAAACCATTAAGTCACATATTAAAGATATTATGTTCACATATTAAAGATGCTTCCAAGATAAATGAAGGCATTGGTCCTTTGAACTTAGTTTTATTTTTATCCTCAAAAATAGTCTTTATTACTTAACAGTCAGTCACATCATACTCTGACAAATTGTACTCTGCATTGGGTATCAAGCTCCTTTACTTCAGATATCCTGGAACTATTATCATTGTGGTTTCTATCTCTATTTTACCTCTGATTGGATTCTTCTTAAAAACAGCCTTCTTTCTTGAATGAACAAATAAAGTAAACAACATTATAAAATGCCCATAAATGAATAAGGTTAGTTTAAAATAATGGAAAAGTATATTTTCAGGAAGAGCATGATTATAGCACTTTGATGATAGCATTTGGCTTTACTAGTATGCTTGTAAATTAGTGTAATAAACTTTTTAATTTTACTTACAATTTTATACATACATTTTGATTATATTCTTTCTCCTCAACTCCTTTCAGAGCCTCCCTGCTTACTATCTACCTAGTTTCTCCCCACTTATTAAAATCAAAAGAAGAAAAGCGAAATACAAAAATCAAAACATACATACTTAAAAGAACAAAGAAAAAGAAAGACAGAAATCACATTTATCATAGATCCAACTAAACTCTTGGAAATATACTCTATATCTGCTTTACAAAGGACTCTACCTCTCATTACAGGGATGCTTGCTAATCCATGTTCATTGTTATTGACTATTGTTCAATGACTATTCATGGTAGTCAGAATTTGGAAACAGCTGAGATGTCCATCCTTTTTATGATAAACTTATACACATCTTATCTGCAAACATGGTAACTGACCCAAGTTCTGTTTTCAAATGTCTTTATACAATAATGTATGTGATACAACCATTCCCTATAAATGATACAACCATTCCCTATAAAATGAATTCTCTCTAAATGGTCTACAAGTTTTATTTTATCTCTTACTTTTGTCTTGTCTTTGAAATGTCTCATCCCTGCTGTCTGTAAAACCCTCTTTCCCATTCTAGGACATGAATACCAGCCACAAGTTGTGACACTTTGAAATCCATACTGACTCCCGCTGAATTAGCATTCTGTTGTTTACCTTTTTAAAACCAGTAAGATGATCTGGCATATAAAGACTTTGAAGAAATGTGTCTACAATTATATTCTTAAAGTGACAAACTTTTAGAAGCAACACATGCCTTGAACATTAGACATTCCTTGTAAAAAATGTCAAATTAAAATTTTAGAAGTGGCTTATAAGAGAAAAATTGTACAAAACGATTTTTCACACCAAAGAGTTTTTAAATAGATCACCATCATTAAGACTAACATTAATCACAATAATCATATCAGCATTAAAGAGCTGTTACAGATTTTTGGACAGAAAATTGATTGATGTGAGGGGAGTACTTGGAAGGCTTGAATAACTTCCTGTCATAGAATGGTGTGAAAAACATACAGCCTTCCACAAGCTCCCCTCACTCTCAGGAAAATCCTGGCTCACTTCAACATTGCACCAAATAAATAAATACGTAGACTATAATACATACTCCACACTGCTCATGAGCTGTTACAATCATACTTCAAACTATTACGTTTGGCTTATGCAGCACAGGAATTGCCTACATTTGTCTCTGATAATGAACTAGAATTTTGTTATTAGCTTGTTCCCTGTCTTCTTTTTATGTCGTTAGATTATTTGCTACCATCTGAATGCAGTTCATATTACACCCTCAGAATTCATTTACCTTCTATACCAAATATTATGCTAGGCACGAATGTTGCCTAGACAGTTCTGTGGCAAGTACCAGGATTTCTTCAGTATCATTTTGTTTTTAATCTTCTGATGATTTTTCTTTAAGCATATTTTGCCTTCACATATTAGTGTTTAAAATTGTCTATAATACATATTAAAATATTGTTACTTTAAAATATTTTATATTTAAAATTTTCAATTTTGATCATATTCATTATTACCTTCCTCTAACTTCCCATAGTGCCTCACCCTGCTGTCCTTGCAACTTTATGTCTTCCATTTTTTGACTCCAATTAGTGCTGTGCATATATACATTGCTCGTGCAATGAAGATTAAGCAACCTACTAGCAGCCATGTCCTAAAAGGAAAGTGACTCCTCCTCCCCCTATGCTGAACTATCCCCTCTGCCAAGGGTGGGGACCCAGAGGCTCCTGACCCATCTACGATAGAACTTTATTGGCATGATCTTGGGTAGATCTTGTACAGGCAACCATGGTTGCTGTAAGATGATAGCTGCAACAGCCATGCCATGTCCAGAAGTCACCATTTCACAGTGTTTCCTCTTATCTTTCTGCGGAGCCTATCAGCACACATTCCCTTGGTGTCTCCAAGCCTGGGATGGGAAGAGGGTAATATGTATGATTCATTTGTTGCTGAGTACTCACAACTACTTACGCTTGGCACTTTGACCACTATGATTCTCCTCATTAAGCATTTCCTACTGAGATACAAAGCTTTACTGACCAAAGTTGAGAGAGATCAATACATATCTAGGGGCTTAAACATAAATGCTTAGGAGGCAATTAGACAACATGAGCATTTAGCATATGTTTTATTGTTGAACTAGATTTGTATATCGTTGAGTACAGTAATTCAAAATTAACCCCGAAACTTGTCTCATTTTTTCCCTTGAGCATGACTCTTTCCATTTTTTTTAAATATGACAATACACATGCTCCCATTACTTTTGCTATGCCAGTTCTGTAATTTATTTAATTCCTTACATGTTTATCAAGGTGCATGTAAAGATTGGTTCCATATGACCTGTGTTTCTGTCTATGTTCTTTAGTGTTTTTAAGTCTTACCAAAAAGTAACTAAAATCTGCTTATGAAAATTTTGTAAATATGGCAAATTAGGCACCATTCTCAACAGATACACTATACGGCAACCAGTCAATTTAGATAATTCTGAAGTCAAGACTAATTATATTTCAAAACAAGAAATATGCAGGTTTAAAACATAATTTACTTCTTTATGTGGTGCTTTACTATTTAAAGTACTTTTTGTGACTTGGTTTATCACTACGTAAATAATTTGTGTAATTGCTACCAGAGTCCCAGATTTGCCTTGAGTCAATGATATTCAACTTAAGTACAATTCATCATTTCACTAAATTATAAATTAGCCTAGCACAATCATAAACGAATTAGTAGCAATGAAGTAAATATCACTGGAGATCAGTGAAGACTACTGTGATTAATGTTATGAAAAATAAATTATGTTTGATGTCATTTTCTTGAATACTAAAAGCCATTAGAGACATTAGAAGATTCCAGAACCAGGAATTTCTATTAACGGAGACTCTCAGGTTTAAGGCAACCATCTAGAAAAAAAAAAATCAGTCCTTTTATGGTTTAAATGAGAGACAATTAATACACATTCAACCTTAGTTGGGATTAGGTATTTAAAGTAGGTTACTCTCACCTATTTATATTAACCTATAATAAAACTAAAATTAAACTTTCCTGTTTACCTTCTCATTCACAAAAGTGTTAAGACACACTGAGCATGAGCAAATCATGTTACCAAGATCTCAACCTCCCTATAAAAATAGAATCTACTGCTTTCAAGTTGGAAGTAAGACTCACTTAATGAGAAGGAAATTATGCCTAGTACTGGAAACCTAGCCAACCACCAAGGGCTACTGAAGTAATTAATCTTGGAAAAGCACCTACAACTACCATTATATAAACAGGATAATTCCTGACTATATTCTTAAAAGTGTTTGGAGGGAGGAGAGGGAAGGGTGAAATGATGTAACCAAATCATTATCTAAATCAAACAAATAATATTAATAAAAATTATCAACATCTTGCCTTGGCAAGATTGCTTAGGTTAGTTCTGGATATACATGGCTCTTTGCAAGCTTTCTGAAGTCATCTACAATTTTACTCATGGTTGGATGGCTAAGTCTTTTATGGATATAGGAAAAGGACCTTTGATTACTCAACCTCTTTATCTCATGCTCTAAAACAATTAGCTTCGCATTGTTGATTTTAAATTTGGAATGGAATAAAATTTCTATGGGGCAGAAAGAAAAGAAAAATAGACTCTGAGGGTAAGAGTCTATAGCCAAACCTTGTATGATTTTCTCATTGGAAAGGAGATACTTGATAATGAAACTTTATACAATTTATTTGTTGTATAAAATATCAAGTCGGAGATACTGGATAAAAAAAAAATCATCAGATGAGAAATTAGTTTAAAACAGAATGTGTTTCAATGAAGCATACCAATCATTTATGTCATCATTATGTCTAAGAAGTATATTTTGTGAAAAATACAAATAAATCAAGACTCAGAATATTCATAAAATATTTATAAAATATTTTAGAATAGAATATTCATAAAATATAGAATGCTGATACATGTCACAGAAAGGGTGATGGAAAAATCTTTATGGACACAGCACATAGAAATAAGGAAATACAGCTGCAGTGATGGATTCTGGATCAGGAAACTGATTACCACAGATCACAGCCATGCATTCAGTAAAACCTAGAGGACAATACCCATCCTCCCCAGCCCACCTGCAACATCTGTTCTATTCCCCCTTCCAGGGATAGGAATGGAAACAAGAGGGATTAGGTAGGGAGAAAGAAAAAGAGGGAGATAATATAGGAAGAGATTAGCAGAATTGGCGGGGGGGGGGGGGGGTTAGAGGGTGATCTGGACACCTAGTACAATGGAAACTCCATGGAATCTACAAGGGTGACCCTAGCAAAGACTCCTAGTAATGGAGGATATGGAACCTGAACAGGCCATCTCCTGTAACCAGGCAAGGCTTCCAGTGGTGGGACTGGGACACCAACCCAGTCACAAAACCTTTGACCTATAACCTATCCCACCTATAGAATGCGCTGGGGAAATGGATCGGGCAGAACTTCATGACTAAAGAAGGACCCCATTACAGTAGTTTGTTGATGTAGTAGTTTAGCCAATAAGACAAGGAAGCATTTTTCAGAGGTGGAAACCCTGCCAGATCTTAGCAGAGGGAACCACTGTCATGGCACGTGCCATCCTCAACAATGGAACCCAAAGCATCCCAGCTCAGGTGGTTTTATGCATTTAGAACTCCTCAGGTGCAGATCACAAGCAATCAAACTTTCCTCACAGAAATCCAACACCTGCAGACAATAAAATGCTAAAGTCGGTGCTTCTCTTTTTCTAACAGTCACAAAAACAATTACTTTAAATATAACTAAAAATAAACTTCCCCAACTTTTTCCCTTTTCTGTATATAAAAAACTTAACTTTACCTTTACAACATAATTTACCACTATACCAGCAAAACTATTTACAAGAGTAATAATCACCACCAGGGTTGCTAATGCTCAGGACCAAATCAAACATCTATCAAGTTTTTCATAATGTTTTTGGACAGTAGAAAAACATTATCAATGTCCAATTATCTGGAATTCACTCACGATCTTCTGGGCTCCTCCAAAGGCCTTGGATCACTTCTCTGACTCTGCCCTCTGCAGCACACACAGCTTGTCCTCCAGGCTCTCCCTGGCTCCATTCAAGTGCTGCTGTTCTTTGTGGTCATCCCATGGTCCTGGCATCTCAAAAACTGCTAGGGTCTTCTGCTGCAACTAGGCTGTACTTTCATCAGTAGCCTCTCCTGGGCTCTTCTCTTGGTGCCAAGCCTCAACTCCTTTACATGACCCTTTCAGTCTGGGCCTTCAACTGCTACTTTGCTTCACTTTTACTAATGTCCTCTCCTGGCCTCTCACAGCGCCAAGCCTCAGTTGCTTTCCATGTACCCTTCATGCCTTCAAAACCAGCATCACCTGGGTAGCACAGTACTAAGTCCGGCTGCTAGCATGAGATACAAACTTGGCGGGTTCTGGAAGACCACTTCTGTGTCTTCCAAACACAGGTAACCTGAAGACACGCTTCTCAGATTTTAAGATAGAATCTGGATTGTTGGAAAAATAACTAGTACTTTGTCTACAGGAAGGGTCCCCTGTGTGTGGAGTTATCACCATAGCAGATGTGTCTTATCAGTCAGGTTTGAAAAAGAAAAAAAAAAAAAAAAACTGTTCGGTTTCACTAAGGGACTTTTTGGCTCTGAGATGCAGCTTCCGCAGCAACAGGGGATCCTGGGCCTGTGGGAAGAATTTCAGGTTGAAACATTCTGGGAGTTTAACATTCTTTTTCTACCTCTATGGGTAAACCTACACCTTTCTTTATAGACCTCAAACACAGGATCTTGAGCTTCACACACATACATTGCAGCTATCCGAAAACTTAGTTTATAGGACAGTAGGCCCTGTTTCCTGTTTCCTGTGCCCTGCCTGCCACCAGCAGCAAGTGGGAGTGTCAGTTTCATTGTCAGGAAAAGCAGTTAGAGCCTTATTTTTTTTTTTTCTGCTCCCAGCTGAATGCTTTATCTCTAAGGGCTTCCATTCTGTGGCTCTCACTTTGGAGCTTTTTTTTCTTCATTTATTTATTAATTTCACAGCCTTTTTAATTCGTAGAGGCTTATTTCATCTCTCTTTTCCTTCAGGAGATTTCTACTAATTATCTTTGCATATATATAATCACTGTCCTCTAGGAGCTTCCCGGAGCATACTGGATTCTGGGGCCTGAAGTTTCTTTCTCTTCTTCCTTGTCTCCACGTTGGATTAGCTGGCATGATGTCCTGCTCCATTGGTATGCCATCTGTAGTTGTAATTGCTGTGGGGGTTTCACCATGAAAACAGGGAAGCATTTTCATACGTGGAAGCCCTGTCAGACCTCTACAGAGGGAACGACGAGCATCTCAGCTCAGGTGTTTTTATTCATTCAGAACTCCTCAGGTGCAGATCATCAGCAATCAAACATACCCCACAGAAATCCAACACCTACAAACAATACAAAATGCCAAGGCCTATGCATCCCTTTTTCTAGCAGTGCACAAAGACAATTATTTTAAATATAACTAAAAATAAACTTCCCCTTTCTTGCCAGACACTGCAGGGCTGACCAGAAACCAGAGATAGCCCAGAGATGGTTCCTAATGATATTCTGCTATGCTCATAGACTACTTCCTAGCCCAATCATCATGAAGGAGGCATCCTCCAGCAGCTTTTGGGAGCAGAGGCCCATGGCTAAACACTGGGAATAGATCAAGGAACCTAGAGGAAGAGGGAGAGGAGGGATAACAGGGATCAGTGAGGTCAAGGACAGCAGGATATTTCCCATGGAGTCAACTGACCAAAATCTTAGGTGCTCACAGAGACTGAAGCAGCAGACACAGTGCTGACCTGTGTCTGTGCTAGGTCCCCTGTAGATATCTTCATGTTATCTGGCTTGGTGTTCTTATAGAACTCTTAAATGTTGGAGTCTCTGTGGGAGTCTCCATTCCCTTTACCTGCCCTTGGGAACTGTTTCTTCCTGCTGGGCTGCTTCATCCAGCCTTGGTGTCTGGGCTCTTGCTCAGCCTTATTCCATTATTATGTTCCATTTGCTTGATAACTTTGGGAAGCCTGCTTCTTTCTAAGGGGAAGTCCTGGGGGTGGATCTAGGGGAGAGTGCTGGAATGAGAAGGAAGGGAGGCTTGGGTGATTGTATTGCATAAGAAAAGAAAAAAGTAAATTAAAAAAAGAAAAACCTAGAGATCCAGTATCCCCCATAGAATGGGGGACTAGAGTAGCTGTAGCTATAGCCACAACAACCGCCAAGCCTGTAACTTGAATCTAAGCCAAAGCCACCTAGGCCATAGCCAAGGCCACCTTAGTCATTGCTGTAGTAGTAGTAGTAGTAGCTCACTGTGTCAAGGTTGAGGATAGGTTTGATGCCTCTGAGGTGAGCGTTCTGGGATACATGTCATTGCTTCCGAACCTTTACACTTAGCCTAGACAGATGTGGCAATCCATATATCCCTTTCTTCTTTTTAAAAGTTTAGCTTTAGATAAAAAGAATGCTTTTAAGTCATACCATTCTCATGAAGGATGGGTCCAAAATAAATGAAGACATGTATTCTTCATGATCCTGATGGGAATGCTTTGGGTTTTATTTCTATTTAACATGATGATGGTTATCCTTAGTGATCAACTTTATTGGAATAACAAATGTTTAGATTAGAGAAACAACCTCTTAACGTGGAAAACTATCTCCAAATAAAGTCAGATGATGAAGGCTCCAGAGTCGTGGACTCATTAGTCACTTAACAGACTGACCTTGTTGGAAGCTGATTGAAGATAATGAGTAGATCCTAGTTATAGGATGTACATAGTCAGGAGTGTCCCTAGGGATTCTATCTTGCCTTGGCCTTTTACCTTTGTGTCTTTTCTCTGTGTGCTGTGTCTCACCTCCTATTCTGCCAATATTCTGGCCCAAGTTGTCCTAGAGACACAGAAGCAAGTGACCATGGACTGGACCTTATGAAACCAGAAGATAAATTAAATGCCTCCTATTTAAGTTGTTTCCATCAAGATTTGGTAGGAAAATTCAAGTAAAACAGGTACACTTACTCTGAATTGAAGTTTAATAATTAGCTATGCATAGAAAAAAAACAGTACTGATTTTGGTAGTTGTAATTGATATTTAAACAGAAATTACATCAAAATATAATTACTGAAGACACAGTCTCAGTGTGTGCACAAGGTATATTTATTTGACAATTACTGGACTGCTGTAGAGGCAAATTGTCTGAAATCAAACTCATTAAAATTACACTCGGATGCATAACAATTTCTTATTTCTTACGGTGATAGTTGCAACAACATTTTCTGGTCATTAGCCCTGGAAATGTAACTCAGCTTGCATTCCCCAAGACACAGCCCTCAGATAATTTGCTTGCATGAAATTCTGAGATAATGTCTTGCCTAAACACCCCTCCTTCTATTCTCTGTGCCATGCTTGGGCACAGAGTTTCACTAGGGACTCCTTTGTCATCTATCAGGGTTTTTGCAGCAGTGTTTTATTTGGATTTCAATTATTTTCTTTGAAACATTGTAAAAGAAAACATCTGTAACTTAAGGAAGAGTAGCAGAGTGGTGAGATGAAAAGTGAAGATTGATCCAGAAAAATATACAATTAGATATGAGGTCAGACACTTAACAGACAATAATATTTTATTATTATTTAGTATCCATTTAACTTCATTTTTCATATATATTTTAAAGAAGCAAAAGTTCTCACGAGGTAGAGACAATTGAGGATAGAGGTGAGGAAAAATAAATCACCATGATCACACATTGTATGCATGCATTGAACAGCATATATCATAATTAGGTATAATCATCCTATATGAATTTTAAAACAAAGTACTAAAAAATTAATAGAGAAAAATTTAGTAAGGTTTTGAGAGATAATTTTGATGAAGGATAATGGAAAATGGAAAATAAAAACTAAGATTGCTCCAGTATAAATATGTGTGTGTGTGTGTGTGTGTGTGTGTGTGTGTGTGTGTAGTGTGTAAAATACAGTGATTCAAAAGTGTCCCTAAACTTCAACAGTTTCTTTATTCAGTGAATAATAATTTTTCTTCCCATAGTAATGTATTTGCACACCTTTTTGTTATGCTTTTTTCAGATTGGTTTAAATTCTTACTTTAATTTTGCAATTTTCTGTGATTACAGGTCTGTTCTCAACTTTCTACTGCTGTTGCCTTAAATACATTGTAAAGTAAAAACACAGTTTTCTAACAATCTGATTAAACCTATCTAAGCATATATTTAATGTACTATAGCACAAGAGCACGAAAAATCCTTAACTTTAAGGAAATAATCAAGTCAGTGTCAAGAATGCATCAATGGTTGTTGGCATGCTTTTAAAAACATTATTTTCTGAAACTATCTACTATTTAAAACTTCAGGTCAGATTAAATCTGTTGTTATAATAACTGTTATGTAACTTACTGAAGGGCCCATGTTGCAGGTGGATGTGACTGTCATTACCCAGCTCATTCCTCATTTACTATGTCATGTAAGTTGTCACAATCTATTTATTCATAAATCTATTACTGAAGTTCTCTTTATAATTTTCTGAGATCAATAGAAAGTCTTATTCTATGTAATACAGTAAAAATTTATAATGAAAATCACATCATAAGCCAGGCATGGTGGACTATAATCTTGAACACGATACCAGGATTGTAGAGGTGAGATGATTATGATCTAAATTTATCCTCAGCTACATAAAAAGGTGAGGTTGATCTGGGTTATATCATATCCGAGATATATATATATATAAAATATCCTCAAAACTAAACTAAATTAAATAAATGGGAAATTAATCAAATGTAGTGACATATGTTGTCTAAGATTAATGACAACATTCAAGAACAGGAGCTATGTCTTGGTGATCAGTCTAAGCTTGAAAGGAAATATGAATCTGTCATCCATCTGAAGATTTAAATGAGGACCAAATAGCAATATTACATTTATGTTAGAAAAAGAAGTGCAGGAATCTTGATTCAAGAATCAATTCTCAGTATTTTTAGTATGTGAAGAAAAGGAAATCTGAAAAGGAAAATGGTAAGACAAGTTCAATCAATGCTAGGTAAGAAATATTGAACATAAGCGAAGATTATTGTCAGTTCCTCACCTCATCTTTAAAAGGAAGTCATGTAGGGTACACAGGAGGAAGCAAGAGCTGACATCAGTCATTGAAGATGCTGCCATAAGGACATTCCACTTTCTAAAGCAATAATCCATAATCCACTCTTGTGAAACTCATGAAATAACCCTGAGTATATTCAAATAGTCTCTGATATCTTACATTTCCTCATAAACTGGCATCATGACTTGTGCTTTTTCATTCATTATTAAATAGACAGGGTGTTTAAAGACTTTTATGAATTAAGAATGTCTAAATATATCAGTGCAATGAACTCTTGGCTTTAAATCTAAAGCAACACATGAGAATATATCACAGAAGGTGAAGTTACTACCTGAAAGTATATTAGTTATTTTGAAATACATTTAAAAACCAGTAATACATAAATATTTATGGGATAAAATGTCATGTTTCAATTAATATATATAATGAGTAATGTTCAAGTCAGGACAAATAATATTTTGCCTTAAAATTTTTCCTCTTGCACTGAAATATATATTTATTTTGGAAAATGTATTACAATGAAGCATATTATTCAAATATGTCAAAATTATGTGTAAAATCATGTTTAGATGTGTAAACATAAGCGAAACAAGGTTTAGAATGCTCACAAAAATATTTATTAGAATACCATGGCTAGAAACATCTCAGAAAACATAAATATTCATGCCAACAGCCCAGCAGGGTGAGGAGAGTTAGCTTTAGTGAGCCATTCTGGAAGAAACAGTCCTTCACAGGTAGCCATGGTTTCAGTAAAATCCAGAGGACCAGTATCTGCCATAGAAAGAAGGACGGAAGTAGCCATAGGTCCTATAGCCCCCGAGGCCATAGCTGGAGCCATAGCCATAGCCCAGGCCTTTGAAGCCACCAAGGCCGCAGCCAAGTCCACCATAGTAGTTGCTGTAGTAGTAGCTCATTGTATCTGTGATTTGGGACTTGGTGTGCTGTTGAAGCTGAGTTTCTGGAGAGTGAATGTCACCTATTCACTTGGGCTTTTATAGTGTTCCAGTGCAGGTGCGGCAAGCCACAACAAAGGGTGCCCCTCTCTTTGAAAATGTCTTTGTAGGATCACAATATTATTTCATCATCCCTTTCTTATAAAGGATATTTCCAAAGATACACATTTCATTTTTGTGTTTAAATATTTTTAATTTCAATTGTACTTGGATCATTATTCAAATTTCACATATCTCTATAATTACAACATGATTTTCGATCCGTGTTGATATTGTTGAAGAAAATAATTTAAACAGATATGGTTGGATATTTGGATAATTTCTGCACTCCCCACCTTTTTTTGACATGCCAAAAACATTTTCACCATCTCTTATTGTTTTAAAATTTAAGCTACATGAAATATCATGTTTTCTTTTTTGTTTTCCAAACTCATAAATAAATAACATTAATGCTAGAAATAAAGTCAGAATTTCCGAACAAAAAAAGTGGAAATAATTTTCTCTATTTTCATTTCATGTGTGTATGGGAGAATGTGTATGTTGACTCTTCATATTTTATTTATTTAGAAAAATATTTGTTATAATATAACCAATAATGTTTGTTATTTTTATTTCATTTTTTTTTACTATTAATCACTTTTTGTGATCCTATATCCAATAGAACTCCATACTAACATATATTTATTTTCTCAAAATCCTAGGAGCTAAAAGTTTATATATCTTAAACATAGATGAGATATTTTTCTATAAAATTGTCTTCTATTGCATTGTATTTCAACATTTGAGATCAAATAAATATATATTTTAAAAAATTCTCCACAAACACTGCTCAACATTTTGGAACAAGAAAAGTCCTTAGATGAGATCTAGAATAGAGAAAAATCAGCAAGCTTTGGGCAGACTGTAATTCAAGATGAAAATAGAGTGAAAGAATTTGATGTCTTCAGTACTCTGGACAAAGCCCAAGTCACTGTCTTTCTGTCTCTATCTGCCTCTGCCTCTGCCTCTGCCTCTGCCCCTGCCCCTGCCCCTGCCCCTGCCCCTGCCCCTGCCCCTGCCCCTGCCCCTGCCTCTGCCCCTGCCCCTGCCCCTTCCTCTGCCCCTGCCCCTGCCCCTGCCCCTGCCCCTGCCTCTGCCTCTGCCCCTGCCCCTGCCCCTGCCCCTGCCTCAGCCCCTGCCCCTGTCCCTGCCCCTGCCCCTGCCCCTGCTTCTGCCTAAACCTCTGCCTCTGCCTCTCTGCCTCTGCCTCTGCCTCTGCCTCTCTGCCTCTGCCTCTGCCTCTGCCTCTGCCTCTGCCTCTGCCTCTGCCTCTGCCTCTGCCTCTGCCTCTGCCTCTGCCTCTCTGCCTCTGCCTCTGCCTCTCTGCCTCTGCCTCTGTCTGTCTCTGTCTCTTTCCTCTCCTGTATATGAATGGAAGAGATAGGAAATGAGTAAGGCAGGCGGTTTAGAGGTGGAAAAGAGAGAAATAAAATATGTGTTGAGCCCAGAGGTCAACCTCAGGACTCTTTTTTTTTTTTTTTTTAATGTTTTTGATTTTTTTTTTTTTTTTCAAACAGAGTCTCTCATTTACCTGGAAGCTCATGGACTGGGTTGTTGTAGCTGGCCAGCAATCCATAGAGATTCTCCTGCCTCTACTTCTTCGATCTGGGATTAGGAGCATGTATCACTACAACTGGCTTTCTTAACATGGATCACAAGGATACAAGTCATGTCCTCATGCTTCCAGAACAAGTGTTCTATCAACTGAGTCTTATCTCTAGGCCCCTGTCTCTTGAGCTTGGTTCTTTACAGAAATAATAATAATAAAACTCCAAGTTTATTTGCAGGAATTACTCTTTCTTTCCTGTCAGGAAAAATAAATAAAACTATGGGACCCATCTCAAATTTTTGTAGAGATTCTAATTGAACCATTATAGCTAAAACTCTCAAATGTGAATCTTCAGTTCCTGGCAGTTTCTCACTTTTACACTAATGCATTCTTTTCCAAAGTAAAATATGCTTGTACCACATTATGTTTGCAGATTGCAGATCTCCTTCTTTAGATAAACATGTCTCAGCAAAATGTCAAGAAGCAAACTAATGGGCCAACATTTTTGACTATTGCTAAGAAGCAGCACTAAGATAATGTGCACAGTGAGAATGCTAGACAGTCTGGAGCAGAATATAATTTAATTGGGAGACACTGCAGTACAGGAAGGGGCTATACAAGATATAGTTTGGAGAATTTGTGTTTATAGAGAATTTTCCAATGCATTTTAGTCAGGTAAGTACTGTTAAGAAAAGAATTACATTTTTAAATTAAAGATGCACATACATATCATGCATACGCAGCATGAGCACTTACTGTTTAATTTTTTAACTCATTGTTTTGATAGGGATATATGTCAATGTATTCTTGCTTATAATTTTGTTTTCAATAATTGCAAACTGTAAATGTTAAAAACCTGATGTATTCTGCTTGCTAATAGCTCAATTAAGAACCACCCCTTCAAATGCAGTGCAATTCTGTTCATGGGCCTTCTTTGAAAACTAGTCCAGGCCACTGTAAGAAATCTTGGAATGTCTAAATCCTGATTAGTGAGTAGCAACAAAGAAGTCTTGACAGCTTTGTATAAGATTATTTAGAACTTAAAATCCAGTGTATCCTCCAATATTGCTTGATTTATGTATAAAAATATATTTCAATTTTGATGATGTTCATATTAATAAAACACAACTTCATTGTTTATATACCACAAACACAGTGAGAGAGGGGATGTAATATCTAGGGAATTCTATTTTTTAAAGGGTGAAGATGAGCTAAAGATGTAGAAAGTGTTGCGTGTGTCATCTATGATATAATTAAGAATACTGAATATGATGAATTTTAAAGATCTATTTTCTTCATAGAAGAAGAACTATTACCAAGAAAGTTTCCCCACATTTGAAATGTGTAAGGGATGTTAATACTAAAACATAAAGAATAGTGGAATTCACATCAAGGGGCTTCTCTCAATGTAAACTCAGATAAAACAAAGGACTAAGAACACACAGCACAAAAAGCATGCCTTCTCCTACAATGCTGAGAATCTCACAAACTGTTATATTACAGGAATGGTGGCTATCCTACCAGTATTGGGATGAAGCTGTGATATTCATAAAACATCTGCATTTTGCCAGCTTGATGGGATGTCACATAAAAAAAGAAAGGCATCAATTTAGAAAATGTAAATCATCACAATGGGTTGCATACTTGTGTTTATTATACGGATCATTTATAAGGAAACTTGAATTTGATGTATGCACTGTAAGGAAACATTTTTCAATGTCAAAATATGACTAAAAATTTTGAAAAGCATAAATTAAATGTCATGTACTTAAAACTGTTGAAAGAAAGAAAGCTTGCAATCTACAATTCACTAATAAAAGTTATTAAAGTTCATATTTCTGAATAATATAAATAGAAAATATTTTTTCATAATAGAAAGTGTAAAACATAGGGGATGGTCTATAGGTTACCTAAATCTATTCTCAAGTTCTTGATCAGAAATGTGAATGTCTGCTCATCTGGGACCTCCAAACATAGTGACAGCTTCTTCAGTGAGTTAAGTGTCAATGGAAAAAAAGTTCAATAAATATTTGGAGTTTCAAAGTAACTATTTTTCCTCCTTCACTGAAATTCAGAAGGCTCGTATTCTGCAAAGACAAAAAGACTGGAATAGCCACAACTAAAGCCACCATATCCCCAAGGCCATAGCTGGAACCATAGACATAGTTCAAGTCACTGAAGCCACCAAGGCAATAGATAAGACACCATGGTAGGTGCTGTCTTAGTAGCTCATTGTGTCAGGAGTTGAAGATGGGTTTGATGCTGAAGGTGCAATTCTTGAAATGATGGCTACCTTTGGTATCTAGGTTTGTTTTTGTTTTTATTTTCCTTTAGTCGTCGACTTAGCAAACCACAACAAAGGATTCTCAGCCTCTCTGGACATCCAGCTTCACAGAAAAGCAATGCTTCCTACCCACACTTTTCTAATTAAGGATAGTTTCAGTCATGTATGTTTAATTTTATTTTATTTCAATAGTAACTTCTCAGGACCATTTCTTAGAACAAATCACTATTTGTATGCTTAATGTAAATATTGACTATTTTACATCTAAACCTTAATATTCAGGCTGAGTAGTTGGCATGTTTTCACATTACATCTTCTTCAATTTTGTTAATCTGGGTTTTGATTGAGGGCAATGTTGTCTTTATCTCTGTATTCAATAAATGAATGCAATAGTTATGGGGAGAACATGTGACAATATTCTTAATTCAAAGAATAACAGAAACTGTAAATTTCATTGTGGAACTGTAACCAATAAACCCTTTTCTCTCCAACTTACTTTTTTGGCCATGGTGTTTCGTAGCAGCAATAGAAACCCTAACTAGGACACAATACTTATAGGCAAGACACTCATATACCTAAAATAATTAAGTAAGTAAATCTAAAATATTTTAAAGATGTGAAACTGTTACTGTTCCTTCTTCCATATGGATCATTTGATAGTCTTCCGGGTGCTTCCCGTTTTAGAACTGAAATTCAAGTCCTACCAAAATGTACCACAAACCTAACCTCTCATTATTTCAAACAAAATATAAAATGTCCACTTTTCCTAGACAAGTGCCCTCAATTTGTCCCATAAAGCATCTGTCGGTTTTGTCATTGTAAACCTTCAGGTCGGGACATCTTAATCATCCTGAAGTAATCCCATGCCTCTGCATTGTAGCTTTCTTCAACTATTTCACCTTCTCGCCTTCTCCATGTTTTTTCTGATTACTTATTTTGCCACTGTGAGAGTCAGGTTTTCCACTCTCTGAAGTATTACTTACAAATTCTTTGAGTTGTAAGGTTTGACCTTTATAGTCCTGGAGATTAATACAATACCTGATGGAACTAGACAAAGTGGGTGTCTGATAGTGCTGTTGAGCTTTCGTTTCTGTACATGTTAAAGCCCTACTGTTGTTAAACAGAATATAAGGCACTTATATGAGAAAATATCTGAGTCTGAGTTTTAAGGAGAGAAATGTGATGAAAATTTGCCGTTCAAGCCACAGCATAGATTTTAATTGAAGTATGAGTATAGAAAAGGATTTTGATGGGAATTTGTGCTGGGAAATAGTTCATGGTAAATAATATGAGTTACTAACACATGAGTAAGGTGAGCCCACTGTGACACTGAATACAAATTATGTGAGCTTCTACTCTGTGGGCTGTGTTTGAGCATATGGTTGTGTACATGTGTTTCTCTTTAAGCACTTTGTGGCACTTTGTAGAAGCAAAATGAGGGATATTTTCATTGATTTCAGAAGTTAGAGGCTCAAACTATTTTGATGGGACTTGACTATCCTTACATTGTGAGGGTGCATAGGAAAATACACTAATGAGTAGAAATTCAATAAATTAAAAAGAGGGGGAATATGCAGTATACAGTGGGTTTACCCAGCATTTGGAAATAAAATAAAGTAGTTAGTTCTCTCATGGAAGAATACAACCCTAACACAGGATTTAAGAATAACTACCATGGGTAAACCTATGAGGTTACATTCAGGATAGACATCAATTGCACTGTAGATTTACAGTAAGACAATGGTAAAGGAAGTACTTAAAGAAAATTTACTTTTTTGAGAAATATTAACTCTAAAGAAATATCACAAAAATAAGGAAACTACCACATAGAAGAATTTCCAAAGTTTTTATAATGCAGCCAAAATAGAAACACACAGAAAACATAAAGCAATAAGGAATAGGATAAACAAACACCACATATGCACCGTCATTACAGGATATTTCCCATCACCCAAGTCCTATCTTTTATCATATACATGATAAAATTTCTAACAAACCTCAATTTTCAGTATAGTTTCATTTGGGAAGGCAAAATACATGATAGGAACATATTTAAAGACGACTTAGGGCTGACCAGATGCCTCAGAGGGTAAAGGTCCTTGCTGCCAAGCTTGACAAACTGAGTTCTATTCCCACAACCCACAGGGTAGAATCCAGTCCTAGAAGTTGTCCTCTGACTTCCACCTACATACTGTGGTGTGCAAACCTGCACATACGTATACACACATGTGCACACACACACACGCACACACAAATAAACAAAGACATTTAATAAATGCTAAAAATTTATGACTTTAATTTTTCTTTATTGCTGAAAATACAAGGTCTTTTCAGAGTCCTTTCTTGGAGTTATTTTGTGCTGGATAAAAGTAGTTTTCCATTGATGTGGCTGTTTTAACCCGAGTCAGCATATCTATTATCTAATATTTCTGACTTCACTTATATCAAAAGAAGAATATTTCACAACAGCTTTTTTGTCTCTGAGGATGAAATTTGTAGTTGAAACATAATAATGAAAATCATTTGATGGCCAGATAAGAAGAAATACATACAAATTGTTGAAGATAGCAGGGATAATGTGTGCAAGTGTGTTTGTGTGAGCATGTATGTTAGTGTTTCTGCAGGTACATGGTCAGGTGCATACATTTTTCATGTGTAGGCCAAAGGGAAACCTGTGGTATTTCCCACAGAAATGCTGTCCATCTCTATTGAGATAGGGTCACCCATTGTCCTCAAACTCACAGCTTTGTTGGCTAGTCTTACCAGTGAGCCTCAGGGATCCTTCTGTCTTTGCCTTCCCAGCAATGAGGTTAAAATCCTGTCCCCCATCCTAACCCATCTCCACTTGCTAACACTCATAAATATAAAATTAGTTTTCTGCAGAGTTTCACCAGGGACCCTAGGCACTCTTCAGGGAAAGCCCCATGTCCAGCAGTACATGGACAACACAAAACTAACTCAGTGGCAGCCTTGGATGTCCTTTGGAGGTCCTTTACACATTACAGTTTCTAGTTTGGGGATTTTATGGGATTCCTGAATGTGCAAATGCGTGTATCTGCATCTGTCTGTGTTTTTCTTTGGCTGTTTTTCTTGTTTGTTTTGTTCTGTTCCAATGTGTTCGTTTTTATCTTATTTTATTATTATTATTTTCATTCCTGTTTGTTTCCTAAGGAGAGACAGAAAGGGTGTGAATGTAGATAGGAGAGGAGGTAGATAGCATGTCAGAGGAGTTGGGGGAGGGAAAACCATAATCAGAATATATTATATGAAAAATGTATTTTCAATAAAATACAGATAGGAAAAAATAAGAAGAAAGATGTAACTTTGCATATTTAATAAGGAAAAACTGTACTGCCACATCCAGCATTGATAGGGATAGAGGGATAGATTATGGATAGGACTTGACGAGTACTATTCCACGATTAAGCACAATTCAATGGTCATTCTCATGAGCGGATTTCCATGGAAGTAGAAAATGAAGCAATAGAAAGCAGCAACAACAAAAAGAGAAGTCGTCTAATATCAGCTACAAGACTGAAGTATCAGGAATGTGAGCAAGACAGATAAATTTCATGACAACCATTAAATTTCTGAGGTCATCTAAACCAGAGCCCAACAGAACAGATTGCTGCAAAAGCATAGAAATTCAGCTTACAAGTCTGAGATATAAAAGCTGGAAACTAGAATCTGGGGCTAACCATTTTCTTTTCGGGGGCTTGTTAGGAGAACCTGTTCTTGTTTTTATTTGGGGTTCTGGAATTACCAGAAATTAAGATTTCTTTGGATTGAGATTTATCCCTGTATCCTAAGTTCCCACGGTCACATGGAGTTCTCCCCGTGGTCTCACAGATCTTCCCCACCTGAGAGTTTCTGTCCCTTTGCCTCTTCACATCATGCCACCAGGACCATAAACCCCTGCTTTCCCTCTTCAGCATAGCTCTCTATAGTTTTAGTTGACTACAGTTTACCAAGGTGTCAAAATGCAATGCAGCACAATAGAATATTTTGGCAGATAGATCCCACATCCATATGACATTTATTAAAATACATTACTGTAAGTATTCTATATTTACTGTCATTAATAAATGATTGTGCTTAATTTTAAATGAAATGTTGTTGTTGTTTGTACAGAAAAATCAATATCCTATAGATTTCAGTATTTTCCACAGCTTGGCATCCCCTAAGGACTTTGAGATGTCTCATTAAATCACTTTAGCAAGCCATCTCTTTTTGAATTATTTCAATGAATAATAGCTGAGAGATGTGGGCTTCCAAACAAGCTCATATTTCAAAGTTTTGAGACATTCTTTAAATAATTAGGGAACGTCATTTAACCATATATGCTTTTCTTCATTTATAGGCTCAAAGGTTATGGGAGGAAATCATCTACCTCCACCCTTGATGGTACAAAAGACATCTGACACTAAGGTGTTCAGAAGAGTGAGTGACAGCTCACTCAGTGTGGAAGGACAGGAATATGTGCAGATGCCTCAAGCGTGAAGCAAGGGATTTTCACATGTGTGGCTGATAGGCTCTTAATAATTCATGGGGATGTTAAATGCAGAGAAGATGCTCCTTAAGATTTAGATACTATGAAGGATGTTATTATTATAAGTAACCTTAAACAATATGAAGGATTTTATACTCATAAATATCAGAAAGTTTGAATCAATTTATTATTTCTGTGACAAATCTTACCAGAAAAGAGCACCAACTGCATAGCAAATGCGATCTTCTGACCCCATCATCTCCTTGTATTTCTGCTGATACAGAAACGCTAAACAAAAATTCCATGGGGATAAAGTTGTTATGAAGCAATTGTAAAACATAAAAATCTATTGCACTCAATGGATAAAAATGAAACCAGAAACGTTACATTCAAGGAGAAAATTTATTTTAAAGTAACTCAGAAATGTCACAGAAGAGAAAAGTCAAAAGCCAACACATCATAATCAAGAGTTGCTGAGCAGATACAATTTTGGTAATCTGACCTTTGTCCAGGGACTGAAGTACCCATTGATTCAAACAGTGGCACAGCATGGTAGACCTGGCTCTAGAAAAATCACGTGACTAGACAATAAATATTCAGAGTTTTGAAATGATGATAATTTTCTCAGTAAAATCCAGAGGACAAATATCCTCCATAGAAAGAGGGACGGAAGTAGCCATACCCACCACAGCCCCCAAGACCATAGCTGGAGCCATAGCCATAGCCCAGGCCACTGAAGCCACCAAGGCCATAGCCAAGGCCACCATAGTAGTTGCCGTAGTAGTAGCTCATTGTGTTAAGAGCTGAGGACAAGGTATGATGTTGAAGGTTGGGGTTTCTGAGAATGACTGTCACCTTCTCTACCTGGGTTTTTATACTTTCTCAGTGCAGGCTTGGAAAACCACTTCAAAGGAATTCCAACCTTTTTTAAAATTACTGGTAAAAGGCAGTAATATTCCATCACACTTTATTATTAAATGTAATTCTGAAGACGTACAACATATTTTTCTTTTTAACATGTTGTTAATGTTAATAACTTATAATTAAGTTTATTTTAATTTTGACTATGTCTTTATTATTATTATTATTATTATTATTATTATTATTATTATTACTATTAATCTTTATAACTCTACTACACTAAAATGTAACTACCCAAGCTTTCTTTTATTTGTCAACATTTTAGATTTTTGTTTTTATCATTACAATATTTTAGCTAGCACACACCCAATAATGTGGTTCATTATGATATTTCATGCATGTATATCATTGTACCTAGCTCATCATCACTTCACCATTAACCCATTTCTTCCCTCCTGCCTACTGTTGTTCTTCCCCAAATGTCCCTCTTCTGGTTTGATGGATACATCTATACAAACATGTCTTTGAGATAAGCTGTCATATATGTGCCCATATGTCACATATATATAGTATATATACATATATATGACATGAATATGGGATAGCTTATATTTGTATATATATATACGAATATATTTTTGAGATATTTTTATATCATCAAATGATAGCTAGATTTTTCCTTCAAATTATAACTAGTTTTGAGATTTTTCGAAACACCCTATATTCTTTTAAAGTTTTTCAATCATTAACTTATGAGATTATGAAAATGTTGTTTGTAATCAATTAGAATGCAAAGATGATTTCTTTGTAAATATATTGTTAATGTCAGATTCTCCTCCTCCTTGGAACTCAGTGTCATGAACTTTTAACTACTTTTGTTTTGGTCAATATCAAATTCCACAGAATAAATCTGCTCAATCATAAGAGGACATCATTTTCTTTGGGTTCTTATCTTATTAAGACCATTCACCCTGCCCAGACATGATTCCCCAATGTGAAACTGTAAGTGGCCATCTTCACTACAGTTTATTTCCTAGGAAAGGAAAATTTCATTATTGTTCTTATATAATTTTCAGTCATTGTAGTCTACAATACTACTCACCAAGCAGAGTAGCTCCCATACCAGTGAGGGAGATGGTCAAAAGCATTTGGGGCTGACCAAAGATGGTCCTGGACCTTATTGATTGTCCTGTGTGTATATGCCTAGATGAAGTTGACTTTATAAATGAAGTAGAGATGTGAGCAGCAATAGTAGACTAGTTACAACAATCCATTTTGATAGTAGTTATATGACTGTCGTCTTTTGCTCTTGAAAGGCTCAGTTACCAGTATTTTGAGACCATAGTTGATTACAAAAAACAAAAACAAAAACAAAAAACCCAACAACAGCAAAAAACTGCAGTAAAGAAGGGAAGACAGTATTGGTTTATATTTCTTTACCATTTTACACTAATAACTAGAGTATCAATCAAATACATTTAATCTGCTTTTTAGCTATTGTACCTTGTTCAAATAGAGCATGTCAGTTCTATAAGGAACACTTAGATGGTTTGAGTAATGAAATATAAGAGAAACACCAGAAAGATAAAAGCAAATTACAAAAGGGACAATGGAACTGTGACACCCTGACATTATCCGCATCATCTCATCCAAGTGGACAGGAGATATGGAGGAAAGATTTCAATTTTTAAATGTTCACTGGGTAATAGTAAGTGATTCTAGAGCTGTCATTGGCTGGTCCTGAGATAAGTGAGATTGGGGCACCAGTGATAATAACTCTTCATCATCCTTAGTGGCAATATCTTTCTACTGTGGAAATCCAAGGAAGTAGCGAGTTAGTGGTGGGGTGTGTGACCTGTCTCCTTATGCATCACACTCTTCAGTTTGAATGAAAACAATTTGAATTTGATCCGATGTACAAAGAAAAACAACTCATGCTACTAACACAATAAGATAGATGAAGGCACACAGACAATGATAACGTTCTGGATAAGGAAAGCAAAACCCCAATTTTGGAGCATTGATCTGCATTGTCACACCCTCTTCAGCATTCCAGAAAGGGCTCTCAGATGTGGCATTGAAAAGCAATCAAAGCTATCATGGGATGTTATAAAAATAACTGATGTTACAGTAGAAGCTGTGTTTTCAAAAAAAAACCAAATGCCATTATCTTCCAAAGAAAGGAAAATGAAATTAGCCATAGCCATAACCACTAAGGCCATAGCTTAGACCATCGCCGTAGCCTGGACCACCCCTGAGATAGCCAAGGCCACTGTAGCAGTTGCTATAGTAGTAGTTCGTTGTGTCATCTGAGAATGTGCTTGATAGTAAAGATGAATTAATTTAATGAGAGTGGATATACCATCTGCTCCAAAACCTATGCACTCACACTGGGAAAACTTGGTCCCTCTCTGTAGTCATTTCTCATTCTCAAGTCTTTTAAAAATTGTGTAAAACAGCACAATTACACTTTTATTTTTGAAGCATGAGTTATAATGCCACAGATGCATAATTTCAGTCACTTATTTGCTTCTCCTACATATCTTAAAGCAGACTCTTAATAAGTATAATTATGATCAAGTCTTCAAAGCCTATGAGTGTGTTAACAGAACCCAACTGAATTCCCAGGTGTAATCTACCCTCTTCTTGCGTCATTCACATTGATGTTTCTCTTCTCAACATTTTGATCATATTTTACTCTTTGTTTATTATAATGAATTTGCGTTGGAGAGAGTGTGTCAGTTGAGATCTCAGTGTATGGAGCCACAACCCTTTCAATCCATACTCCAGTGCAACCAATGCATGTCGTGTATTCTTGAGTGTCTCCTGGTTTCATAAATAATGTTCATATATGAGAAAAACAATCTGAACTTCTGTTTTGACACCAATTAAGCTCAAGAAGCAATGAATAGCAAGTCCTTCATGCTTTATCCCAACTCTCAGCTCACAAAAGTGATTATGCCCAATAAATAAGCCTAATGCCATGGACAAGTGCCTTAATTATAACTTTAAAGATCCTGAAAAGTGCACGGTAAATAGAAGCAGTGGCAAAAAGAGACTTGGGTTTATTTAAATGGAAGGGCAAATGTTTACCATTTCTAAAATGTCTGAGCTTATTTCATTTTGACATATTTAAAATACAGTAAGAAGGTATCTCACAGAGAAGGGAAGATCATATCTTCTTAAGAAGTCTGAAGATTTTTGTGAATGACTATTAACAAATAAGATTAAAAAATACAATATATTGCCACATATAAATATATTTGCAAATTCTGGATGAGGAAAAAGTCTACAGAAATGGATAAATAAAATTCAAATAAATTTTAGAATTTAATTAATTTTTTAATTGGAAACATAGAGGTATTTTTCCATGGAAATAAGAAGTCAGCACAAGCTCTACAATTTGACCACAGTGAAAGAAATTTCACCTGGATTGATGGATGTTCTAAATCAGAGAAACAGACTCCACTTCAACTTGGGCTGTAGTATGTAGTTACAATATGACTGTCACTAGGAAGCTAGAGAGATATCGAAAGAGCAGTTCAGTTCAGTTCAAGAGGTAAAGGTTGTATATGATCTTTGAAGAAAGCAGTGAATAAATTAACAAAGGCACTGAAATGATGAAGATCTAAATAATAAATATGTGAACAAATTATTTAGTAAAATATATAAAATCTTTTTCTACCATAGAAAGAAGTCAGCTGTTGATTCAACTGACCCTCCAGAAGGACACAAAGTCCTTGAAGAAAAGTCATAAGCCTGCTGAGCATAGTTGTGTTTATAGTGGTTTATAGGTGTTGGAAATCTATTTTGATGATGAAGATATGTTTTCTATGATCAAAGGGCACCATGTACTGATGGAAGGATGTCTGTCATCCATCCTTGAAAGAACAGTACATACACGCATGTAATAACAATTGGGAAAAAGGAGGAAACTGCAAATTTGAAGGTGAGCAGAGAGGGCTATATCAAAGCGTATGGAGGGAGGGATGGGAAGGGAGATCTGTTATAATTAAATTATAATGTCAAAAATTTAAGCAAAGAAATAATAGTCAACATTATTACCATAGAAATCAGTGTGGCAAATTCTCAAAAGTTAAAAGCAGAGCTTCTACCTATACCATTTCTACATATACATCTAGAGAAACTGTATTCTACTACTCCAAAAATATTTGAACATTCATACCATCGCAGTTCTATTGACATTGGCCAGGCATTGGAAGAATACCAGATGCCCATCAATTGAATATTTAGTAATGAAACTGTTCTGCATATACACAGTGGAATTTTATTCATCTATCAAGAAAAATTAAGTTATAAAAATGCAGGAAGATCTATTGTGGTGGAAAAACATACTAATACTATATTGAATGTTCTCTTTCACACAAATATCCTATCTACAAATAGTGTAAGATGTTTAATTGGGAGTGCCTATAGAAAACCCCTTCAATCTTTATTTCTTTGCAACCTGTTACTAGATATTTGTTAATTTTCCTTGGGTTTTGATTGGTCATTGACATATGAGGACAGTGTGGAGGTATGCAATGATAAAAACATTAATAAAATTTGTCAATAATGACTGACAAGCAAATACATTTTCATTTAAATGCTGCCTATATACAGTTGACTCAGGTGACCTCAAAGGGAAAGAAATGGGAACATAAACAGTGTTTAGAGAATCTCCCTTCGGTACCAAAGGAGGATGTTACTACCAAAACAGCATAACTAGGAATGGGTGCTTCTGAAAAGAGATGTTGGGAATGAAGAATGAAGCATAACAGAAAATAAAGTATCTCTTCTATATAATACAGGAGATTACGAATAGTTGGTGATGACGTTAGAGGCAGGAAAAGGGGGCTTTCAGATTTTTATCTGAAGAATTAAAAGGCAAAGTTTCAGAAGACAATGGGACTATTCATGTCTCATGATTTTTTAAATAAGTGTTTTATTTTAAAATTTCCGTTTACATAATTTTAAACAAATCTTAATAACTATCATCATATTGTTGACATAAAATTTTATATGTATCAGAAAATTATACCTTAGGTTTTATGAAAAGCAATGTCACAAAATTGTTGCATACAAATAAACAAAAAGGAAAACAGGCTTGTTAGGCCAAAGAAAGCCATTTGTCAGGGAATAAATACTGTGCTATCACAAGTGAATTAAAGTGGTGACAAAGAGAAGCCACTGCGAAGGACACCCTCCTTTCTCTTTGGCATTCTACTGAAAAGCTGCTTTTACCATTCTCCCCAGAGTGTTTTCTGTAATGATGGAGTGACTTTAGCAGGCTTTTCAGTTAATGAGGTTAATAACATGCTCAAGTTTGAAGACAAGAAGTAATAAAAAAATGAGATTCGATTCCAATGTCTTTCGTGGGTTGCACATTTATTTAGAAGAGCCCAGAAAATCAATATCTTTGATTGATAAGGGAACAGGAGATGCAACAGCTGAGCCCCATAGCTAGTTTCACTATAACTAGCTCCTCAGGCGCCTCTCGGCGCCTCAGTCATCAAGGGTTAGATCAAGGAACCAGAGAAATTGACATGGAATAGAATTTTGAAGTCAGATTTCTGCTTCCCCTTGAAGCCCAGAAGCTTTGGGCAGACTCCTTTGGTACTCAGAGTTGGGCAAGTCAGGGAATGTATTTTAGAACATGGCATCAGCATTTTGCACTTCTCTCGTGATCTGTCCTGACTCAGGACTCTTCTCTAGAAGGCCTAACCTACTAAGGAGAAGGTGAGGGACTCTGCCCTCTGCTGGTGGATCTCCTTCACTACACAGTCTCAGAGAGCTGAGAAAACAACAGGACACTGGGGCAATTTTCACAAACCAAGTATGGTTCACCATAAAGTCCTAAAATGATTTCAAAATCCCCTTTTCAGTGCCCTTTTGGAGTATAAGGCAGTACATATTGGAGTTAATGTGTTTTAATTAAAAAGAGGACAAGGATTTGGGGGAGAGGGGAGTTGAAATCTGAAAAGAGCTAAAAGTAGAGCTGGGGTGCATTTGATCACGGTACCTTGCATGAAATTCTCAAACAACGAAAGAAAATGTACTTACGAAGCTAAAAGCGTCTACATGATAATTGACTTTATTATACAGTTGCTGGAAGTGCATCCCTAATTTAGAGTACACTTCATGCCTTCATATCTCCAGATGTTTGTTTCTGATTAAGTCTGCAATCAGACATTTTGTTAAATTTACTCCATAGTTCTGGAACTGTTTCTTTTTGTAGGTTCCTGCACATAGATAGTCAATCCTCCTGCTATGCCCAATCCCCACCCCAACCCACGCCACCCCCCATACACATGTCCCTTTCTCTACTCATTCTCTTGCTTATGAACATTGGTCTTGGTTATGAACATTGAGGGTGAAAATCTCTTCCTTGCGTTCAGTCTTAGGGTGGAGAAAGCATTTCTTCATTTGGTTTATGTAATATTTGTCAAGTTTTTTTTTGACACATTTATCATAATGAAGCCTTCTGTCCTTAATGTGCCAAAACTCTTGTCTTAAAAACATTTATTATGCTAAGTGGTGGTGGCGTACACATTTAATCCCAACACTCAGAGGCAGAGGCAGATGCCTCCGTGAGTTGGAGACCAGCCCGGTCTACAGAGTAAGCTCTAAGACAGCCAGAGTTACAACAGAGAAACCCTGTCTTGAAAAACAAAACAAACACCCCCCACCCCCAAAAAAATATGTTGAATTTTTGTCAGCTTTCTTCTGTGATTATTGAACCCTGAAATATCTTCATTGGTTAATAGTTTGGACTGCAGACTGTGCTAACTTGGGTATACAATAGTTTTGCATTTCTACATTTTTAATAGAATAACATTAGTATTTTATACATGAAAAGTATCAGTTTCTATCACAGTTATGGAAGAATTTTGAAGTTATTTTCATTAAAAATATTAGAAATTGTCTTTCAATGACCAGTTTAGGCATCAAGGTAATTTTAACCTTATAAAATCTACGTTTTCTACTTCTTCTTTGTAAAGACTGTGACAGCAATAGTGGTATCTCTATTCCTCTAATTTTAGTGTAAGTGTCTTCCGGATCTTGTGTAGTATGCCAAAATGTTAATCAACTTAGCTGATTTATCTAAAGATAAAGTTTTGGTTTTGCTGACTTTTCTTTATAGCTATTTGTTTTCCTCCCTCTAGTGTTTGCATCTTTAAAGTGATTATTTGTTTATATCTTCATTATTTTCTGACATATACATTTAATAAAAAAAAAACCCTCTATGCACCACAAGTAACGGATTTATTGTATTTTCATTTTAATTCATATTGGAATATTGTTAATTAACCTTGAGACTTCTCTCATTCATGGCTTAATTAGTAGTATGTTGCTTAATTTTGAATGCTTATTCTCCAATTGTCTCCCTGTTACTTTGAGAACATATTTTGTATGATTTACATTTTTTAATTTAAGACTTTTTAGTAGTTTGTAGCATCCTCTGTCTTGTTGAACATAAATTGTACACCCAACTCAATGAACATAGCATTTGATAAATATTATGTCAATTTGATCAGTATATCCTTATTCTCTGACTACTTAATTGCCATAACAACAATTGAGACAGAGTCTTGGGATTCTGAGCTCTTCATTTGTGAAAATCTAGACTCAGATGAACTGACTTCTACCTTGTGTATTTTGAATCTCTTGTAAATCTACACATATTCAAGGAGGAGAATCGAATTGAGGCACTTATGTTTTACAAATATGGGGCATGAATAGTCCTTTTTCAATTATCCAATATCCACATTTAATCCTGATCAACTTCCTTCTTTTGAATTCCAACACCCAACCACAGCACAGCCTGCTCTACTTTATTTTGGTCAATGTATACATTATATTTCCCTCCATTATTTTACTTTTTATTTCTCTAAATGTGATAAGTTTGAGTTTTTTTGGATAAATTGATATAATTAGATTATTCATTTTGGAAGTGCATTTTACTGTAATAACCATCTTGCTATATTCTACTGGTTGCATTTTCAATTTTTATGCTTCTTTTTTATGTTTCTTCTTATTCTGGTTTTGTGGTTTTAAGTATTTAGTATGGTGTTTATTTATCCTATGTGTTGATTTATAATTTGTACTTCTCAAAATATTGCTATTTGTTTTCCTAGAATTCATATTATTTGTGATTAAATACTCTGTTTTAAAATTCAAATTAAGTATAAGACTTTACATATAATGGGGATCTCAAAAACATAATATTCTTAAATTTTCCCTTATACAAATGTCATATATCACACAATTTTTATAAAATGTGCATCCATTGTGTCACTGATATTGCTCTGAAACTACATTTTATAAAAACTTAAAATTAAAAGAATGAATCTCACCTTCATACCATTTTACATTATTATTTTAATTAGATAAAGTTGCAAGTTAACTTCTGGCTGAATGCATCTTTTTAAACGTTGTTGCTGTATAGATTTTCTGGCAGTCACTTCCCCCCCATTTGTTGTCATTTTCCTTTTGATTTTTAAAGTGTATTTAATTTTAAATGGATATGTTTGCTAGACAGGGTTTTTAGATAGCAGTTGTATTTGTATTTCAATGTTTTAAAGAGATCAGCATCTTTATCACCTTGTTTTCTTGGTTACTGATTAGAAATGAGTTATAAATCTGTTTAAAAAGCTTTGAGTGCTTTCAATATTCAGTCACTTTCTGTTTCAACTTCTCTCCCTCTCTCTTATGCTCAGAGGGTTGAGTATGGTGTTTGGATCTACGTAGATTTGGGAAATTATCAGTTCATTTTTCTTTGTTTAGCTTGGTTTAGAATATCTGTTTTCTAAGTTCCTCGGCTTCATCTTAGAAGTATAGTTTAGGCCCTTCATTAACTGTAGAAAAAAAAACTGTCCGGTATTTCTTATAATATTGTTTCTGTCTTATTGTCAACATTCAATACATACATATATAGATAGATGATAGATATAGAACTAGGTTCATTGACATTTCTTTACAGCTTATGAATGCTCTGTTGTTTTTTATTTTAATTTTATTTCAGTGTTTATAGATTTTGTTACACTTTTGGATCTTCATTGACAGTGTTTAACTCTGTTGCAGAGATGCCAAAAGTTATCCTTCTTTCATTTGTGATGTTTTCAATGTCTACCGTTTCTAGTTGATTCTTTCATATATTTCTCTGTTCTGCATGCTAAATTGATCTGATCATGTGTTTTATCTATCTTTTTCACTATAGCTTTTGATATATTAATGAATAGTATTGTCTATATTCTCCTTCAAATACCATTTTCTGTGTTACAGCTTTCTCTTGCTCTGACATTTCCTTTTCCTTTACAACAGTAATCTTCGTTTCTCTTTGCTAATCCTGTCTGGTACCTTTTTTGTTCTTTTTAAGCTGAACTTGCTGCATAGGATTAGTAAAATCACATAAAACTTGGTTTACTTGGAAATGGCATGAATTTCCTGTTGCTTGGTGTAGATTTATGTTAATCTGTGTATGGATTGGGTTGTGTTTTGCATTTACTGTTGCTGTTATTGCAGGAGTGGGGATTCTTATTGCTAATTGTAACTAACTCCAAATTGTGCCTTTACAGGGATGCCCCAGCTTGCATTCCTCACAGCATCTGTCTTTTGCATTTCTCCCAGTTGCGCTCTGCTGTTACTTGAGCTAATATTGTGTTAGTATAGCAGAGGGAGTAATGGATGGTGAAGAGGCTGAAGTTTTGTTGTTTAACACAGTTTGATGTTAGGGTATTAGAGAACTGCCTTCATCAGAATCCCTCATCATTGTTCAGCAGGGAAGTTCATACCTTTATTTCCTCCCATTTCTTTCTCCTGGATAGCAATTTACAAATTTTCCTTGGGCTATAATTTTGAAGCCATTTTCTCTGCAATCTAAAGCTTTCTCTTTCGGCTAGGAAAGAGAAGAATAGTACAATTGGATTGGATTATTGTAGCTGCCTCCGTTCTCTTCCACCATGGTCACAAAAGCATTCCCCAGTGGGTCCTTAGGACAGACCTGTGCCTTGTTTAGACAGCTTAAGCCATATTTCAAGTTGTTAATATCCATCTGCTAACATCTCCAGAAAATAGAGAGTTCAAATCTTTTCTACAAATCATCTACTATTCTTTGTGAGGTCATCGTGACATTTTTCAAAGAAAGGCAGGGAGTATTGTAGAAACATATTCACTATGGCCAGCAGAATCATCACAGTTATGTAAGCTCACATCTGCCTTATACTGTTATGATTTTTGGGGGGGAGGAGAAGTGAAAAAACTTTTCCCAGATATGACATTAGTGAGAGAGAAAAAAAGAAACAATTCCACAGTATCTAGGCGAGTAAGCCAATGAAATTATTGGTGTTACTTATGAAACATGGGTGACTCAAAAGCAGCTGCATCACTGAGGAGCCCATGTCCCATGGGTGACACCCAAGGAAGTCTACATCCCTGAGACACCCTGCTCATTTCGCATGGAGCTCCAACAAAGACTGTATTCTCAGTCATTACATACTGCTTTTACAAATTTAGAAGGTCCTTGAGTCTTGCAGCTTTCTGAGAGTCTTTTGACTTGTAAGATTCATGAAATTTCTGAATCTTATACATCTCTCTCTGCTCCATCTAGGAGGGTTGGAAGGGACACATTAATTTGGAGGAACTAGATACTTAGCATTTAGCGAAAAAATCTAATTTAATCTTCTTACTGACTTGATAGCATCTTCTGGCATCTCTCCAAGGAAAGACTATGCCTTAAGTCCTTTGCTTTCTAGAGGCACATGTCCTCATGTTTCACTAATTTCATAATTTGGTCTTTAATTTTCTGTTTTTTCTTTGAAAAAACTTTGAGAAGCTGGAGAGAGGATGACTCAGTGAGTAAGAGAACTAGCTGATCATACAAAGGACCAGGGTTTGGGTCTCAGTGCCCATGTAGCAGCTTATAGCAATCTGTAACTCCGGTTCCAGTGGACCTGGTGCCTTCCTCTAGCCTCTGCAGGAATCAGTCATGCACATAACATATTTATATGAATACATGAGAAGCCCTCACACACATAAAATGAAAATTAATACATCTTTTCAAAAGTATTAATGTTTTTTTTTCTTTAAGTTTTGGTTTCTCACTATATCTGTAACCAAAAACTAAATCTCCTAAATTATTTAAATTTAGTTTGCTATATTATCACACATGAATATTATTTTTATTTTGACTATATAGGGTATTTGTGATTTTACATGTGTAAGGATTTCTGCGACTACCGTTGCAAGAAGATGCAGAGCATTTCCTACACAGTTCTGTGCTATTGCTACATACTTGCTCCCTCCACCTGTGTGGAACCCTTATCAAACATCAATATATTTATTATAATTAAGGCTAGACTTATTAAAAATAACAAGTATTTGGAAGCATGTAGTATAGCCTCTCCTGTGAATAATGCCTGAGACATATAATTTATTACAATATCAGTGATTCTTTGCTTTGAGTGGCCAAGTAGAAATTCATCATATGTATACGTATGGTTTATTTGTTTACTTGCTATCTAAAGGGCATCTAGATTATTGCAGGGTTGAATTATCACAAATAAAGCAACTGTGAACAGTTATGTATCTAAATGACTTTAAAATACTTAAGCATCCAATTTCTCCTTAATAAAAATTATAGATTGGCCTCTAAACATAACTACAAAAATGATATCAAAGTTATAGTTATGGAAAATAAGTTGAATTGTCTAGCTTCATGTCTCCTTAGTTACTGAAAAAGAAAATATATTCAGAAGTCGGTATTTACCAGACTACTTGTAATGTGATATTGGGGCTGAATCTTCCCTGCCAAGTATCTCTACTCATTTGCAACAAAAGCAGGTGGACGATGGCTCTACCAGTGTGCTCTTTTTTTGTGATCTACACAGGGATATTTGCCATGACAAATTCTATAATGACTGACTGAGGCGAAACAAGCTTCCCTTTCTTCTTCCATCACTAGAGGTAACAGTCAGACAATCCTGCTCTCACATGAGGATCTACAAATGGTAGTCAGATCTTATCCTATTGCGTAAGTACTTTATGAGTGATCTTATTATAACAATTGGTACTCATGTAAGGAAACAGAATTCTCAATTTTTAATACGGGATCACAGAACACTATCATTTGAACACACAAATACACAGAAACTTTGCAAAATCCTTATCTGTTCTCTCAAATAAGGTTTGCCCTTTCTATGGTTTCTTAGGTTATTTAAGTGATTTTTAAATACTAAATTTGATACTTTGGTTCTCATTTGAAAGCTCACATTAACTAAATATCAATTTCCTTACTAGAAACTTATTTAATTGGTAAATAAAATATTTGCATGTTTATTGTATATAACATGTTGCTTTGAAATGTGTATACATTGTAGCCAGGAAGTAGTGGCATGTGCATTTAATTCCAGTACTTACGAGCAGAGGCAGGCAGATCTCTTTGAGTTCAAGGCCCACCTAGTCTACAGAGTGAGTTCCAGGACAGTCTCGAAAAAAAAAAAAAGAAATGTGTATATATTGTGACATGGCTAAATCAAAATGATATATCCATTGTTTTATATACTTCTAATATTTGCTATAGTAAGAAAATGTAAGTCTATTATTTTATAAAATTTTTAATAGTAAAATGACACATTGTTATTAACTAGCATTATTAAATATTAAATCTCCTCTACTTTTGTTTCTTTTATTTTCTAAATAAGACTGTATTTTTTGGACAACATTTCTTCAACTTCTCACTTTTTAATAACAACCAATAACCATTGTTCTATTCTTGCTTTTATGTATTCAGTGTTTTGACACTTCAAAAATAAGTGAAATCATGTCACGTATTTCTTTTTTTATTAATAATCAATAGTCAAAAAACTACCTTCTAAACTCACAGAGTTTAGAAGAAGTAGAGACAATCAAATTCAAGTCAAATACACAGAGATGAATATTGTGTGGTTTTCACTCATAGGTGAATTGTAGATTTTATATAGACTTAATATTATGATACAGATATATAAAATCAATGCATATATAACTATATACATTTATGTATCTGCATATTTATATGACTAACATAAAAGTAGAAATAAACACTCTGAAAGAAAAATAGGGAATAGGAGGAGAAGAAAAATGGAAAAGAAGGATTATGGTCAAAATTTCCAATATACTTATTTGTATGCAATATATATATATATATATATATATATATATATATATATATATATATTATACATATGTAGATAAATATATATGCTTACTATATATATAAAGTTCATAACTAAGAGCCCACAGAGATAACTCAGCTGTAAAGAACACTGACTGCTCTTCCAGAGGACCCAGGTTCAATTCCCAAAACCCACATGGTAGCTCACACCATTTTTAATTTTAGTTCTAAGGAATCTGACACCCATTTTTCATCTCCATGAATACCATGCATGCACATAGAACAAAACACATGTAAGCAAAACATTTGTACACATAAAATACAATAATAGAAAACATCTAAAGAATCATCACTGAGTACAATAGCCAACAACAAAATTACCTATCACAATAAAGCCATCAGTCAAAATGAATAACATAATAAACAGTAATTACAGACAATTTAGATTTGCAAATATGGAGACATATAAATGATACTTGTCAAGATTACATGGAGTTCTGGTGTCAAAACTCAAGTTCAAGTCTTCTAGGGACCAAACCTCTGTTTTTCGAATAACATGTATTCAGAATAATGTACTATCTTACTTATAAATACACAGTTCTGATGTATGAGGACATGACATAGCCTAGCTCTGCACTAAGTTTTCTTAATATGGATAATTGAAATATTTGGGCAGAGGGCTCATAACAACCTCAAATTCTACTGTGTTCAATCTACTTATGATACCCAGCTATTAAGTAATAAAACAGTAATTCAGTAGGAATCACAAAACATATTGCCAAATGGGGAGCAGTTGAGAGCCAGCACATCAAAAGCCAAACTGCAGACCTTTGAATGCTGCTACATGCAAGTTCATAGTCCTAGCACAGGTTTCCTCAATGGTGACTTTTATGGAACAGAATCTCTAAAACTATGGATTAGTTTGATACACAAGGAGGTATGTGTTGTAACTGACTCCATGGTGAATTCCATATCTATGTAAGAGTTGGAATAAAAAACCATGAAGATTTGTCGATTTTCCTTCCAAAAGAATTCTGTAGAAACTACTAAATCAAAAAAAATTTTTTTCTATTTGTGATGATGTCTGAAATTGCTTTCAGAAACATTTTATTAGCTTTTGTCATACTTAGTTTGTAGTTGTCAAAACCAAATTGTAGCTATCTTTTTAAAAATGAAGAGTATATCTTTAAAACAATCCTTTCTTCATTTCTAATTTGTAAATAATTTTTCTAACAGCAAATAGTACTCCCACAAAACAAATCATTTCAAAATCCCTGTACTGTCCACATTACATTCATTTTATGATCAATAAATATCATTGGATTTATCATCAGAATGGTACAACTTCAGAATTTTGTCTTATCTTTACGAAAATAGGTAATAATTTTTTTCAGAATTATTTAGCAGTTCCTAAAACATATAAAGCTAAACTCTAGTAAATCATTTCAAATATTTAGAAAATGAATAGTACTAAGGTTGGCAAACTAATGCAATTTATATAAAGAAAAGAAACCAAGTATTTAAAAATCACTTTTCAAAACAGAAGACACCCAAATGACACTAATATTCCGTTGGCAGTCAAATTTCCATAATGAATGGAATGTTTGAAAAAATATTTATCCATTTTACTCTTAACTTTCTCACATAAACAATAAGATAAAATCAGTTTTAAAATAATACTCAAAGTTCTTTTGTAAGTATTTGGCCATTTTAAGAGCTTAATGCATAAGCTTTTTATATGCAAAAATTATAATGCATAATTACTTATTAATAATAAATCTATAGGAACAGCAACTATATTTCAGACTGAAAAAGTATTGAAGTGGTGAATATCAAAAATAACAATTGCTCTGTACATGGGAAGTTAGACATTGTTCATGTTTAATTAAAAGATAGGGCAGATGGTTTTGCAATGGTTCATCAATCAACCAAGTATATCCAATAAGAAATTTGTTGAAACAAATTGAGTTGGTCCAGTATGCAGACACAAAGCTATTGTGCTGGAAAATTTAGCCTTTCAAATCCTGAAAAGGTTATTTCACTTGGTTTTCTAATCCCTTGAATTCTGTTCAAGAAGGATGCAATGTAGCTGGGAAGAAGGACAATAATAATCTATTCCTCTGTTTTAATTTATAACTCTTATGAAGTGGTATTCAACTGTGAAAGAGTAATAAAATACCTTCCTCAAAAAACTCTAATATATTATATCTGATAGCTTCCTACTGTAAAATTAAAGGACAATCTGAGAAATCATTTTGCAGATATGCAAAGTATAGGGGTGATCTTATATATTTTGTTTTTCAGTGAGTAAGCATTTGGAGAAAGCATGCATTATGCTTTTAGAGAGAATAGATTTTCTCAAGAGATATATGAAAGAAGTAAATGGAAGCACAAAATACTTAAAAACATGTGAAATATCTACACTAATGAACATTTGGGGAAAGCTTTGGTTTAAACAGCCAATTTGTACAGACAATAAAATCACAGTTCTCTGAAATCAATTATAAGTTACTATAGGATAATGCTTCTGTTTTTGATGATAGGACTATTTGTTCATATACATGTGTGAGAGGATATGAATCAAAGCCTGTAATTTCTGCAAGTGACATGAGAAAATAATCCTTGGAATAACAGGTTAAGCACAGTCTATCCTATATTAATGCCATTACTTTGTATTTTAAAATCCATTTCACTTGTAGAAAGACATACTTGGAACTGCAGAAAGAAATTTATGACACGAACATTTATAGTGAATACCTTGTTTCTATTATAATATGCATCGATCACATGATTTAAAGAAAACAGCTTTAAACATATAGATCACTACTATGAAACTCAACAATACATAGAAATAGCTTACAGACTTAAACATTGTTCCTTTTTTTTCTTGATTTAAAATAACACGTGACTTATGTTCTGCAAATTCTCTGTGAATGGGAACTCGTCTCTAAGATTGGATTTGTCAACACTTTAAGAATAAAAACCAGCTGAATAAACTGTGAATATTACTCTTTAATTTTTAAAAAAGATAATGTCAAATTGCAGTTATATTACTGATGAGTCAAAAGATGCCTTTTCTGCATTCAAACCACAAACTATGAAAATGATTTTGCATCAATTTGTTCATAAATATGATAAGTGTTCATTGTTCATTGTGTGGTGGAGGTAGCAGTTTCACAAACCTTCATCTGTCTAAAACATCCATAAACAAGCCTTCTCACTTCTAATGTAGTATGATCTAAGACATTAATAATACAACCTCCTTGGTTTCTCAAGAATCCTCCATGGATTCTCAGACACTATATTTGGTAAAGTGAAGCAAAACTATGAAATAACTAAATCCTCTTTGATCTGCAGAAGAGATTCGAAGAAACGTCAGACTACTCATTTTTAATGGCAGTAATTTAATTTGAAAGACATACACACCTAAATCTTGTGTGTGTAGTATTGTATGTGTGTTTGAGTGTGTGTTGGCAGGAACTGAAGTGATGTTTTTATGTGTGCTAAGCTACACTGAATGATATTGTCAGTCTACTGGTTTTTTTAAATGTCTTTTCCCCAAATAAGTAAATATAAAAATATTAATTGGGGCAATAATTTCTTCACAAAGGAATTAATAATTTGAAACACTTTGATATTGCAAGTGGAAACACTTTGCATTACCTTTTCTAGTCTTATCAAATATCTTCTAAATATTTGCTGAGAAAACCATTGTTCTTCATTTTGCAAACCTACTTTGTGTGCATAGAATTAAAGATAGCATCTTTAAGTAGATCCATGAAGATCTATAATTAGGATAATGTATTTTCCAAGGATTGTATAAACAAATGAGGCTTTCTGTAAATTACCATTTCATTTTTATTCAGGTTGTCTGGTGGGAACATATTAAAAATCAACTTTCAGACTCATAAGCATTACATTAGAAAGCATCCTTGATCTTCAAGGATTTGGAAATGACTTTGACAATAATCTTCCCACTGTTTGGTTAATACTTGAATCAGTTAATACTGTTATTGAACAATCAGTAAGTTTCAGCCAATAACTTTTAGATCACAAAAGTCAATTTTTTTTTCTTAACAAATATACATTAAATTTCTATTCTGTGTCAAACACTCTGTGAATCTAAAGGTTGTGTGAGTACCCTGAAATTCAAGGCTTATGCAATCTGCTACAGAAACAACCCATCTCTTCCACGAATCCAAAAGCCATCATTATTATGGTACTAATAAGTCCATTATGCATTTCTGCAACCTAGTGGGCAATCATAGATAACTCACTTTAGAACTGAATTATTTTCCACTGTAATACATTTAATGCTACAACATTCTGATACACTCACCTGTTATTTTTCTTAGTAGCATACATTCACCAGCATCTTAAAGACTTAGAAAACGTGTTTTATTCAACTTGCTTTCTTACTTTTGTACTTAAAAGACTATAATCACTGATAATAACAATGAAATTTGGTTGTTGAATGAGAAATTTTATTTGTCATTTTTTATCCAATGTGTAAAATTAAGTTTTTAAATAAATGATTGGCAAATCTTTCTGAAGCCTAGTTGTTTTTTTTTTTTCAAGAAAGAATATGTAAATAAAAATAAAGTTCTAAGCCAGATGTGTTGGCTCACATCTACAATCTCAGACTTGGGAGATTGAAATAGGATAATTTCTGTGACATGGAGGCCACATTGAACTACATTTGCATCCTGAGTGCTGGAATTACAAGCTTGTAATACCATACCCGGCTCAAGTGGTGCTGGAGATCCAGCCCAGGGTTTGTGCATGCTAGGCAAGCATGCTACCAACGCAGCTACTTCTCCAACCCCTGAAATATCTTTTTATTCCTTCTTCTATTTTTGAGATTATGATGTAATTATATCACTCATCCCTCTCTTTCCTCCCTCTCAATACGTTCATACATTGCTGCTATATCTCTTCCAAATCCATGGCCTCTTTCTTCATTAATTGTTGTTACATATATGTATGTAGTTACATATATTCCTAAATATTGCTTTGTATATTATGTATATACAACATAAATGGAATAATGTGTACAAAAAAGAGCCTATCTCAAACATCAAAATTAACAACGAAAATGTAAATCTTAAAGAAAAGTAATAAAGAGTAATAAATGATTAGTATAAGTGGTAGATTTATTAATCATATTCAGTCATTCCATGATGTAACATATACAAAAATATCATTGTTCATAAATATATAAAAATTTGTCTTTCAATTAAAAATAACCCCAAATGGAATATCTATGGTACCGTTTCCAAGGCAGAGGGAACATTGAAAAACAGTGCGTGGAAAGACTGAAAGGAACTAAAGAACTGGGAAAAATGGAGTGAGTGTGTCCTCTCAGTACAAGACACTTGCATTGCAATTATGAGCACGGAGTAGCGGTGACTCCCTAGTTGTAGCCTACAAAGAAATGGGGGAGGGAGATGATATGGGGAGAAGGCAAGGCATGAGAGGAGGAAGAGACTAATTTGGAAGAGCAAGGGGGAGTGTGTGTGACAGGAGTTGAAGGGAAATGTGAGCACAGTTGGGTTGTATGTAATCACATAACATTGGGTAAAAGTAGGATATTGTTGAAAATTAAAAATAAATAAATATAAAAAATATCAAGCAGATATTTCCAAAAATTATCAAATAATTACAATCATATTCAAAAATAAGTTAAACAAGAAACAAACCATGATAGCATACAACAATGAAAGGGAAAATTATATAATACTATTAAATAAATATTATCAACATTGCAGGGGGAAAGAGTACAGTTTCAATCCATTGTTGTGTTATTTGATGAACATGTAGGTCTACAAAGTCTTTGAGCTTCTGCAAGTGGCATGCTGCGAAGAGTGGAAGTTCTCTGAGAGCTAGGACACAAATGTTGCTCATTGGGAAGAGGGTGAGAAGATAAAAGAATATTAAACATAGTTATAATTCAGATGGGAATTTTTTTTCCATTGATAGACTAACTGACTAACACGAAGCGCTGGGTTTGTTCTCCAGCAATGTATGTTGTTGGTACAGTAATATTTTTCCATATCCTAGCATGCAGGAGATGGTGGCAAAAGGATCATAACTCCAAGAACATCCTTAAGTTCCAGTACATTCTGGGCTAGGATCTATTTCAAAAAGGGAGAGAGAGGGAGAGGGAGGCAGAAGGAGGTTCTGATCCAAAATTAAGGCATTCAGTTAAAAAACAGTGATTTTTCCCTAAGAGATTTTTGTATGATATAAAATTTGTAGACCTAGTATATACTGAAAAAAAAATTATCTAAGCCTATACCCCAGAAAACTAAACTGGAAAATATATGCTAGGTACCTTTAATTCAGAGATTTCTTGAGCTTAAATTAGGCAAACAACACCTTTTCGACAGCAAGATCCTCACACTGTCGAAAACTGAAAAGTAAGTTCCGTGAACTCACTTCTTAAGAGACAGAACTGAGTTTAATCTGCTCAGTGTTTCAAAACTGAACTGATGATATGTAAAAAACATTATAAAACTGAAACCTCAATGTGATGCCCAAGGGAGTTATTATAGTACACTTTGTACATTGAACCTTAGTGTGAGTATTATTTTTATCAACACTATTTTTTGGAATGAGCAATAATAACAAAACAAGTTTTAAATATAACAGTGCCCAGAATCAGATTATAAAGCAACTACTATCTTGTGCTTTTTCTTGGCTCTTTTTCTTTGTTTGTTTGTTTGCTTGTTTTGTCCTATTTTGAATTGTTGTATTTTTTATCTTATTTTATTATTACCATTATTATTTTTAGATACCTGCTTGTTTTCTAATGAGGAGAGAAAGAAAGGATGGATAAGAAGGTGGGGAGGAGCTAGGGGAGCTGGTGGACAGGAAAAACATAGTATAATCAAACTATATTGTATGAAAAAAATCCATTTTCAATAAAAAAACAAAAATAAAATAACTTCTGAAAACAAAAGACACATGAAAGCGTAAAAGTAGCCATGTTTTAGCCCATAGCATACCTTTATAACCTCAGTGTTTCAAATGGTTCCCAACAAAGGAAGTCATACAATAGGTATAATTTGAATTAAGTTTATTATTAAATAAAATATTGTTAAATCAAGACATTTACTCTGATTCAAAAGACTGACATCTTTACTATAAGCCTATATTCCAGTTTATAATGTAATAAAATAAGCTAATAAATTCATGTTTGCTAGATCAGTTAAGCATATTTATTAATGTCAATTTTAAAATATAGCGATTGTATGGCCACAACAAACGTTATTGAGAGAATCTGACAGATTAAACCATAAATTCAATGGGGAGATTCTAGAATCTTCCAGAGTAATTGAAGACCAGTTCCTTCTAGAGCAAGAAGTCAATAAGGCAGAGATGTCTTCTCTATAACAAAGAAAGTATTTTCCACTCTAAAGATGGTCAAAATAATAAAGGTAGTCTGTAGATCAGCAATTCACTCAGTAGAAGCTGGAGAACCCATATCCTCCACAGCATGAAGGGCGGTACCAGCCGTATCCGTAACCTCCATAGCCAGAGCCATATCCATAACCTCCATAGCCACAGCCACAACCCAGTCTGCGGAAGCTGTTACAACTACAGCCATAGCCTCCCAGGCCTCCAAAGCCTCCATAGCCGTAGCCCAGGCCTCCGTAGTAGCTGCTGTAGTAGCTCATGGTGTCAGGAGAGGTGATCTGTTTTGCACTGGAGATGAATTTAGCCTAGCTTTCCTGGATGCTTTTATACCCTGTGTTGAGTGAGGTAAACAAGGACAGGTGATCCAATCACGATGCAACAGGATAATTCCAAGTCTATAAATTCATTCTAATAGCTTCTTCGTTACTTAACAAAAAGTCCAAACTTCTATTAAGGAATAGTTGGTAATCATTTTTTTAATGAGTTTGCATTCCAGTAAAGGAAATGCTTTTAAGATGAAAAGTGATTTTACCTCTCTTCAAAGGCCATGCTAGTGTCCTCATTTAAATCTTCTAATCTGATTGATAGCTTTCAGTAACCTTGTAATCACACAACCTTGGAGTGCTTTTCTTTTAATTTGCATTCTATTGTTTTAGCTAGCCAGCATTCCTTTAGCTCAAGCTTTTGTCTTCTCTCCAGGGACTTAGAACATCACCATAAAGTCCTTAAGGATTGTCAAATGGTCAAATTTAAATGAAACACCATTTCTTGACTCGTTTGAAATCTTTTTGACATCACCCCCATCGATTCTTTGTCAATCTTCGTTCTCTTAATTTCTACAGTAAATATCCAGCTACCCCGCCCCACTTATTCTTTATTAGTCTTTCCACAATTCTTATCCATCTATTAGCTCTGAGAGGGTGACCATTCCTTCTCAGTCAAACTATACCTTTATTAAGTGAGAGTTCATTAAATACCATTGAATATAACACATTTTAATTGTTCTTACCTCCACCTGTTTTATCTCCTTCCTGCTACTGGCAATATACCCTCTCTAAAAAATCCCTTTTCCATATGAAATATTATGATTACATTGTGAGATTAACATATTGTCTCTGGCCATCAACACCATCTACGTGACTACTTATTAGTTCTGCTCCACTATCCTTAACTTCCATTTCTAGCAACGGTAGACTTGTCTTTTTCTCACAAAACTAGCTCTGTTCTGTTTCAGTTAATCACATACTCATTTCACGAGGCCCTGAAATCCCCCGTAAGTCTTTAGTACTTTACCTGTTTGGTTCACAGGCATGCACTAAGTTTGTCAAGTGAACCGTCTACGTGAAATCTCAATTGTTCTCATTCATAAGACTGATATTTTCTGTTTGTTCTCTATCATTTTGAGATTGCTGAAGAAGCTCCCTCCAAGTCATCCTGCCTCACTCCCACCCCAGAGGCTTCTCTGATTTGTCCTATAAATGACTTCTGTGACTTTATATGGAATCCTCTTGTGTACTTCAGACACTTCTGATAGGAATCTTATTCTATCCTACCTTCTAAACACAGGCCAAGCATCAGCTTCTTCCCAGACGTCTCAAGCACATGTCCAGGTTCTTCCACCCGAGTCTCTTTAGAGTAACCTGTGGAGTGCCATCAGATACACTGGACAAAGTCGTCCTTTCTCATCACATTTTTGAGAGGTATTTAAATGTTTCCTCACCTTATCTTCTAAACATCTATTATATTGGAGTTAAAGAAGGTTTATATCATTGTATTTTATAACTAGTTGTCCAAAGAGGTAAGTAATAGATTTTTGCTTGATTGATTAAAGCATGGAAGTCTATTAAAGGGATAAACTCTCGAGAATGCATTTTTCTACTCTTCACATTGCTTATACTAATAAGATGTATTTAGGATAGCATACATACAGTTTTATGTTTTACTATGTATAGTCAACATGATATACAACCTAACAGAGGAATTGAAGAATAGTACTGAAAATTAGCATTTTGTTTGTAATTGCATCTTCATCATCCTAGGTGGGAACCAGAGTGGCACAAGCATAATCCTAATCTTCCAACTCATTCCTACTACAAATCAATGAACCACACAAATTATAAAGCTTTCAAAGTGATCATATTATCAAATTAAAAGAATATAGATAAAACCCTTCACCAGTTTATAGTGGAGAATTTTCTTGATTCTTTTCCCAGCATTGTGTGAAGTTGACTAAGGCAAAGGACAAGAAAAACTTCTCATCAGAACAGGAAAACTGACATCTAAGACCAAATAAAAATAACCTGTGTCATAATGAACTTCTAACGACCAGCTCCATCTACAAATCCAGACATGTAAGTAATCTTCATCTACACAAATAGAAATAATCATTAATGAGCTGGTAATTTCAGAGAGAAGAAAAGACAGGGAGGTGAGGAAAATTCCATGAAAACTTCAGAGAGATGCTGAAGAGGTCAAGAATGAGAACAGGAAATAAAATAGTTGAATACACTATATGTTTTCAAATGGAGTTTTAAAATTGGAGTGTTACCAAACTTTTTAATAAATAATGACAAATATGGAAATGTCTTAGGAATGATATTGAGTAATTTTCAGGAAACACTTTCAACTTAAAAAAAAAAAAAAGCACAATGAGTGTAACTGGAGAGATGGCTCAGCAATGAGGAACAAAGGGGTCAAGTTGAGTTTCCAGGCCCTCCATCAAGTAGCTCAGGCCCACCTGTAACTCCAGGCTCAGGGGATCTGACACCCTCTTCCGGCCTTCATGGGCACTCACAGATGTGTAGCACACAGACACACAAACATACAAAGATTCAAAAATAAATCTTAAGAAAAAAAAGACACAGTCAAATAAAATATGTGTGCTATGCAACTTTTATTTAAGAAATTTGATGAAAAATGTTCATTCACTAAACTCTTTGTGGAACAAGAAAAAGGAAACAAACCCCACAAACCAACCATCCTGGTGACTCCGAGGAGAAAGGGGTGAAAATGAGAAGATGAGTGCTTGCAGAATAGATTGAATGAGTGTAAAACGCTAATGTGATAAAATGTATTCTTTCGCCCTTCCTTGACATTTTATTCACACGATCTCACAATGGTTGTTCTTTGCAACATAGGTGTGGTTTCTCCTATTGTTCCACATAATCATACATTGCTCTTCAGGGCAGCTATGGAGAAATATGCCACAAGATTTACATGACAATTATGTGATACCTATCCCAGAAATTTGGCTTTTTTCCAGTTTGGGTTGGCTGCAAATAAAAGTACGATGAATACCTTTACACATTTGTTTTCATGATTAGATGCACTCATATCTGTTGGATGAATTCCCGGGAGTGAAATTAGTGTGTCATAGGAAATATGAATATTCAGTTTTAAGAGTGGCATGCTTCTTAAAGTGCTTTTATTATTGTGTATTCTAAGTGATACTGTGAAAAAGTCCCATTCATATGTATGGTAACAAATATTAAGCTTTTTGCCATTTTAGTTATTGGAGAGCTCTAACCCTAACTCAAGTTTCAGTGTAGATTTCTCTAATCACTAGTGCTGTTGACTTAACATGCTTTTATATGGTAATTGGCTATCTCAATATCTTTTTGTTTGTAGGTTTCTTACTTGTATGTAATGTGTTATCATCATATTTTCATCCTCTCACCCCCACTTCTGATGACCTCCTTCTTCTTCTTCTCAACTAGTCCCCTTCCTACTCTCATGACTATTTTCTGTGTGGACTTCATGCAGGGAGCCACAGTAGCTGTGTAATCATGATTGCGGTGTCCATATCATACTCAAAAGACAGCATAACTTCTTATCCTCTGGCTCTTCCAGTCTTCCTCCCTCTATCCACAGTGATCTCTGGGCCTCAGAAAAGTTGGTATAGATGCCTTACTTATGGTGAGCACCCAGCAGTGTCTATTGTTAAGAATTTGATGAGTCATGAGCCTGTACTTTGACAGTCATATATTGAAAAAAGATAGCATAAACATAAGTATTTAGATAACAATATGAAGTACAAATAAAGTAGGGAATACCAGATTTTAAAAGGTCTAATTGTGGATGGGGTGATACATAGAGACAACATTTTTCCCATTTGCCTCCTTCATATCACTTGTATCCTGATATTTCCCTCTAAAGTACTCTTTCCCTTTTTACTATCCGATTTCTGTAGTTACTACACAATAAACACTCATGTCTGACGATTTGGACCTGGGAACTGCAGATGAGAGAAAAATGCATGGTGTTTGTCTTTCCAGGTCTGGTTTACTTGACTCAATACAATATTCTCTATCCATGTACCTGAATACTGTTCTGTATTGTGAATGTACCATATTTTTACTATTAGTCAGAAAAATGGAATCTTAAGTTGCTTCCATTTTTTAGTTACTGTGAATAAAGAGGCAATGAACATGGTTGAGTAAGTATCTGTGGACTAGAATACTAAGTCATTTGGGCATATAGTAAGGAACTGTGCACTTGGATAATATGGTAGAATTATCCACCATGAATTCCAGAGCATATGCAGGAGTTTGCAGTACCACCATCTCTCAATGAGGGTTCTCTTTTCTCTACAGTTTCCAGCATTTTTGCAGTTCTCTTTTTGATCTTTATGATTCTGATTGGGCTATGATGAAATCTCAGAATTATTTTAATTTGTATTTATCATTACTAAGGATAATGAACATTTTTTGAAGTATTTCTTAACAATTTTTATTTCTTTTGAGAATTCTATGCTCTGATCCATATCTCATATTTTATTGGGTCATTAGTTTTCTTGGCTTTTTTAGCTTTTGTTTATTTTTTGCTCTGAGTTCTTTATATAGTGTGGATTCTCATCCTCCATCAATCTCATGTATAGCTGACAAAGATTCTCTTTCACTTTGTGGGATTTCTTTTTACTGTATTGATTGTTTTCTTAGTTGTGCATGTTTGTCTTGCTGCTTTATGAGATCTCAATTGTCAGCTGTCACTAAAACATTCATATGGCATCACAAAACATCAAAGATAGCCAAAGCAATTCTGACCAAACAAACAATGACAGAAGAATCACTATCCCAGATATCATAGAAATAGTAGTAGTGAAGAACAGTGTAGTATTAGCACAAAAAGCAAACATAAGTCAGTGGAAACAAATCAAAAACCCAAACATGAGTATGCATAATACAGCTGACGAATATTCAACAAAGATATGAAAAATATACATTGCACAAAAGGCAGCAACAAAAAGCAGTGCTGCAAAAACTTGATGTCCACATGTAGAACAACGAAATGAGACCTACAGCTGTCACTTTACACACAAACTAATTCCAAATGGATCAAAGACATCAATGTGAAGCTTAAAACACTGAAACTACTAGAGGAATTCACAGACAGTAACCAAGAAGATTCCTTTGCCTTGGGATTAAGACCAACAGCTGACAGATGAATGGCAGTTATCATGTGCTATTGAACTCCGTTCCCAATTATGTACTAGATGCTCATATTCTATGCTCATATGGTACTAAGGAAAGAGTAGAGTGGGTAGGAGGATGTGCTAAGTCTCATCAGTGGGTTCTAAGCTGCATTTAAATAAAAGTAACTGCTGTGGCTCAGTAGAGTGAAGTAGTTGTGTATGGTGTATCTCAAAAACTAGAAAAAAAAGGAATTTAAATGTTTTGATACAGAAGTATAAATTCTAGGGGAAGTACAGATTCAAATTACTTATACTGTGTTTTCCCATTAATAGTTTCAGGTAATACACTTAAGTCTGTTAAAATAACAACTAAAAACAACTGGCTTTTAGCAATTTCAAAGATTACAAATCATATCAAAAGGGAAACAAAATCCACATTCTTTAGATAAAAGATAATAATCAGACTTAGATTCATTTTAATGCAATTCTGAAATTCACAACTTCCAAACTGAAGATTAGCTGTGAGAATATTATTTTCATTTATATAACTCATTTTGCTCTTATATTAAATTATGTTTCAGATAATCAAATGGTAAGATTTGCTAGGATTCTTCAAATAAAATACAGACATGAAGTACTACCCTTTAAATATATTGCTGGAAAATAATGTTAAATTGTTCTCAAGAATTGTATTTATCTTAATAAGAGAATAATAGCTTTTCATTTTCTTCCCAGTGATATTATCATATTTTATAGTAAGACTTTTTTCAACATAGAAAATATAGAGTATTCCACCTTTTATTTATAACCAAGAAAAAAAAATCTTTAAAATTCACCAATGAAAGAATTTGTCCTAAAATTATGTATTTGGGATAATTTCTAACAATAAACTCAATTCATATATGAGATTTAAAATTATTCAAGTTACTTAATTTTCAATCATATAATAAGCTTCACTCAATAGAATCAAGCGTATTTAAAGCTGGGATAGAATGTTTTCCACTTTAGTTTGTAGATAATTTGTGCCTTGATTTGTTCTCTTTCTCTACTTTGAAATATGCTAAGTATGTGTGAAAAGATTAAATGAAAAAAACTGTATATGCCTAGTTTACTAATTTATAGCCCATTTGAAATAAAAAGCTATATTGGACTGTTTCAGTAAATGTTTCTTGAACCCTTGGGCATAGAATTATTATATTTTGAAGCAAAAAAAGAAGTACAGGCATTGTGGGTAAGGGGGATAAAGAGGATAAAGAAAGCTGATAGGTAAACAGGAGTAGAGGGAGAAGGTGCAGTGGGAACAGAGACAGGAGAAATGAAACCAGGCAGAGGAAGGGAAATAAAGTCAACTTTGTTGGATTTTTTTACCTATGAGAAGAAAACCACATAGCTGGTTATTATATTAACATACCTAACAAAATTATTGTTGGTAAAGAATTGAAGTTCAAGACAAATGAACTGTGTCTGAAAAGTTTATTACTAAAATTTATGGGAATCTAAGAACACTCCAACCAGTATAGAAGTGGATACCTGAAGATCAGCATTGCCTAGTATTCTCCACATTATTTAAAGAAACCAGGTGGTCCAAAAGGAAGCTAAATTCTGAATACAGAATAAACAAAATATGAAGGTCACAGAATAATCAAGGTGTCACAGAAAGCTAATCCATTGGGTTTAAGATTCAAGTATTTATTCAGTAGAAGCTGGAGAACCCATATCCTCCACGGCATGAAGGGCGACAGCAGCCGTATCCATAGCCTCCATAGCCACAGCCATATCCATAACCTCCATAGCCAGAGCCATATCCGTAGTCTCCATAGCCAGAGCCATATCCGTAGCCTCCATAGCCACAGCCACAACCCAGTCTGCGGAAGCTGTTACATCCACAGCCATAGCTGCCCAGGCCTCCGAAGCCTCCATAGCCGTAGCCCAGGCCTCCGTAGTAGCTGCTGTAGTAGCTCATGGTGTCAGGAGTGGTCGGTTTCCGTTTGTAATTGCAGAACAATTTTGTCAATGCAACTGCACAAGGACATTTATATATACTCGGAGAAGACACACCTCAAATGCCATTCCTTAAAACATACTGAAAACTACGCAGTCTTGTTTCTTAGGACTCAACCACATCTTCTTCTTGTTTGTATGACTAGTGATTTAAAGGTTATGCAACATGTTTGATGTTCTGCTTTATTTGCATGCTTAGAAAAATGTTTTGCCTCTAATAAAAAATACTGTGCTGTTTATAGTCCTATGCATGCTTGACTTTCTGAGTTTCAAACTCAACAATAAAATCCTATAGCTTCAAATACTCTAATTGTGTCACATGAAACTGCGTTTATCCTGTAACTTCATGTTTCTTTTGACAGTCCACAGTTGATATTTTTCCTAAGTCTAGTAGGGGTGCCATCACTATTTTGCCAAGAATTCACGTGCACTGGACATAACTGTTGAAATGCTAGTCCCATTTAAAAGATAGCAATCAGCTATGATGTGTGTCATAATCCTGTGCATTTTAAAGTCAGCTGAGAATCACATTGTGTAGTGCAACAACTATACAGATGGAATTCAGTGGAACTTCTGAATTTTCGTGTCTTCTATATAGACAGATTGCTCAGTAGACATCATTAAACATTGTGTAGAAAAAAAACCTGCTAGTCCCATATAAATAGGTATCTCTCCAAACTAGTCTTCATATAGGTTGTAAATTACAGACATTCACAGAACTACATCTATAAACTTAAAGAAATTTAATAAACTTATTTCAACACCCCTCTCTCTCCCTCCCCCTTCCCTTCTCTCTCTTGTGTGTTTGTGTGTGTAAACCTGTGATACAGGGCCATGTAGAATCATTCTGTCTCTTTAAAGGTAGGTAAGGACTGATATATTTAAGTGCTTCAGCTCTTGGACATAGTTCAAAAATTAAATTTGATTTAAATTATGATATTTCTTCTCCTACATTATTAAGCTATCTTTCATCACATAATAATACATTCTGTCATTAAATCTATTAAAAGGAGTGTGCTGGTATGTCTGCATTGTAGGTCAGAAAAGCTGAGCACCACAAAGAGTACAAAAATGTGTTTTATTAACAAGAAATTGAGAGTTAAGTGCAATTGTCTGAATATGTATGCCCATAATGAAGTCTGTACATCTAATGTACTTAGAACATGATGTGATCTATTTTCTTTTAGTATGCTTATATTACAGTAATTTTTGTTTCATCTAACTTAAGATGATTTTCAAAACTCTTCTTTAACATTTGTCATGATCCAGGTAAATAGTTCCTTAGAGGGGATATTCAAATAATGAGGACCTAACAAGACCCAGTCTAATAATCCTCCTCAGGTATATGTATGCTATAGGTTGAGCCTACACAGGAACCACTGCCTCCCACCACAGGCCACAGGTGTGCAGGGCAGGCCAGGAACTAGAGACTGGATAACCCTGAAACAATTTCTAATGATGTCATGCTCTGCTCATAGATCAGTACCTAATAAGCCAGTCCTCACCAGAGAGGCCCCTCCAGCAGCTGAAAGGAGTATATGAAGAGGCCCAGGGTCAATCATTGTGCAGAGATTGGGGAACCCCACAGAAGAGGGAGAGGAGGTTTGGTGGAGACCAGAGCAGTCAAGGACACTGGGAGAACAAGCCCCACTGTGTCAACTAACTAGCACTCTTAGGGGCACACAGAGACTGAAGCCACAGACACGGAACTTGCAGGATCCCCATAAATACATCTTACAGCTCTCTGGATTAATGTTCTTGAAAAACTCCTACAGGTTGGAGTGAGGGTGTATCTGACCATTTTACCTGTTCTTGAGACTCTTTTGTTTCTTCCAGGCTGCTTGGCCTACCCTTGATGTAGGGATTGGTGCCTGGACTCAATCCATCCCACTAAGTCATGCCCTGGTTGTGCTATAACCCTGTGTGGTCGAATCTTTTCTGGGGAAAAGAGGGGTGATGTTTGTGGGTTGTGATAGGGGTATATTTGGGGGAGCTGAGGGAAGCTGCGGTGGAGGGGAGAGAGGAAGAGAGTCAGGATGCATTGAATAAGTTGGATGAGAGAAGAAAAAAATTTAATTAATAAAGAAAACATACATTTATCTGAACATGAAATTAAACACAGTTTCATCTGTTCTTAATCCTTGTTGTATAATTGTATAATTGGTAGTTTTAATTAAACAAAGTAGTGTTCTCCTAATTGAACTTGTTTATTTTTAAGCAACCTCATTATAAGTATTGATTAATGTATTAGGTGTTACTTATAAATATCAACGTGAGTTATTCATCTGCTGACAGCAGCTGGAATGCCTTTACAGTGTATAATCAATTTCACTCATTTCTTATTTGATCAGATATTTATTGACTGCTTCTATATTTCTTAATCAATAGATTAAAAGAAACTAGTCAATGAATTTAAGGAAAGAAACTTTCTGGTATATGAATAATATAAAACTAAGAAGCATTCATGAAAAATGAATTGACAACAAGATGAAACAGAAGTGCATTTGGAGGTCTGTGTAGTGGTCTCACCTGCAATACACCATGGCATGTTGGCTTGCTGATTGGCATTATTGTTCTATCGTTAGACATCTATAGAACATTCTGTTTCTGACTTTCTTCCCTCAGTCATGTATTTCCTCTCTGTTTCTGTTATTAATACTTTTAAATGATTTCTCTCCTTTAATCAGAAGCATATCTTGATGCTTCAAATATTTGCTCTTGAAAATTTCTTTTTTGTCTATATTTTCTTTTTAATAGTTCTCAGTATGTATTCTTTTTTATTGAACTTTCCCCTCAAATATCAATGTGGCCTATGTATGAAAGCTGTTACTCACAGAGGAAACAAGTAGCAGGACAACCTGCAAATCACTGTGAGTACTGCCAGCATTTCTGAAGTTCCTCAAACAAGGAACTTTGTGGTTTGCCTTTTACAGTAGGCCTGGGCTTTCTCTTATTGAATTGAATAATCTGTTCTGTTACTTTTTCTGCCTGAGTTGCCAAGCTCTAAACTAACCACCCCCTGCTTGCTCAAAAGAACAATCACAGAATGTAGAGCCCATGGTAGAGAGACGTATCCCTTGGTAACCGCAGGTAGCCCTATTGAATTCCCTCTTTCCATCCTTTACTCCTCCTCCCTAAGTAGGGTATATAATTGTATGGCAAACTTTGAATAAACGAACTTGATCAGCTTTGAGTTGACTTGTTCCTTTCTCCCTCGTTCGCCTGTCTTTTCCCCTTCAGGAACCAGTTCGGAAATGCTGCGGGCCAGCACAGTTGGCGCCGGAACAGGGACCTGAAGTACGGAGAGGTGAAGCGCGCTCCACCGGGCTGAGAGCCTCCAGGCCACAAGAGATGGGGCTAAGAGCCTCCAGGCCACAGGAGACGGGATTCATCTAGGATCTCCAGGATTAAGGTGAGATATGGGACAAGAAATAAGTTCCCATAAGACTTTCATTAATGGACTTAAACAGTCCCTCAAAACGAGAGGAGTAAATGTCAGGGAAAAACAATTAGAAGAATTTTTCAAGTTTGTAGGAGACATTTGTCCATGGTTTCCTCAAGAAGGCACTATTGATGAAAAGAGATGGAAACGAGTGGGAGAGGGCATGCAAGAAATGTATGAAAAATTAGGACCTCAAAAGATTCCTATAATAGCCTTTAATTTTTTGGAACTTAATTAATGATCTATTACATGTACAGCCTCGCCCACCTTTAGTGGCTACAGCTGTTAAAAAAGGGGAAGAATGAAGGAGAAAGGAACAAGTCAACTCAAAGCTGATCAAGTTCGTTTATTCAAAGTTTGCCATATAATTATATACCCTACTTAAGGAGGAGGAGTAAGGGATGGAAAGAGGGAATTCAATAGGGCTACCTGCGGTTACCAAGGGATACGTCTCTCTACCATGGGCTCTACATTCTGTGATTGTTCTTTTGAGCAAGCAGGGGGTGGTTAGTTTAGAGCTTGGCAACTCAGGCAGAAAAAGTAACAGAACAGATTATTCAATTCAATAAGAGAAAGCCCAGGCCTACTGTAAAAGGCAAACCACAAAGTTCCTTGTTTGAGGAACTTCAGAAATGCTGGCAGTACTCACAGTGATTTGCAGGTTGTCCTGCTCCAGAAACACACTTATCTTTTCAGTTTGTTTCATATCTAGCCAGTTTGTTTATTTTGATTTTAGAAATATACTCTGATTATGGAATATTGTCCAGACACTGAACTGTACTAAGATCCTTTACTAGTGACCAAAATTCCCTCCTGCCCCTGTTCTAAGGGACAGGATATGAGTTACTTTTCTATTGCTGTAATAAAACATCATGACGGAAAGTGATTTATGGAAGGAAGCATTTATTTAGGCTTCTGTTTCAGACAATAAAAGTCCATCATTTTGGAGAAACATAGCAGCAGGCAAGCAGAATAAGGAACCTGAGAGGTCACATCTTAACAAGCATGAAGCAGAGACAACAAACTGAAAATGGGAAGATGTTGTAAACTCTTAAAGCCGGCTTCCCATGAGTTGCTTCCTCTAGCAAAGGTCAACCTCCTCTAAGTTCCACAGCCTCACAAATGGCTCCAGCAACTGGTGACCAACTGTTCATATACCTGAGCCTATAGGGGATATTTTTCAGTAAATTATCACAGGTACATTTCCAAATGTTCTCTCTTAGCTTATGCATTTTCCTTCCATACTAACCCACACTATGTTATGTAACCATATCAAAAAATACATTTGGTACTAATGGGATTTTGTGACAAAAAACACATTGTTTCATACATGTATCTCATAATAAGACAAAAATCAGAGTGATAAATATAGTAAGATGTACTAGATCTACTCTATGTATCTTGAAAAAAAATTAAAGTAAAAAAACTATAGACTAAATCAAAAACAGATGTATTGTTTTCAGTATTGACCCATCCATTAACCAACCTTTCCCCCCAAGTTACTTCCTGGCTTCACATGCCACAGTGATACATGACGTCTTGTCGATTTAAAATATCTTTTTCATTATTTAAAAAATCATTACATTTTATTATATTTGTGTGTGTGCATGTGTATGCTCACCATGTCTAAGACGGAACTATGAACTCATCTGTCGGTCTTCTTTTATTCATTTTCCTTAAATTTAAGCTAATTCTGATCTACAATTTAATAAATAATGGATGGAATTTATCTACTTGACTCGGATATAAAGTAGTGAAAAAAAATAAATTCCCATAATTATAGAACTTACATTTTACTGATGGAGACAGATCATAAAAAAATACAGACTTAATTTATCCTCTCAACGAAACAATCATTGAATAGCTACTAAGAGTTTCTCTGAAAATTGGGAAACCAACTCAAAGCAGAAAAGAACCCAAGAAAAAATATTCTGTACTTCCTAATATCATATTTTAATGTGAAAAATTGTAAGGTACAACACACAAAAATATTTTGAAAGTGATAATTGATGAGACACGAAAGAGTATAGAGGAGAGATATGCAACGGCCCATAGAAATATTGGAATGTATTATGAACTGAGATGGGATGGTATCTTTAAAAAAAAAGTGTGTCTTTGGTATGGACTTGGTGAATGAGTAAATAAATTAATGCTTTCTTGGATAATATTGTGCCAGATAGAGGAAAGAGCTAAAGGCAATCCCAGCGTCCCTTACATGACTAATATGGAATTAACCGGGGGGAGGGGGGCAGTGAAGGGAGATAGAGCGAAGACTTCAGACGTAATATCATGCATTCTGCCATGAATACTTATGCTGTGGGAAGCACTTTCCACACATCCAAATTCACAGCATATACAGCAGTACCATTTCCAAGGTATGAGTTGACTCTTAATCAGGTGGAAAGTGGTTCATTGGAGTCTTAGGAGAACTCACCTCATGTGTTGTACAAAAAGCCTCAAGAAATTTTCAGTGGTTTCCTCATGATTCTGATACTTGCTAACGAGCACAGTCTGATTTCCCTGGCACTGTAGGGATGATGAGATTTATTATCATGACTAAGTAATGTCATAAGGCAGAGGTGACTTTCAAAACAGGGATATTTTTTCCTCCCATTCTAAACAATCTCCTCACACTATCAATTTCTTCTTTTGTTGTACAGAAGCCTCTTCATTTTAGCAGCTGAATGGATGAAGAAAATATAGTGTATGAAAAAAATAAAGAGATATGAAGAAGAATGAATTTATTCTTTCTGAATGAAAATGGGTGAGAACTCTGGAGATCATTATACTAATATTCACAAGTGAGGCTCAGAAAAACAAATATGGTTTCTTTCATATGTGGAAACTATGTAGGAAAAATAATGAGACAAAGAATGTGACACAGAGAGAGAGAGACAGACAGACAGACAGACCGACAAAGAGACACAGAGAGAGACACAGGGAGACAGAGATTTATTAGAGTGGCTTATGTGATATGGTATGGGTAGCTCATCAGTGGCTCCCTTCATACAGGAGAAGCTCTGAACTTGGCAGATGCTCTGATCATGGGGCTGGATGCCTCAGTGGTCCAAATCAGTTGGTGAAGGCCTAGAGAGTTGTTGGTCTTCAGTTCATTTTGGAAGCCAGAGAACCTGGGTTCTGTTATTAATGAAGCAATGTAACAGCAATAGTGGCTGCAACAGGATAGCAAACAAGATAAATAAATTTGTGAATAATATGAATGGATTCACAGACAATATCCTTAAGTTTCCCAGGAGACAAGAAAGCAACAAGACCAACAGAAAAGTTTCTTAGTTGACTCCAGATCCAGCCAAATTGACAATGAAGATTAACCATCACAGAAACATGGAACTGTACAACGAATACAATGATAAGAAGTTTTGTAGGAGAAAGAGGGATTGTTAGGGTGAGCTTGACCTAATCACATGATCCCATTAAGAGTTATCTCTAGCTAGTAAAAGGAATGAGGAGAATTTTCTGTGTCTCAGCAGGACAAAATGGGTTCTGGTTGTGAAGCAAGGAATGACAAGAATTCTTATTTGTTGGGACTAGTTCCCAGCTGACATCCAGTTTAAGATCGAGGTTTGGTCTGCAACCACAAGGGGTTTAATTTTGCCAACTACCAACATTTAGTTTGAATCATATTTCCCCACAACTTCAAGACAGGTTCTCAACTTGGCTGAATCCTTTCTTTCAACTATAGGATAACCTGAGCAGAACCACAGAAAGATATCTTGTCAGACATACACAAGTGTGAGCTAATAAAAGGTTGCTGTTTTACACTGACAAATGTGAGATTGTTTTTATACAATAATAGAGAATGAATAGAAATTTTTAATGTTTCCACCTTGCCACTCAAATTACCACCAGTAAACCACCAGTGAGATAACTGAATGTCTTGTAAATTTTTCCATGCACAATTACAATTCAGAAGAGTTTGAGGGGAACTGAAAAACTAATGTTAGTGTTAAGTGTAGAATGTCGATTCTGAACCCATCGCAAAAGTAAAAGTTAGAAGAGACTGAGCTTCTAAAGGAAGTTTGTGACTTAGGGTGTGGGGGTTGACACTACCTAGATGGCATCCTTGCTTGTCAACCTTCACAGGAACATGTTGCTCTTACGTCAAGAAAGTTCTTGTTCTATATATACCTGATGGCTGTAGTGATTCATCTGATTCTGAACGTGTCAATGTGACATTGGGAAGATCGTGAAGTCTATCCTCATATTGAAATCCAAAATTTAAAATGATTGCATAATTCCAGACCCAGTGGATATACTTATTAATATACAGAGGTTGTGAAAATAATAAGACTCTGTGAAATGTTTTAGTAAATAAAATGTTGTACAATTGAAGAATTTGATAAATATCTCCAGTAATATATTTCTAATTAAAATATAAAATCACCAAAAAGTATATTTCTAAACATAATTAGATTTATAAATCTAGTATTCTATTTAGAAATAACAAATGGGGTCCTGATTTTTTAAGGTTCTTTGTCTTTAATATCTCCTTACTTCCAGAAGTTTCTTTATATTAGCTACCACTACTTTAAGGATTGCTGTGACCTAGATGGTTGGAAGATGTTCTTCGAAATCATCCCATTGACCTTTCCAGTTTCCAGCTCCTTAACAGATCCCTGGAAAATGCTATCTACATTTGCCACCGATAACTCCGCAACTGTTTTTAGGTGATGTTGAACAAGGATGCCTAGAGCACTCAGATTAACACCACACTGCAGCAAAGAGGCTCAATCCTTCTGTTAACTTACTTTCTCTTATACTACCAAGTTTCACTGACCATATTAGGATTAATTAGATGTCCCTCAGGTAGGATAGCACTGTGTCCACTGTATGCATCTTACTTATCTGAGTTTGTATCTTGCTTGTAGGCTCATCAAGATTCTGAGAAACTGAGTTTTCCTTACTACCTCTGATATTTACTATGGGCTGGACATCATGTGCTGACACACAGTTGTGTAGATGACCGAATATGGGATGCAGCACAAAACATGCTATAAACAACTAACAAAACTGGGCAAACCCAACCTCTCACTGACATAGTGAGAACAGCAATCCTAGATCATTGCCCAAGCCAAGTTTGTCTGGCAATATGCTTATTTTTATGAATGGTGAACTAAAACATACATATTTTGAAAATGTATAAAAACCTTGATATTTTGTTCTTTGAATTTATGCTGCGTGTGGCCTCTATATTTCATAACCAATATATTATTGATATTTGCTTTTAGCATTTTGTTGGTCAATAATTTTAAGTACACATTGCCAATGTTTCCAGTTTTCAGTTTACTAGCAGAAAATTTTCTTCTTTTTTTCATGAACATCCTATTCCCTTGGTGAAATTGAACACACCTTTTTTCAAGGACTCCTTTCCCTACTTGTAAGATCCTGCAGGTAACTGTCTTGGTTGTTTTCTCTTACAGAATCCAATACATAGGGCAACACTGCTGTGAATTAGTATGTAAGTGCATCAAATGCTGACCTAATTTTTGGATAGGAATCAGAAGAGAATTGTCTTTTAAAATATATCATTCATCAAGAGTGTTGTAAGAACATTCCTTCTGTTAACCAGAAAATCAAGTCTTCCAAGAAGATAACAGAGTTCTATAAATCTTCATGTATCCAGAAATTTATCAATAAAGCAAGTATTTATGAATAAAAGTTGAGTAAAAAGGAAATAAGGTAAAGATTCTACAAAGTAAGTAGGAAAATGAAAAACAAAATAGTCATTTTGGAATTTAGAAATGGAAATGATGGCCAAACACATATATGCCATAGCCAAGGTTTTAAGATCTCTAAATGACTCATAAACTGAGTTACATAAGCATAGTTAACATGATCATTGAGAGAGTAAAACTATTCATAGTAACAGTCTTTTAGAGCATTCTAAAAACAAGCATAAATCTGACAAACCACTGTGGGGACATTGGGAGCTAGCTACCTTTCTAAATGCTGAAGTCGAACTCTATCATCTGGAAATGGCAGGTAGCTGACAATATTTCTCAAGCCAATTTCAGCTCCTTCAATTATCATTTAAGTGAGGTGAAAAGGGCAGTCACAGAGGAAGAAATCCACCACACAACAGCGTGCTTTCCTACTTTAAAACAGCAAAGTACAACAGAGCTTGAGTATATAGTGCAAAATGGTGCAGTAATGTGGCATAATGATCCCACTGTGAAGATATGGGACTGGTAAGAGTCATTAAAACTACATCAATACACTCTTAGTCTAGTGCGAAACAAGTTGCTACTCGTTATCCCTTCCTTCATGTCACCTAGGATAGTAGACAGAAGATAATCACCTAAGGATTGCCACAAACTGCTAAGACATACTGCAGGCAAAGGGATGCATACACTCACACACAATGCTCACATATGTGAAAAGCTATGAGAGTGTAGAAAAGATAATTAGAACACTATGAAAATGCCAAGCAAATTAAGTTTAATCTAAAGTGACTTTTCACATTTCTCACATGAGCAATTTGAAATATGTATCTCAAAGGAAAACAGCTTCCCAAACTATAAATCCTCTCAACTTAAAATTGCAAGAGCAGATGGTTTTTTACCAAGTCAATTCTGGCATGTTGATATCTGAGAATCTATCACAGTAGCCCAGACTGGCAGAACATTATTTAATCTCAAAGAGACACAGGTAAAAATGAGCAACAGGAAAATTAGCTGAAAGAACTATCACCTGTGGGATTTCTCAATAGAAGCCAGATTATTACCATCTTCCATAGTAACATGAGCTACAGCAGCCATATCTGTAGCCACCATGCCCAAGCAGTATCCACAGCATAGATCCCCAAAACCATAGTCATAGTCACAGTCTATGCTTCCAAAGCCGAAGCCCAGACTACCATAGAAGTTACCGTAGTAATAGCTCCTGGTGTCAGGATTAAAGATTTACTTGAAACCAGAGTGCTAGATGTGAATGTGAACTCCCTTGCTTCCATAGGACTTTCTGTATAGCTTCTGGACTTTCTAAGCTTCCGTAGTCGGTGTGGCAACCCCAAGGAAATATAGCCTTCTGCTTAATCCACTGATGTGCGTGAAAAATGTTTCATACATATATTGTAAATTTGGTGGACAATCTCCCCATTTATTAACTTTAAATTTCCTCCATGGGTACCTCTAAATTCTTTGTTGTTTTGATGATGATGATGATGTTGTTTTGAGAGAGGGTTTCTCCATTGTAACTCTGGCTGTTCTGGAACTCACTTTGTAGACCATGCTGGCCTCAAACTGACAAAGATCCACTTGCTTCTGCCTCCTGAGTGCTGGGATTAAAGGCATGTGCCACCACTTCCTGGCTCCTCTAAATTCTTATAGCTACATCTTACACCTTTAACAATATTTCAATAATATATACTGTCATATTATCCTTTGTAACCAGACTTTACGAGTTTGCATAGCCTGGAAGCTTCACAATAATTTAATATTGATTTCATATTGCTTAAGCTCACCTTAAGCTAATAGCCTCACTACTCTAAACATGTAAAGCATAGGGGTTCCAGACTCTATGAACAATATTTGAGGGACTATTGTATTATTGGCATCTATTTTTTCTGATTCTCTTTCCTGTATCCAATTGGATACTGGATTTTATTTGTTTTCATGTCATGTTTGACAGGATTGACTTCAAAATTCGGTGGCAAGCAATGGCTTTAGTTTAAATTTAAAAAACAAGAAAATAACTCCAGTGGCCTAAGAAGACAACGAAAGTGTGTAATTATACAGATAGGTATAAAGTGAACAGTATCTGGCTAAACGCTTTACTCATGTAATACTACACATGTATAACTGAACAGTCGTTTATTTCAATTTCATAATCTCATCAAGTAGAATAAGATATAAAAGAAGATGGGAATAACATTTGGTGAGCAAACAAAAATTTGAATAAGTGAAAGAATGAAAAAAGACATGTTAATCTATTGCCTTAGATAGTAAAATACAAAGTGATTGCAACTTCTCATAATGTCATGGATCCCATATCAATATTACAGTATAAATTTAAACATATTTTTAAACACCTGTAGTTTTTTTGCAAGAAATAGTTCTTTGCATGAACTGTCTAGATACAGTATAAAAATTGTTAAAAGGGATGGTTTATTACAATATAGTGTCCCAATTTATTATTGTCCTTTTTTCATAGAGTTTTATTTGTGAGTTTTACCAATGTATGGAAGAGGATTAGATATGTGTTTCAGCTTTTTAATTCTTAAATAAAATAGTGAAACTAACTTTACAAAAAATGTATTTCCATAATGGTTAAACATCTACAAAACACCGTGTTAATATGCTAATATGTAATAAATCATTGCTGTAGGAGTATAACATTTGTGTTTGCTTGATTCATAAATTATTACTATATTTAACTTGCAGGGTAATTCAAATTATAATTATATCATCGTATTAATTTGCAGACAAATTACTTCACCATGAAATGAAAATACTCAATCTACTTTATCAGTGTATCATATCTATACTTTTTGATACGGAAAATGAAATAATAATCAGAGACCAGTTTGTCAATTTACCCTGAGAAATCAATTCTCAGAGTGATTAAAAGGCTGGAACTCATTGTAATCAACTTACTCTAATTCTGTATGGAACATGAGACTCTTAACTAGAAAGTAATGTTCAGGGCAAGAATCGAAACACAGGAATTTACATAAACTCATTGTTTTATGATAGCATATCATGACAACATACTTCTAGTGTTAACAAAATATATCAAAACATCCTGACCAACCTAATCAGAAGTGCTGGTTAAAAACCTCTTGTTAAGGCTACTTTTGTCTTAAAAAGCACATGTCCTTCAATGTAATGTCAATGTCCTCAGAAGGACGTGATATTGACATTGTTAGTAAATATTTCAACTTCCTAGATTAACTGTTTATACTACATGTCTAATAAACTAGTGAAGACTTTCTTCTCTAGCTAAAATACTGAATAAAGTCCCAGATATGATCTCATTAAAATTAATACAAACAATAAAACTGCTTCTAATAATGACTATGTTTCCAATGGTTTATCTACCCTATCTTTCTTTAATTAATTGCATACTCACAAAAGTTTGGTGTTGAAACATGAATGTGAATAATTTCGTAATTGTGCTAAAGCTAAAGGAATACTGGAAAGGACAAGTTTAATATGTTTTTGTGCTAGTCTGTCTTGTTATTTAGAACAATTCTTCAGATTCTTACTCTAGAAATGTGTGTGTGTTTGTTCCATACTAGCCATTAAGAGGCCAGCATAGCCAGTAGCTGCTTCCAAAATCTGATGGCAAGGCCCTATCACTGAAGAGAGCAGCTACACAACTTATTGAATATGGAGATGTCGAGCTGGTGCCTACATAGTATATTTACCGCTATTGACTAGTATTGACTGGAAGGTACTCTGCACACTTCTGAAAGAGAAATATAAATACCTACTCAGTCACAAACTCTTCAGTCTACAATGGAGACTGCCTGTAAGATATGGAAGTGCAATAGTGTCACAAAGTCTGTGGGATTAATAAACCAATATATGACTGGTTTAAAAGTCCACTCCATGTAATAAAATTTAACCACAACACTGCTTGAATCTGAGACTAGATAGGCCAGGCACCTAAGGAAAAACCAACTACTACTGATATGCTAAAGGAATGTAGCAATGCAATGACTTAAGGACACTCTGCTGTACTCAGATCAGTGTCTTGCCCAGCTATCATCAGAGATGCTTCCTCCTGCAATAGATGGGAATAATCACAATGATCCACAGCCAGACAATGTACAGAGAGTGAGAGACATTGGAACAACCAGTTCTGAATAGGATGTTTCCATCAATTCCCTGTTCTCAGGGGATTTCTCAGGGGATACAATCAGAAAGATTGTAAGATGGGATGGAAGAAGCCAAGAAAGCAAGGTTTCTGAACCAATATACATTTGAACTCACAAGACTGTGGCAGCATGCACAGGGCTTGCATATGTCTGGTCAGATGAGGTCCAACCACCAAGTGAAGAAATGGAAATAAGCCCCCATTTCTAACCCAGAAGCTATCTCCAATAGATAACTGGTCAAAGTTAGTTTTCTTTCTCTCACTGAGTATAAAAACCACCTTTTGGGCTACCCTCCATGCCCAGTAGTAGACAGTCAACACAAAACGAACTAAGTGGCATTTGGAATTTCTTTGTCTCATATGCTTTATCAGAGATTTTTTTTATCCTTAAAGGACCTTTATATATATAAACTGGTTTCTGATTATTATTTCATTTTCTGTATCAAAAGATATGTATGTGTGTGTGTGTGTGTGTGTGTGTGTGTGTGTGTGTATATATTTCCATTTTTGTACTTTTATGGGATTCCTGAGTGTGTGAATATGTGAATATGTGTTTCTGTGTCTATATGTGTTTCTTGTATCTTTTCTTTGGATCTTTTTCTTGTTTGTTTGTTTGTTTTATCCTATTCTGGCTTGTTTTCTCTTATTTTAAAATTATTAGTATTATTACTATTATTATTATCATTATTATTAACTATTATTCATTTTAAATGTCTGTATTCTCTAAGAGATAAGCAAAGGCTGTGAATTTGGGTGGATCGGGAAGTGAGGATAATCTGGGGGGAATTGGGAGAGGGGAAACCATAATTAGAATATAGTTTTTGGAAAAAAAAAGTCCATTTTCAATAAAAAAGAGGCCAGCCTATTATCATCAAACTTAGCTTCTAATTTCCATATTAATTCCCTCTTCTCCTTCCCCTCCTTCTCCTCTTCCTCCTTTCTGTCTCCATCTCTCTCATTCTAGGTATATTTATATTGAAAGTCTTCCAATTACTCCAGCTGATGTTTTCTCTCTTATCTATTATTTACCAGACAAATCTTCACCACACATTCCTTCTTTCCTTATAGGTTTATATGTGCATGACCATAATTGGGTGCATGTGCAATCACACACATAAAGAGAATTCATTTCTTCCTCAACCAAATTTTTATTCAACTACTTGTCATTCAACATCACTTCTCCCAGGAAGATCCAACTTCCCATAGCCTAGAACACTACTTGAAGAATAACAACTACCAGCATATATTATCATCATCTAATGGGTTGGTAGTATTTCCCCAGTGAGACCATATTCACCCAAATCACCAGAATGTTTCAACCCAAGGTTCTTCCCAAAGGCCCAGGACCCTCTGCTCTTGTGGAGGGTTCACCTTAGAGCTAACAGCTGCTTAGTTAAACTGAGCATGTTTTTGTTGTTGTTGTTGTTGTTTTCCCTACAAACATGATTACAAGCAGTCCAGATACTGATGACAGCGACGAGAGCTCCAATCCCATAAGAGAACCTGTCCTGCAGAAAAGATAACCATCTATTTTCCCAGGAAGTCAGACTCTATTTTAAAACCTGGAAAGTGTTTCCTCATGGTCAGCACGCAGAAGCTGTCTTCCAGAACTGCCCAAGGTTGTATCTCATGCTGGCAGCCAAACTTGGTTCTGTAAGTGATACGCAGGTGGTGTTGGTTTTGAAGACATGAAGGGGACTTTGGAGAGCAAGTGAGGTTTGGCACTATGAGAGGCAAGGAGAAGCCATTGGTAAAATGCAGCCTCGCTAGTAGTTGAAGGCCCAGATGAAAGGGTCATATAAAGAAGTTGAAACTTGGCATCATGATGGGAGCCCAGGAGAGGCCATTGGTGAAAGTGCAGCCTAGTTGCAGCAAGGGACCCCAGCAGTTTTTGAGATGCCAGTACAGTGGGATGACCACCAACAGCAGCAGCAGTGGAAGGGAGCCATACAGAGCTTGGAGGACAAACTCTGTATACTGCTGAGGGCAGAGCAAGAGAATTGATCCAATCCCTTTGGAGGAGTCCAGAAGATCATGAGCGAATTCCAGATACTGAAAATGTTTTTTTGCTTTCCAAAGACATTGTGAAAAGCTTGATAGATGTTTGGTTTCATTAGGTCCTGTGCTTTAGCAAGTCGTGATTGTTCTTCTTGTCAATAGTTTTGCTAGTGTAGTGTTAAATTGTGTTGTAAAGGTAAAGCATTTTTTTTATACAAAAGTGGAAATGTTGTAGAAGTTTATTTTTAGTTGTGTTTCAAATAATGGTTTTTGTACACTGTTGGAAAAAGGGATTCAGAGGCCTTGGCATTTTATATTGTCTGCAGGTGTTGGATTTCTGTCGGGGTGGGGGGGTGGGGGGAGTGTTTGATTGCTTATGATCTGCACCTGAGGAATTCTGAATGAATAAAACCACCTAGGTTCAGATGCTCAGGGTTCTACTGTGAATATGGCACTGGCCATGATGGTGTAACAGTACCACTACAGCCTGAGCCACCCAAACCGAGTTCTCCATGATAGTTATTCCAATGGCAGATGATTTTTAAGAAATGGTTCCTTCAAGGAATATGAATGATTTTCCTTAATTTAAAGATTATCTCTGCAATGAAAAACCCATAGATAGCTTCATTTGCCTCAGTGTCTTGTGACTTATGTGCTTCCTCTTGCACTGAACTTACTGTTCATTCTTTTGCAAGATCTAGCATGTCTACAATGTGATACTCCAACATAGTTCTCTATTCAATTACATGGTTATATTACGTTCTCACATAAGGAACTGTGAGCTACTTCAGGGCATGTATCTTTTCCCACGGAAGATCACATTGCATCACCATACAAAGTGTCTGTAACAAATAAGCACTTAAATATTTGATGGCTAAATTAATGAATGGATTGATGAATGGCTAATGATTTAATGAACCTTCACAAGAAATCCAATAATTTGTCACAAAATTTTAGACAGAGGATTACTTATACTGGATAAATCATTGTTACCTAATTTCTGTAGTGAAAATTCTGCCAGCAAATTCATGTGCCCAAAATAACAGCATTGCTCTGTGATAAGTGGTGGACATACAGACTCTAACGCCATTGCTGTTTTCACAGTATCTATTCTTCTAAACTCATTTTGAGAAGACTGCTGAAGATAAAAAGTGATATAACAGAAGTATTTTATAATGTAAATCATATATAAGGTTAGATATACAAAGTATAGTCTAACAAAAACTTGAGGTATTAGGAATAGAATTTTTCCTCAAACAACCAGTCATTATCCACATTCACCTGTTGACAAACATTAATTAATTGGCATGAATTCCACCTATGTGACCTAAATCTGTACATACATTTAAGTATTGGTTAAAGTCATAGGCACCAGCATTCTGTATGACAAAGTGATAGACACATATAATTTATACTTAGGTATCCGGTAATGCTGACAATGCTGTGTCACTCAAAGGCACCCAGAAGGTTATAAATGTATTGTGGTCATTTTTATTTGCATAATAGCAGCTTTAGATAAGAGCATTACCTCATGCTCCCAGACCTCAACATCAAGAAGAAAGTAAGACACAGGTGTTTGGATAGCTATGATTAAACGGCTTATATTCTTCAGTAAACCTTGAGTATATTTACATAAAGCAACTTGAAGAAAGGTTATTGAAGGCATTTAGAAATGAGAGCCCTTATTGTTAAGTGAAAATACTGTTTATGTCCTTATTTTAAATTTATGTTAAGTTACACTTTAAAAAAAAATTGCAAAGAAAAAAAAAATCACTTGCTGAAATTAACCAGACATGGAGACTAAATAACTCAATGAACTTCTGTAGGTTTAGAATATTCACTCCTTACAGACGCTGCAGAGTCACATTAGATTTACACTTCTACAGTGAAATATATTTATATACATTATCACCTCCAAAAATAAAAAAATCTATGACAGAGTTTATACTTGGTGTTAGTGCTGATGCTGATGATGTTCTATCAAAGAAACCTTTCGTACCCAAGTACATTGAAGGGTATTCTTGTTTTTTTTCTTCCAAAAATTGTAGTGTTTCATGTTTTAATTTAAGGTCTTTGATCCATTTTGAACTGATTTTTGTACAAGATGAAACATAAAAATCTATTTACATCCTCTTGCAATGCAAATCCAGGTTTGCCAGTACCATTTGATGAATAGACTTTTTCCAATGTATGTTTTTCCTCCTTCTTGAAAAATTAAGTTTTTAAATAGAACATTAATATGATGGGAACTAGCATCAACTATCAACAGATAGAACTTGAATGTGAAATGTTTTTGTACAATAAAGAAAACAATTATCAAAGAAAACACTCATCTTTCTATTTTAATGTTGCATACATAACATAAAAAAGAAGTGTTCTGGGGAAAATAAATTCAATTACTAAAAATCTAGTCCATATTTTATTGTAATATAAGTTCCATTGATTTCTTAAAAAAATATTTCTTCATGTTTTTAAAGTCTTATATGAAAAGGTACTGCTGTCTCTTTTAAACCTAGTTACTATTTTTGTATCCCTAAATCTTACTAAGAATAGTTCTTTCTTGCAAGTGACTGTCCTGGAGGCTCCCACACCAGACACCTTGATAGAATTTATTCATAGTACTCTTTCAGTCTGTCAGTACTTTCTCAGTAGACTAATTCTAGCTAAAATGCAAGAAATTGCTCCTTGATTTAAGAAGTAGACACTTGAAACACCACATACATCTATGTACAACATTGTTTAATAATATAATTTAATAATAAAACTTGAAGTATGATAATCTGTGTACCCCACGTTCCCCATGAACATGTGTGACATCCATCTTCAGCTGTCATTCAGCATGTAGGTGATAGAAGGTGTAATATAAGACTTATTGTCTCACTCGCTCTGAACTCATTAGAATTCGTTGTCAGTGTTCAAAAATATAGGACAAATAACATATCAGGAACACTGTTTTGTTTCTTATCTCATTAAATATTCTAAACTCTAAGAGACAGGCATAGCTCCAACTTTGCAAACTGAGCAATTCAGATAAAGATTATTTAAATAATGGGCCTCCTTACACAAAGTACAGCAATCAAGTCTTTCCAGCTGTGTGATGTCGGATTTATGTTCTGTTCTGTTATGTTTGATATGTAGGTACATTAGACTCTAAAATATCCCTACTATTATTAATTTACTTCCCTGGATAAATGAAGAGTTCAAATACCTAATTTTTTCTCAAAACATATTAATTGACTAAGTATATTTACAATGTGTCCAGTAAATTATATCACTATCCAGTTATTAATATTGAAATTGATTCAGTGCCAGATTTTTCAAAAGATACTCTGTAAAAATATTACCTTCTACTAAGGAGTACAAGTATAGATGCACATAAGAAAAATTACCAATAGCAACCATCTCTAAGGGCATGAAACATAATTTTTAGTGTGTCTCTTTGTGTGTGTGTGTGTCTGTGTGTGATCTCCTGGTAATGAGTGGGAGAACAACACAAATGGGTGTGGGGTAGAAGATACAAACTGTGGCCACAGAGAAGTTCTATATAAAATGATACAACAGAGCTGTATTAGTTGGAGAAAAAGAGTTCAAAGAAAAGGTGTGCTGGAGAGCTAGACTTTTCTGCTTTAATGATAGCATTAACTATGACATGATTAAATGATTATATAAATTGGATGCAAGATTGGATATAATCAATGAAATGATGACAATTACTGTAGTACCACCATGTAGAACACTGATTTTAACAAAAGACAATCTGTGGGGAAAATTATCTATGTGTTGGCAATTTCTGTTAATATGTTAATCATTTGGTTAGGAGTCAGACTTCTCCTCGACTAAGTACTAAAACCGTAACTGATATTTGTATTCCCTGTGTAATGGATCTATGCCTTTGTATGGCCTTCTTATAGCTTATAATGGCAGATGTTCAATTTACAAATACATAAATAAAATGAATTAGTAATTGTGTGTAGGGTGGTGGTGATGAATATGTTAGTCAGTGTTCTATTTCTGTAAAGACACACCATGACCAAGGCAACTCTTTTTTTTTTTTTTTTTTTGGAGGAGGGGGTTAAAACACAGGGTTTCTCTATTGTAACTCTGGCTGTCCTGCAACTCAGTCTGTAGACCAGGCTGGCCTCGAACTAACAGAGATCTGCATGCCTTGGCCTCCCAAGTGCTGGGGTTAAAGGCATGTGCCACCACCGCCTGGCTTCAGGGAACTCATAAAAGAAAGCATTTAATTCAATTTTGCTTAGAGTTTATGAGGTTTATTCTATTTTCATCATAGCAGGAAGCATGGTGCCATGCAGGCAGACCTGGTGCTGGAGAAATAGTTCTCCAGCAAGTTCTACATCTGGATCAACAGGCAGCAGGAAGAGAGAGACTCTGGGATTAGTATAAGCTTTTGAAACCTCAAAGTCCACTCCAGCAATGTACTTCCTCCAACAAGGCCACATCTACTCCAACAAAGCCAGACCTCTTAACTCGTCTCAAGTAATACTGTTCCTTGATGACTCAGCAGTCAAATATGTGACTTTATGGGGACTATTCTTATTCAACCACCACAGTGAATAAACATAAATCTAACCTTGAGAGCCCTTTAGTATATATATGTTTTTACAACTGACTACCCCTAATACTGGATAACCACTTGTGGAGGGGGTGTTAATTATTGGGGAAAATGAATTTTCCCCCATCAGCAGTTATTAATTGCTTAGAGCTTTCATTTAGGGGTGGGTTTCTGTGAAATTCCCAATATAGGGATGTCAACTGATACACTGAAATAATTTAGGGCCTTTTTCAGGCAGTCATATTGTTGAAATTTCATGGGCTCAACTTCCTGTCATATCTATCTAAGAGATATTCTCATGGTAGACTTCCCTGTTCTCTGGCTTTTAAAATCTTCTTATTCCTTCTGCTGTAATGCTTCCTGAGCCTTGCATATAGGAGTTGTGTAATAGATGCATAAGCTAGGGTTGAATAACTCGTCTGCATTTTGACCAGTGTGGCTCTCTGTAATGTTCTCTATCTACTGTAAAAAAAAAAAAAAAAAGCTTCTTGGATGAGGAGTAAATGCTGCACTTACCTGTGGGGATAAGGGTATTTATAATCCAGTTAGGAATTATTCTGGTTTCTGAAAGTGACAGTTGTAGTTTCTCCTGTAATACACATGATCTCACTTGCCATGGATAGCTGGCTGAGTTTATAGTACCATTCATGGTTTCCCTCATATTAAGCAGGTCTTTATTATGATTAGAGAGTTGTTGGCTATAGCCAGTTTATAAGTGTCACTATTGCCCATTTAGGGATAGTTTACAATGGTGGTTATTGTTGTGATTCATAGGCATCACATCTGGGGAAGATTGGCAACTTTAAAATTGGAGAAAATAGAATAAAATGACTCTTGTCAGATGAGACAATAGGATAAATAGTCACTAACTCAGGGAATATATAATAAATTTTAGGTCCTGCCAATGAAATCAGATTTTCCATATTTAATGAAAATTAAGGGCAAACCTCTAGGTGATGAACAAAAATAAATTTACAATGAAACTGTGCTGGTTTTTTTTTTTTTTTGTCAACTTTACACATTACTAGATAAATCTGGGGAAAGAAAAACCTCAGTTGAGGAATTGCCCTAATCACAATAGCCTGTAGGCAAGTTTGTTGGGCATCTTCTTTATTAATGATTGATATGGGAGGGCCCAGATCAGTCTGAGAGGTGCCATTTCTGGGCAAGGAGGTGGTCTTGGGTACAATAAGAAAGCAAACTGAGCAAGGCATGGGGAACAAGCCAGTAAGCAGCATCCTTCCTCAGCTTCTGTTTCAGATCCTTCCTCCAAGTTTCTGTCTTGAATCCCTGCCTTGGCTTTCCTCAATAGACTGTAACCTAGAATATGTAAACCAATTAAACCTTTTCCTCCAGAAACTGATTTTGGTCATGGTCTTTATTTCACCAATTAAAAACAACATTGAGAGAGAAGCTGACTGGAAAGCAAAGAGACAGTATTGAAGATAATGGTCATCGGTACCAAAGGACACACAAAGGACCATAAGACATCTCAAGAATATTTTTCAGTCTTTGGAAAACTGAAGATATTCATCGAGTTACAATGAGAGCAAGAGAAAAAAAAACCTAATGGAAACAATGTGAAAAAGTAATTTAAAGCCTTGGATTTAAAAGAAAGTTAGAGAACGCTAGCTAGCTACCCGTGGTCTGGTGTTGAAATAAGCTTTTTAAAATTGAAAGACTTAATAACAATTATAAACTAGAGGGAAAATGTCAGTAGAGAAAAACCAACAGATACTGAAAATATTGTAGACAAAGAATATAATTTACCAAGCAAGGTACTGAAGAAAAGTGGTGGAATGATTTTTTGGACAGAAGAGGAGATATGTTTTCCACTGAGACTGAGATAAAGGGCCAAAAGACAGGTGCAAATGTAGATAAGTGTCAGGGAAGAAAGTTGATAAGATTTTCCCCTGCTAGATTTAATGCTCTTCACAAAGTAAGAGGCAAGTATGCAGACAGAGGAGGATGAAAGTGAGTCTCGAACAAGCGGCTTGAGGGGTGAGGGGTGAGGGGTGAGGGAACGGGAAAGCCCAAATGAAAGTTAGAAAGTGGCCAATGATAAGCAAAAGGAGCATCAAGCAGCCTTGGAAGGAGAATATCGAAGGAGAATACTGTGAATGTGTGGAAGTGTTACTCCACCATACTGAGACTCAGCAATAGTTAAGAGGAGCCTGAGTGCTGAGGATAGAGTGCTAATTAATGTACAGATGCTCATTGAAAGGATGAAATGATAGAAGGAGAAGATGACTGCTGAAATAAGTGTGATTGATAAGTCAAACACTATATACAGTAAGGAAAACAGATTATTTATCAACTGGGCATAATTAGATGCCCAAAATGACACTGTTAATAGAAGACTTAGATGGAAACTACTGAGCTTGTAGGAGATAAGTGAAGAATATGGCAGACTTTCTTAAGGAATATGGAGGTAGGAAAGGAATAATCAATCTTGATTATGTAGGGGGGATGAAATTACTACAACAGAGATGTGAAGAACTAGAAGATTAGAGGTTTAGGGATCTGTATATTAGCCTCAGGAAAGAGCACTATTTCATGCTGAGACTGGATTGGAATGACATGTTAAAGTAGAGCAAAAGGTATGCAGTGATGGAGGAGATTTGAAGCTCTACTGTAAATTGGTTGTCTACATGATAAATGTAAGGCTATGAAGCCAGGTATCATAGCTTTCAAACATTTTGAGTTAGGGATCCTGTTAGTGGTAAGTGACAGGTATCAAAAAATATGACAAGTTGCTAGATGAAGGAAATAAATATGACACACAGAAGTATTCCAGTGTCCAGTGGAAGACAAGTTGTCTGTACTACTATGAGATAATGCAAGCATAGCTGTAGCTTTACCCATTAGCTAAGAACTTAAAGTTCTGACCAATAAGATTGTTCTGGGTCACTGTTTATTAAACTTTTCCCTGAACTTCCCTGTCTGTGAAATAATAATAAACTTTTTTTTCTAAAAAGAAGTAAAGTTCATATTGCTCAAGGACATTGAAGACAAATTTCTGTGTGACAAGTACTCTGAAGTAGGTATCAGTAGCATCCCTCACACTTCTTCATCAATTCTCATTAAACATGGAGAAAAATCCACTTGTCTTTCCCTCTCAGTAGCATGGAGTTTTGTATATAATGCCCATTTAGGGAACTGTGCATGAACAAGCTGTGAACAGAGAAGCAATATTAAAGAGTGGGCAGAGAAGGTAGCAGAAGGACAAAAGAGTTGACAGCACTCCAAGAGCTGAAAGAAGTACACTAGAAGTGCAGATGACAGAAGGCATGCAGTTTAAGTGGACATTAGTGGGGCTGCTGTGGACAGAACACCTCCCATCTCATCAGTGAACCAAGAGGAAACATTTACCAGATCAGCTGTGCACAGGAAGTTACAGCAGAATAGCTTATTTTATTGTTCCCAAGTGCTTGTTTTATCCTTACAGATAAATATTTTACATTCTCAGCTCAACTGATAGTGTGTTTGGTTGAAGTATATGAGCAGTTATGATACACAGGGCATATAAACAGATGCATGTGAGGCATCAGCTATTTCCAGGAAATACTGCTTATCCAATTTTCTCACAAGATGTCTTCAAGAATGGCCCTTTTAACTGGGTCCCAGAATGATAGACAAGAACAGTTCCTTGATAGACCACCCACATAGTTACATGCATGATAAAAAAATCATTTGTCTTTTGAAGTCATCTGCACTTTTGAAATTTTACCTCAGCAAATCTGACCACACTGGATTTATTGCAAAAAGTACATATTAATATGTAAGTATTATATTGGTTTTAGGCTAAAATGAAAGACAGAGAGAATACCTTTCATTGGAGAGTAGAAAAAGGATTCAGATTAACTAGTGACAAATATTGGGCAGAATTATTATTTGTAATAGTTTAGTTAAAAAGCAAACATCTGGCTTGAGATGAAGATATTACAAGAGAATTCTTAACTAAACCATCACTATAATTTTTCCTAATTAGTCAACATTATAATTTTCAAAGATTAATTTTAGGAGAGAGCAGGTCAGTACAGAAGAAGAGGGAAAGGAAAAACAACAATGTGTTTGAATAGCCATAATGAATCATATTATTTTTATTCATCTAAAATTGCATATGGTACTTCAAATTTTATATATAGTACATCAAAGTCTACATTTGTACATACACATGTATAGTTTAAATGAAGTTACCTAAATTGAGTAAACAAAATCCCCTCAAATGGCACAGATTATCTAACAAAATCCCAAGGACCAGGCATGAGAAAACCTCTTTCAAGTTGTTGATGAGGGGAATCCAAGATATTCCTCCAACAATATAGATTATTGTCATTGCCCTTAGTTACCTCTTAGAAGCTGAAGGTAAGCCCCATGGTTAGTGACACTATGCACTTAGGATACAGGACTCAGAGAATCCAAGCTATATATGACTTGAGAGTCATTTCCCTGAGTCCTTTCTTAGTATATGAAAGTGCTATAGATGCTGCCAAGGGAGGAAAGGAACCAATACTCCTACCCAGAAGGACACCTGTAAAACACAATGACCAGCATGGCATGATAACCTTAAGAGTTCAAGAATAGCACTCATATGCTGGCAAAAAAGCAGCTGTCTAATTGGACTTAAGCCCACTTGACAGGAATACTGGGGACCTAGCCAACTATCTGAGGCTAGTGAAGTCATGGATCTTAAAGGAGAACCTGCTACTGTCACTTTAGTGAACCAGCATAACTCCTAACTGCATTCTGAATATCCTCATACTTACAGATAAGTGTAGCTCTCATCTCTCATCAAAGAAACTTCTCTTTGCAACAAATGCAGACCATTACAGAAAACCAAAACTGGTCAAATGCAAAGAACAACTAACTGACATGGGATGTCCAGACACAATGGATATATACACAACACAATGTCTGTACTTAAGGCTCAGGGAACACCACAGAAGAGAGGAAGAAAGACTGTAAGAGCTAAAGGACCTAGAAATCTGTTGTGAAAATGTTGTCTCCTAGAAATAACAGGGAAGGTTCACCCATGACACTTCAAAAATATGACTGCCTAAATAAGACCTAAACAAAAACAGCACTGATAGATATGCTAACATGGAAGGCGTAATCTCATAGGGTCCTACCTCTAGACAAAGAGTCACTGGCAATAACAGAATGCTAAGAATAAGATAAACAGTATTCCAGGGTCACAATCTTAATTGGTTACCCTGTACAAGGTGGTCAGTCCTGAAATTCACATCCATACAAATAACACTAAACAGTTACAGCATGTTGTATCGATATATTTATATAATAAAGAAAAAGAGGCCATGTATTTGGGGGGGATAGAGATGGGTATACATGTGAAGGGTTGGAGGGAAGAAACAGAAGGGGAATTGATGTGATTATATTTTAACGTAAAATATTCTGGCAAATACTTTTGTAATGAACACCTCAATACTCTTTTTGCAAAGCACTTACAACTATTGGGCTGGAACTAAAACTCTAAAACAAATAAAAAGAATTTAACTTATAAAACAGTTAGCATTCTATAAGAGACTTCTCAAGGAAAATGTGATTAATTATTAAAAATTAAATACATTAGAAACCTTACGCAATTAACTTCATCAAATAAAACTTATTTGCTTTAGTATGATTTATTGTGTTGTATTCCAGGAAGAAAAGAATGTGAGTGGAATATATACATTTAGTAATTTTTTAATGCTATTGAATTTTATGATTCAAAAGAACAAGATTCTAAGAAAAATAAACAAACAAAAGTGAAATTTATTTTGTCCATTGAATACTTTACTGAGCAGAAACCGAAAGTATCAGTAGGAAGGATTGTATCCAGGTAAGTAATAAAATAGCTAACAGTTCTGCTACAGAATGTTTTTAATTTTAAAATCAATGAGCAATTTAAAGCTGGCATACAATGTTTCTTTTAAATAAATATAACTTTATTAGGAAAATAATGTAAAAAATCTTAAATGAACAGAAAGGGGAAAACGCCTTTCCCATATTCTTATGGTCTAATAAGAGTGCTGAGAATTTGGTGCATATTCTTCCTATATTTTCCTATTGGCTGTAAGGTATTTTAAAATTTCCAAGGCACATATATTGTAGGCTTGACTTTACAATTGATGTCATTTATGTAATATTTTGGATGATGCTAATATTTTCTGAATAACCACTTGACTAGTGGTAAGAGGTTCTCAAAAAGCTTGTAGTTTCAAGTTCTTAAGGCAATTTACATGTATTATAGAGACTATAATGTCTCAAACCAGCCATGGACATCCTTTTGAAAACAAAAACCTGGTGCCCATTTTGAATAACACTTCCCTTTTTTGTTTTGCTTTAAAAAAAAAAAAAAGGAGCATCTGTGAAAACTCTGCTCCTGATTACCTCGATGATCCAAGACCTTCATGTCCTTCTCCAGAAGAGAAAAAGTTTCAGTGAGGAGATGGTAGAACACCTGCAGATCCTCTTTGTTGTCTACAGAAAATTTCTTAAATGTTCCTAAAAATAGCAATGAAGGAAGAGAATTAAAATTGGATGTCAACAAGGGCACACAACATCTGTTCTGAGAGAAAGCAAATAAAGAGGGTCTAGAAAATGTCTTCTCTTTAGAAAATGAACTCACTTAACTTACAGGGACTCAGGTTTACACTTAGTGAATCTTTCTCTGGATGACTCTAACCTGCAGAGAATAAATCTTCCTTCTGCTTTCAACATGCTTAGAAATGCCTGTCTTTGTGCTGGAGTTCAGGGCCTAAAAGAAAATTAATATTAGTGAGAACTGTGGTGTCAGTGAAAAGATATTACTAACTTGACTTTTACACTGTTGTTCTAAAAATTACATCTCAATGTGGTTTAAGGTATCAATTTACTATATTGATATCTTCATAAATATTAAATACTAATTTTTTATAAAAATTGAAAAAAATATACATTTTCTTCCTTTTTTCATTTAAAATGATTCTCTTTGGGGCTAGAGAGTTAGCTCAGCAGTTCAAGGCACATATTTCTTGCCCTTTTAGAAGACCTGAGTTCCCACCACCAGAACAGATGCCTCAAGACCACTTGTAGCACCAGTTCCAGGGGATCCAACACTCTTTGTGACCTCTACATGTAACACACACACACACACACACACACACACACACACACACACTCACACTAAAAAAAATCTTTAAGAAACTACTGCACCCCCTCCAAAAGAAACCTGATAGAAACACACTTCATTCTTTTTAAAGGGCACAGATGATAAGCATTCACTTTCTGCCTTGTTAGAGTATGTAATCATGTGCTTACATCCTCATATTAAAGTGGACAAATTATGCAAATTGATTCATATCAGAAATTTTATGAAGGCTCAAAATGACATTTGAACAGAGGAGATAAGCCATTCAAGCCCTACAAGTTCGGTCATATCTTTCTGCTTTTAACTCTTTCAGGCCAATGGTCCAAGGAGGGTCAACCTAACCATAGTCCTATGACCTAACTGCGTTGATGGAAAAATAGATTAAGATTAGAGATTGGCTCAGTATCTAAGTGTCTGTTTTGCCACAGCATTTAGTAAAGTACCACAAGGATAGCAATCTCTCTCTCCTACCTACTCACCCCTCCCACTCTCCCCCCCCACACACTGACATACACAATTATACACAAATGACAGAGAAAATGAAACCACAGGATAAGCAGCAAATAATGTGAATAAAATTTAGCTTTATTGAAAAGTAGAATTATAAATTTTCCTACATGTTGTTGCCCTGAGATTTATAAGAAAATGACATAAAATGATCCTGCAAGCCTAATTTCTCAGTAGAAGCCAGAAGACCAATATCTTCCATAGCAGCATGGACGATAGGTACTGTAGGCATATCGAGAGCCACAGCCACAGCCGTAGCCACCATAGCCATAACCCAGGCCACCATAGCCATAGCCAAGGCCACCATAGCCATAACCAAGGCTACCACAACCATAACCAAGGCCACCATAGCCATAGCCCAGGCCACCAAAGTAGTTTCCGTAGCACATGTTGTCAGGTATGGGAGTTTCCTTGAAGCAGATGAGTAGCTTCTGGAGTGTGAGTCTGCTAACCAGGTGTGGGTCCTTTTATACTGCCCAAATGGCATGCGAGGAAAACCACAGAGTCCTCCAAACTCATAACCAATAAAATAGAAAACAAATACGCCCTCAGCAAACATCCCAATCATGTGTACAAGACAAAATTGTCACTGTGTCAGGATTTCTAAAAGCTGAGATCACAAGCCTTTTGGCAATAGGCTTCTTTGCTTTTCATACATATCTTACTTAAAATTCCAGACATAAAACTGGTAAGGGTCCCCACACAATAACATAAAACATTTGTGTCTTGCCTCCAATGATTTTTTTAAAAATATGATCCTGTCACTCCTTAAAGTAAGCTTGTTTATATCTGTGTTAATTGTATTCCTTTTATATCCAAGAAATCTTTCTACACAGATATATTGAATTATTAAATATATTATTAAATATATATTAAATATATTCTGCACAGATATATTAAAATGAACAGAATCTTCATTTATCTCCTAAGTAAGTGTAGGCTATCTTCTGAACTAACTAGCATAATCTTTTCATTTTCAGTAGCCACCAAACAATATGCAATTTACCTTGGATGAAAAAAGTATTAAAAAGTATCTCATAGCCAATTTTTGAAGGTTAAGATTAAAACAATACTCTGGCTAAAAGCAAGCCAATTGAAACTATTGAAAATGCTCATGCCGGGAAGTGGTGGCACATGACTTTAATATTAGCACTCAGGAGGCAGAGGTGGGTAGATCTCTGTGAGTTCAAGGCCAGCCCGGTCTACAGAGTGAGTTCCAGGACAGCCAGAGTTACAACAGAGAAACCCTGTCTCGAAGAAAGAAAGAAAGAAAGAAAGAAAGAAAGAAAGAAAGAAAAGAAAGAAAGAAAGAAAGAAAGAAAGAAAGAAAGAAAGGAAGGAAGGAAGGAAGGAAGGAAGGAAGGAAGGAAGGAAGGAAGGAAGGAAGGAAGGAAGGAAGGAAGGAAGGAAAGGGAGAGAAGAAAAGAAAGGAAAGAAAAGACTCACTATTTGCATTCCAGTTAGTTTTAAAACTGACTGACTACCTGGTGTGAACTGTAGTTTTGTATGCATTGTTTTAGAATCTGATCAAAGCTTCCATGATTTGTAAGGGTGCTTCTCTAACACCTTAAGCATCTTTTAACAGCACATTAATATATTAGTCATAAAATTGGCCAGTGACATGAGCACAAGGTGGGTCCCGCCCACACTGAGAGCATATAAAAGGCCCTCTCTGCAGGCAGAACTGTACAGACTCAAGTCACCTACACTCCTTCTCTACGCAGAGCAACCTCAACAACCAACACCATGTGTGGCTACTACGGAAACTACTATGGCAGCAGAGGCTACGGCTGCTGCGGCTATGGAGGTCTGGGCTATGGCTATGGAGGCCTGGGCTATGGCTATGGTGGTCTGGGCTGTGGCTACCGTGGACTGGGCTGTGGCTATGGCTGTGGTTATGGCTATGGTTCACGTTCTCTCTATGGCTGTGGTTATGGGTGTGATTCTGGTTATGGATCTGGATTTGGCTACTACTACTGAAGACAAGGAGACTCTTACCTTCTCCAACTGTGACATTAAGGCTCATCAATTCTGAACTGCACATGCGCTGAGTTTCTTCAATGAAGATGATTCTGCCAAGAAGACTTATCATAATCTGCTGTGACCTACATAGAAGCCACAGACTCCTGAATGTCCCTCATTAAGGAAGGGAATGAAATTTAACTGATCCTGTCACTTCTATGCTTCCCAAAATGATGTCATCAGAGCAATGACTTTGGTGACTTTTATCCTTGTCCTTATTTCTTTCTTCTCTAATAAACATCTTTAAGACAATAATCAATTCTAGTTTTCATTTCATTCATCAGCTTCGAAAATTTCTTATTGATACGATTGGTTTCAGCATTCATGAGAGACAATGATCACATTCTTAGCCATTGTTTTCAGGTGCTCTTTCTAGGTCAACTTCTTTATGATGTCCAAGGTTAGTCACCCTATGAAAATGTGTTTGTGTAAAGTTCAATTTCCCTTTCCATTGGCAAGGAAATATTTGCCATGCTATATAACTCTCAAATACAGGCAATGTTATGTATAAATTAGCTTAATGAGTATCTGGGAAACAATTCAGTGAAATAATTCCATAATTTTCATATACCTCATGTCTCAAAATCAACTATCTCTTTCTCATTTTTATTTCTACATTACAGAAAGGTTTGCAATCTTTTATTTTGTGATATGACAATCTATTTTAAAACTATTTGTCTTTCATGTTTTGTAATAATATCTATTTAGTTTGTAAGAAAAAATTCAGGCTATCTATCAAAGTAAACAAGGTACTGGTCAGGGCTGAGGAACAGTCTATTTCTGTGCTCAAGTACTTGTTGATAATGCTCAGTTCCCTGTGGTTGTATAACTGAGGGATTCAACACCATCTGGCAACCTGTGCATTCTATGTGTTCCATTCCATATTCACCTACAAGTTGCTGTCAGTATTATTCTGGCCTGTGAGCTCTCTAATATGGTTGCAAGATATAGTGTATCTAAGCCATTGAGGGAGAAAAACAAACTCCAGTAAGAAAAAACAATTTTGTGATATAATCACATACATATACAATCACACATGCTATCACCTTTGATTTTCTGTTAGAAGGAAGTCACAGGCCTTGTCTACAGTGCAGAGTGGGAACATACACTCTGCTCACCCAGACAGAAGGGTTGTGCTCCTTCATGATAGAAACTAAAACGCATCCCTTCATACTCTATCTATTGGAATTATTATGTCATGTGGGCTTTGGTAGAATTTTCTGGATTAGGCATCTAGAAATGAAATTCATTTTTCAGTACTTTTTGTGTTTGCTTCTTTATAAAACAAAACAAAACAAACAAACAAAAATAAAACTCTTCTCCACTGTCAGTGGTGGCACTCACCTTTAATCAGCACTGGGGAGGCAGAGGCAGGCAGATCACTGTGAGTTCAAGGCCAGCCTGGCCTACAGAGTAAGTTCCAGGACAACCTGAGTTACAACAGAGAAGCCCTGTCTCTAAAATCCAAACCAAAACAAAACAAACAAAAAGTAAAAATAAAGAAAGTTCATCTTTAAATTTAATTATGCCAATCATGTTCCTCTTTTCTCCCTTAGGAAGTGTTTATTCTAATGAGGCTTTTAAAGTTATCATCTTAAGGATCGCAAAGTGATAACATGTCATTTGAAATATATCTTGACAACTGATTTTCTATTATGAGCCCTCAAATATAGCATTTAACATTTTTATTTTAACAATTTCATTGCTAGCCCTTCCTGGAGACCTAATAATCTGAGGTACACAGAAGATTAAGGCAGGAGAATTGCAAGTTCAAATACACCAAAGGTAGCTTTTCTTTAAAGAAAAAAAAATACTCAAAGGATTGGGAATGTAATTTCATAATACAGACTTTCATAACATGAGAGAATTCTATCTATAATACCCTGAACTACTAAATGCAAACTGAAATAAGTCTATCTCTTCTCTATTTTCCTAGTAACTAATCTGTTCTCCATTGTTCATTTCCTTCCTGGTACCTACTTCAATTTACTGATCTGTGCTTCCTGAAGTCCATTAAAGTGTGAATATTAATCCAGCTTCATTACCTATTCATTTTTACTGATGAAAGTGTTTAGTGCTGTGAATTTTCTCTAATTACTGCTTTACTTTCATAGGTTTTTCAAGTGTTATTTTATTACCATTATTTACCTTGAAACAGTAATTTTATACTTCTAGATCACATTTTCTCAGTTGCCTAGAAGTTGTTTAATCAGAGATTTCCTTTCAATATCAAGAGCTTATATATTTTTGTTGTGAGCAATTTTAGCTTCATGTCATGGTAAGCAAAGACAGTTTTTAAAAGCTCATTTTCCCTTGTTCCCTAATATCTGTGTTTCTGTTCATTCTCTAAAAGCATATGGAAAGATTTATTCTTTCTTATTTTTGTAAAGTTTAAATATGCACATACATACAAAATCATAACCTTTATTCAGAATTGATACATCTAAGTTGTAAACTACAAATAGCAAAATTATTGCAATATCACGCACATAATTGCACACAAAAACAATCAATAAAAATATACAATATACAGAACAATATAGATTTGTTCTAATCTATATCTAAAATATCTCTAATCTAATCTAAAATATCTCTCACAAGCAATATACCAAGAAAACATTGCTGTGGGTCAGAAATATAAAATAATATATAGTTCTTCCCCTGTTTTGGTGGCTTGTTTATTCCAGATGCCAAATTTAAATTCTATTGTTTGTTAACTTAAATAATAATGATAATATGGGTTTTACCTCCAAAGAATTTCCTTCTCCTTTAAAAATCTATTTTATTCTGTCCCTACGTATATAATCACAGAAAGAAACTGATTACCTTAACGGAGCAGGGAAAGATAGCAAAAATTGTTTGTAGGAAAATATATTGTGTTAGTGTTGATTTGCAGATCTTTGAATAGGCAATATATTTTGTTATTTCATTGATTGAAACATTATGGATTTAAAATTTTCCTGGTATATAAATATATACACACATATACATATATGTGAATATGTGTGTATATTTATATAATTGTATGTTGCATGTATCATTTAACATATGATCCAAAGCTACAGTATTTTTATCCCCTTATGTTTAAAGCCATGAATTATATCAATATAGAAATGGAATTCTTCTAAAAATTTACATTTCAAAATCTTTCAAAGTTTTATTTTTATATTATATGTTATGAGTAACTGCAATAGTCATAGGTCTTTTGTAAGACAAAATGTCTCAACTTAGTGGTATGAAAACATTCAAATCAAGAAATATTTTATAAACTATTTTACTCTTACAAATTGTCACTGCCATTAAAATCAAGGGGAGACCAAAGAGGAGTCCAAAGAGCTGTGACAGGGAAATGATTGTGGGGTTCTGGGTTTCTGGATACAGAAAGTAAATTGTAGACTACATGTTTTAATGTTAGTAACAGCTGTAGCTTAGCGATGGATAGATATTGTCAATGGTTAATTTCCTTTGCTTGTTTGTTTCAAATGAATAAAGACAAAGCTAGTTAAAGTAAACACAAATAATATCCAGCTTTTTGTAAGTTGGAAATTATTTCAAACTAGAGTAGGAAAGAGAAAATTTTAAAGCTTCTTAATTGCATTGATGTGATAATTCATTAATATTATTTATTTTGTATCTCAAACTTTAATCAATTTGATGTTTGGCACTATTGTGAAAACTTAAACCAGCAACATGACACACAATGCCAAACTCATAGTGTCAAGATAAGCTAAGGAAACTTTAAAGAACCTTTAAAGTTGATGGTCAAGGGATGTCTCTGGATCAGAGATTAAGAAAGAGGAAGAGTCTGTTGTTCCTGCTGTTGTTGCCAAAAGGCAGTAAAGGAAAACAGGGGCTACAGATGCAAATGGAGTTGTACTTCTGAGGGGACTAAGTCTATTGCTATCCAGACAGCATTAAGAGAGGCAGAACACTACACAAAACATCCTCACAGATCAAGACAATGGCAGACCACACCAGGAAGAAGTGTCCACAGATAGTGAAGACAAGGGTAGCAGACCAGGAAGTATAGGTTGACTAAGCTCCTAGTAGCCAGACATACCAAAGAAAAACTTAGGATTGAAGATAAATTGAATATTCAAGTATGACTTTATAAGCATGTCTAATTCAATATTTGAGATATTCAACAGTCTGATGTGATTCTTCTGAAGTTTAATTGTTTAATTCTTCCATCTAGCAAAAGATATATTCTCAGCATGACTTAAAAGGTAGATCTTTAGAAGAGATCTGATCTAATTTGTATCATTTGCATTTTCAGATGTATAGACAAGGGAAGAGACTTGAGAGTGTGGAAAAATGAACCTAAAGGTTCCATTTACATTTATTATGGTAACCGTAGACCTATGGATATGCCAATTGGTCATTTGGAGATACATATTTACAGATAAGAATTGGAAATACTGTGTACGATTAATGCAGGAAAGTTTTATATCTAACAAAAGTGAGGCTAACTGGTAAATCTAAGAACACTAACCACAAAATTGAGAACAAAAGCTGAAGAAAAATAGGAGAATAAAATATGACACTGAACAATTAAATGGGAGAGCAGGTAAAAAACACTGAAATTAAAACTGTATGTGAAGTTGGGAGAAGAGACACAGTAGACAGGCTTTCAGCAATGGAAGAGGAAGGTGGTAATTTGAGTGCCCAGAGCTCTAGAAAAATTAAGCTAACTTGGATTTAACATTTAACAAGAGAGAATCTTCTTAATCCCTATATTAACAATTTCAGAATAGAAGTGATGAAAAAATGTATGAGAATAGACAGAGATTAAAAGACATAAACTGTGAAAATACTAGAAAGCAAACTATAAGGTTTCCTGGGAGGATTCAAATCCCAACGGAAACCATTCTGTTCTTTCTAAAAAATTACTGTCATTAACTACACTTAAGAACACCATAGAGATTGGAAAACTCCAACAGGAAAGAAAAATGAAGAGAATCCCTTTGAGGGAATACCCTTGTTGTTTAGATAGGGAGAGGAACTCATTTTTAAACAGAAAGAGATTAATTTGAGAAAGTTTCTATGGAGATATAATAGAATAAAATTTTCCATATGAAACATAGTTGCTAGAAGGGATTATTCCATTACAGTATTATAATTACAATATGCTGTTGCATTACATTAAAATTTTACTACTACTTTAGTCAAATATTTTAAAAGTTTAAATATTTATACTATTTTCTTCCTTTTTTCTTTCTATTTGTCTGAAGGATTTCAGCCATGTTAGTTTCCAAGGCTTATTTTTGTTTTTGATTTTTCCAGACAGGGTTGCTCTGTGTAGCTCTGTCTGTCCTAGGTTCACTCTATAGACCAGGCTGGCCTCAAACTTAAAGATCTACCTGCCTCTGCCTCACAAATTCTGGGATAAAAGGTGTGTGCTACCACCACCCAGCAATTTTCAAGACTTCTTAAAAGTCTTGGACTAGCTGGGAAGTGGTGGCACATGCCTTCAATCACTTATCACTCAGGAGGCAGAATCAGGCAGATCTCTGTGCGTTTGAGGCCAGCCTGGTCTACAAAGTGAGTTCCAGGACAGAGTTACAACAGAGAAACCCTGTCTCAGAAAACAAAAAACAATTCTCAACCCTCATGATCATGATGATAAATTATCATAATAATTTTTACTAAATAAATCTACTATGATCCAATGAAGAACATTCAAAAGCATTGATTTGAGAATTCTGGGACATGACCTGCCAGGCACCTAGGAGGTGTTAGCAGTATGATTACATGTCTAAGGCCAGTATTGAAACATACATGTATACACAGGCAAACATGCACAATACACATATGCAGACACACAAATGATACATAAATGAATAAATAAATGTGTTTGATATGAATATTGATATGAAAATACTGTATTGGGAGACTATTTTACTCTTTTTTTATTTTTTTACAGTAACCAAAGTAGATGTACTGGATATGAGGATAATGTCACTTCTAACTTAGTCTCTTATGTAACTTCAGTTGTAGGAATTATTACACACAAAACTAATTACACAATTACAAACCTGTGAAAGTTCATCTTTTTTTGACAAAAACAATAATTCTGTCAGATCTTGATAAAGAAATAGTACTTTGTCTAACTAATTTGATCAATGTAAATATGTGATGGTAAGTTCATTGTATAGTTGAGTTGCTTACATGAACAATTATTCTAATATTCATTAAAGTATTGAGTAATCACCATGCACTTATTTGTAGAAACAAATGGAGAAATAAGATTCCATGCAATAAATAAAAATTCTATTTTTTATAGAAATTAAATCCAAATTAGATTAGTCTCAACTGTATCATAATAAAACTCAATGGATTTAGCTCAGAGTTCATTTTCTGAAAAACTAATTAGTTGGATTATTATTTTCATCAGGGGGATGTAATACGTTGATTTCAGAGAAGGAAATGAATTGAACCCTAAAGCAGAAAATGCATTTGAGAGTGAAGAAAAGTTTATGATTCAAAGAGTTGTGAAATAGAGATACAAAACAAATGATATTTTGACATAGAAGGTATCACTTCTGTATAGAGCATAGTCATAGAAGTTCAAATGGAAGCATTATTTGATCCAAGATTGTCCATCTATGAGTGTATGTGATATAAGCTACTACATTGAAACCCTAAACTAGATAAGGAATGTTCACATGAGCTATCAAGCCAAGCAAGCTTCTTTAATGACTGTAAAGCATTTTCATGGTTGAAAAACAACAAAATAATTAGATTAGTCATAAAATTAGCCAGTAGCATGGGTGCAAGGTGGGCTCCACCCAAACTGAGAGCATATAAAAGGCCTCTTCAGAGAGACACATCCAGACACAAGTCACCTACACTCCTTCTCTACCCAGAGCAACCTCAACAACCAACACCATGTGTGGCTACTATGGAAACTACTATGGCAGCAGAGGCTACGGCTGCTGCGGCTATGGAGGTCTGGGCTATGGCTATGGTGGCCTGGGCTGTGGCTATGGCTCCTGCTATGGCTGTGGCTACCGTGGACTGGGCTGTGGCTATGGCTGTAGCTATGGCTATGGCTCCCGCTCTCTCTGTGGCTGTGGCTATGGTTGTGGCTCTGGCTATGGATCTGGATTTGGCTACTACTACTGAAGACACCAAGGGATACTCTAAATCTCCAGCTGTGATGCCAGCACTCCACCACTCCGAATCGCATATATTCTAAGTCTCCTGCATAGATGGTGAAGATCTACATCACAGGTTTCTGATAGAGTCCTGCCTGCTGGCTCCTTCTGGATCTATTACATCCAATTCATCCTTTTGAGAATTTGTTGTAAAATATGGAAGAATGTGAAATTCATGCTCTGGGTGCCCAAATTGTCACTCATTGGGATGATTCTCTCAAGGATCCTTTTAGTTTTCAGCCAGGAGGATTTTTTCTTTTCTTTTTCCAATAAACTTATTCAACTTGAGCTTTAAATATGGTTTTATTTTCCTTTAAAATCTAGTACTTATCATTCTTTCTAAATGAATTAAAATTTTATTTGTAGAATTTTCTGTGCTATCTAGTTTACATAAATGAACTTGGAAATGGTAATTATGAAAAGAAACATTTTCCTCATGAAAGGGTCAATTTGTTACAACAACAACAACATTGTATAGGTATAAATACAGTTATTTTAAAAAATTTGGCTGGTACATCAAGTTCATTTAGCAAAACAACAGCAGTAGCTTCCCCACTAGGGCCTATGGCACACCCATCCAGGGGCTTTTGATCATTTTTACTATACTGGATATGAATTACTTCCTGAGGAATAGGCAGCAAATCCAATCAGAAAGGAGTTGGTTACTTGCTAATGGACTAGCCACCACTGTACCAGTGGCTGTACCATTTTGTGTGGCTGGCAAGTATTTTGCACTGGTCTTTACATTAGCAAGACTGTTGATGAGGAAGGAAACCTGCCACTCATGTTGACAGCTTTGGTCAAGAAATCTTCTTTTTGTAGATGTATTCATTGGGACTGGGCTGACCAACTCTGCACTTCTGACCTTTTTTACAGTGGTCTCCTTCTGCTGCAAAGAGAACTTTTCTTGGTGAGAGGAGACGATGACACTTAACTATGTTGTAGGGATAAATACTTAGAGGTTGTTGTTAGGAATTATGCTAGTTTAATAAGTTCACACCTCTACCCAAGGCTCAGTAAATATTGCAGATGGGAGGACAAAAAGAATTTAAGAGCCAGGGAGTTTGCTGTAATATTGTGTCTCATAGTAGCATCGGAAACTGCACCCTTAAAAGTCTCACCAACATGACTTCCTGAACATGAGCTGAACAAGGATGACAATAATAGACATGGCAAAATTTGAGGGGAGGAAGTCCACAAGGCCTCAGTCCTACATAAAGAACCACAGGAAACTGAGGAAAGCTGGGAACAGGAGAGGTAGTCTTTCCAGAGAAGAGCATATGAATTGGTTAATCAGAACTGAAGACCAGCCCTGAAAACATACATAAAAGTGACTTATATGGACGAAACAGAGTGTATTTAGGAATGAATATATATGTATATTTGAATACAATAACAACTACTGAAAAAAAAGGCTATAAATTTGAGGAAGAATAGGGAGGATTTGGAGGGAAGAGAAGTGAGAAATGCCTTAATTACATTACAATTTCAAAAGTGAAAAACAAATTTTAAATTTTAAAAATGAGTCTTTTTTTGTAGTGAGCAGAAGTAACTGCAGAAATTCTTAGCTGTTCAAAATACTGAAAATAAATTACAACTAAATGTCCATCTCTAAATAGGATATCAATATCATCCCTACCAAAGATCAAGGATTATCTTGGAATGGGAAGAAAGAGTATAAGAAGAGAGTTGTGGAACACTGACTTCCTGGTGTGATGTGGCTGCTATACTCATGAATTCGCAAGATCTACCCAAAATTGGACACATTAACAGCTGTTAGTAAAGGGTGAGTGGCATACTGAGGCCAATCCCTCCCTGAGGGTTTATATAAAGTTAAAGATTGATAAAGAAAGGACAGTCATTTCTGTTGCATGGAGTGTAGCCACTGGATAGCAAACTCTCATACATGTACCTATAAACATACCTAAGGGCATTGATTAGGTCATAAAAGAAAAGAATATATGAAAGAAGAAAGGGATGGTTGGAAAAAAAGAAAGGCCCTATTAGGAGCGGGGGGGGGAAGAAAGGTTAATAGAGTGAGCATCATTAAAATATAGTGTACATATATAAAATGAATGAAACATAATGAAACCTATTATTAGCATATATGCTAATGAAATTGTTAAAACATTCTTTTAAGATTAAAGGAGCAATTTCAAGCATTTCCATGGGTTGTTTTTACCATGTGGTGGGATTTGTCAATTTAGTTAACAGTTGTCAGTAAGCTCTACATATTCCTAGTGAAATTTTACAAATTTGTTTTAATTAAAAAAAATACTTATGCGAAACCCTTTTGAAGACATGAATATTGACATCTGATTTTATATTTCCACCTTGAATTTGTGACATATTTAAAGAAGTATTCTTTATTCTGTCTTATGTCAAGAGATACAGAGGTGCAAACACATTCCTCTTCCATGTAATTTTTGCATGACTTAAACTATCTTAAGCATTTTGAAAAATAGTATACATAGTAAAAATTTTCAAGTATTTGTGTTTGAGACCATTGAGTTGCATTGCATATTCTTTTCTTCTTGAAATTGTAAACTACAAATTAAGTAAATAGAGATCATATCTGAAGTTAAACCATTGATGACATTGCAAATTTAGACTATTCATCACAAATAGGACATGAGTTATTGTAAAAATATATTTAGTGCATATGCCCATACCTGTCACAACATGGAAAACCCTGGGTAAACTCAGTGAATCATCTAACATAAGCAAAATAATGCATGTGAGAGAAGGGCTTGTAGGGAGGACGTGAGGTGCTGACTGGGATGCAAAGGGGGAGAGAGAGGGTAGAGGTGAGAAGATCAGAATGCAGCATGTACAGCTGTGGAATCGTCTAAGAATCAATGTAATGAAAATGTTTCAAATTTCCCAAACTGAAAAAAGAAAGATAGCAAGTCATAATGTGCCAAACCCAATCAAGGACACTCAAAGTAAAGAATATCTGACTGTATCACAGTCGTTTTTCTGATAACCAAAGAACAAACATACCGAAAAGTAGGTAAAGGTAAACAATGCACTGCTTGAAAACAAAAATGAATGAGTTAATTTCTCATAAGAAACTATAATCTAAAAGAGAATGGAAACGTAAATGCACTCCTGCAGAAGAGGTCCCGATACTCTTCAGTGTTTCTCAACCTGTGGGTAGTGACCACTTTGGAGGTTGAATGACCCTTTCACAGGGGTCGCCTAAGACCATCTGCATTTCATATATTTATATTACAATTGATATACATATACTTTATATATATTTATATAAATAAATTGTATTTATATAAATTTATATAAGTAAGTAAATATATATCTATATATACATTGTGTGTGTGTGTGTGTGTGTGTGTGTGTGTGTGTATATATATATATATATATATATATATTAGCAGCAAAAATAATTTTATTACTGCCAGGGTTCCGGAGGGAGTCACTACAAAATGAGGAACTGCATTAGGAAGGTTGAGAACTACTGCTCTATGTCAAGCAATAACCTTGTTTATAGAAAATCAAGTAAAACAAAATGTCTATGTAAAAGAAACTTATAAAGACAATCATTTAATTTGGGCTAGCATGGTGGATTCCTAGATAATGGCCAACTGGCCTCATTATGTGGAGCCTGTACCAGGTGAGCACACAGCTGGAGCTTATGATAAAGTAAAACTGCAAAATGATGGCCGCAGAAAGAGAACTAGTAAGGAGAAGAGGATCGGTTCCACAACTCAGAGCATTCCATGAAGACTGAACAACCTCCCTTTAAGATTTACTTCCTTAAGTTTCCACAATCTCTCACCACTGGCATCTGAGGATCAAACTTTTATCACATGGAACACTGAATAACACACATGGTACACTCACTACATTTTGTCCCTGGCTATCAAAGGTTCATGTGCATCTTACAATGTATAACAATTTAGTCTACTCCATCTGAATCATAAGGTTTTCACTGTTCCAACATTGCTTAAATATTAAGAGTCTCCTCTAAGAATCACGATTAGTCTACTTGTAATACTCTATAAAAATTGCTGTGAAATACATAGGCCCAGGATTCAGTGGGAAGACAGGTCCAAGATATACATTCTTATTCCATAAGCAGGTATAATGAGATATAAAGGAGAAATAAGACCAAGCTACCATATTTTAAATGTTCAATAAGGCTTCTGGATGCACTCTGCCAGGATGTAGACACCCAAGGGAATGGAAAGCTCCAAAGTAAACATGGCCATTTCCTAGGACTACTTCCTTTATTGTTTGCTGCTTCCCTTAACAAGTGCTACATACAGTTGGAATCCCCATTCTCCCCGGGTCTCCACTGCAGCCTCAGCTTCTTTCACAAAGTGCCCTTCCACATTGGCCTACGGAAGACTGTGAATAGGGAGTCGACCCAAAATGTGGGAAAAGAGTGATGTCTTCCTTTTGCTTCTTGAGTTTGACATGTCATGAAACTGAGACTTCTTGAAACTAGGAGTACCAAAGGAATGAATTTCCCTGTGTATGTTTGTTTGTTTCAATGTGTATGTTTTGCCTACATGTATGTATGTGTACTACTTTTGTCCGTGTTATACTCAGTGAACAGAAGACTGTCAGATCCCCTGAAACAGGAGTTACAGATTATTGGAAGCTTCCATGTGGGTTGTGGGAAGAGCAGAAAGGTCCTCTACAAATGTAGTAAATGCTCTTAACCAGTTATCATCTCTCCAGCCCTGTATGCAAAATGTTTGGAGAAAATTCAAAAGAGGATTATAGAGCTGTGTAGAGAGAATATTCTCAAATATCTGCTAAGTGTTGAAGAAGAATTTTGAAAGTGACAAAAGTCCAATAATTAAATCTTGAAATTTCCAGGCAACAGAGAATAAACCCTTCTTTAATAAAGAAGATTCTTTAGAGTATGATAGTGTTTCCCAAGGATAAACATCTGGAGGTTTAGAACATGATACAGAAACAATGTCAAAAGAGGCAAATGCAAATTTTTTTAAAAACACATAAAATAAAATATCTAGAAATATAAAATAAATTATACTGCGTATAACAATAAATATATGTAAATATATAATAAATAAAATGAGAAGAAGGCTTTAGATTTAGCTTAACATAGTTTATTGGATATAGAGAGAACAAAATTCATACTCTTGTTCTTGGGCAAAGCTTGTGGAATAAATAGCTAGGAATGCTGGATCTAGATGGATGTCCATGTATTTCAGGCTGTTACATATTCATATTCTTCCAGTCTTCTATGGTGCTCCCAGGACTTGGGATTTAAAACTGAAGGACCTTCTCATCACTCATGAGGGGAATGTGGAGTCCTTGAGCTTCTCAATAGTAGTAGCCAAATCCAGATCCATAGCCAGAGCCACATCCATAGCCACAGCCACAGAGAGAGCGAGAGCCATAGCCATAGCCACAGCCATAGCCACAGCCCAGTCCACGGTAGCCACAGCCATAGCAGGAGCCATAGCCGCAGCCCAGGCCACCATAACCATAGCCCAGGCCTCCATAGCCATAGCCCAGACCTCCATAGCCGCAGCAACCGTAGCCTCTGCTGCCATAGTAGTTTCCGTAGTAGCCACACATGGTGTTGGTTGTTGAGGTTGCTCTGGGTAGAGAAGGAGTGTAGGTGACTTGAGTCTGTACAGTTCTGCCTGAAGGGAGGGCCTTTTATATGCTCTCAGTGTGGGTGGGACTCACCCTGGGTTCATGCCATTGGCTAATTTTAAGACAAATATAGTTTAATTAGTTTTTTCCCTCAACCGTGTGACCAAACCTCCAAGTTAAGGAAGCTTGTTTTGTTTGCCAGTTAGGTGTCCCATGAAGCAATTCCACAGTAATGATGAGGGGAGACTCATACATAGAAATAGTTATTTTAACTGCAGTATGTATTCATGGTATGGAACCTGTACATGTGTTGACTAGCCCTTGACACAAAATAAAATATACATTCCTTTCCTTGCACACCTCAAAGTTGCCATTTGTAGCAATGCATTTCATTCGTGGTATCTACTCAAAATATCTTTTGTTCTTTAGTGTTATAGCTGTCTACTGATAACAATAGGGAAATCTGCAATGCCATTCATCTCTATAATACAATTAACATACAGTTTAATTGAATTTTTGTTTTAAATTTTACTTTAATTTTTTAAAACATTTATAAAAAAAATCTCAGTCAACCAACAAGCTCAACCAATTTTGTGTTAGAATTTTACTTACATAGATTTTTTTCATTTTTGACTAATTTTTCAAAACAATAAAATTAGCCTCTTTTATATATTTAAATATTTCTCTCCAGCCTACCATGGTACATGATGATAATATATTTCAAAAAAATTAAGACTTCATAAATTATTTTTTGATAAAAAGTATATTTTAGCTCTTGAAAAGTTTAAGAGATTTTCTAGTTATGATTATGAATTTTATGAGACCTGAAATGTCACTGTTTCCATGTCTTTTTAAAAACTATCCATCAGCAATCACTAGAAAAATTTGTCAATATTTTAGGAGGTATTATAATAGGTCAATACAATCTAGGTCATTTTCCCATCGGATATTTGATTTCACCATTATATCATTCAAAGTTAAATTCCTTTGCAACAATAAATGATGTTGAGCAGGAAATGCGCTTTTAGTCATCCATGTGGAACTCTTTGTAATAACCATTAAATATTTGACGTCTTTGTTATTTTCATTAGACTGCCCAGGCTGTGAGGATACACAGCAGCGAACTTTCCCATTGTGTAAAAATAGCCACAGCTTTGCAAGGTACGGGAAGTCCACTTCATTCTACAAACCTGTCCAAAACAGCAATGAAAGCTTGATGGGTCAAAGACGCTTTCTGTTGAAATAAAATTTCCTATTATTTCCAACCAGGTCAAAGAGCTGGGATTCATTCTGAATCCGTGACAGCAGGCAGAAGCTAGGAAGCCATCTACAGGCAGTTAAACTGTATTTGAAATTCAAGACACAAGGTATATTCAACCTGGTTTATCTACCTTGAAAAGTAATTCACATTGGGTGAGGTAATACAATCTTAATAAAAAAAGAAACATTTTGATTACCATATACTTTAGCATATTTTCTGTGTATATTGTGGCAATTGTAGATTTGTAAACAATACACATTATTGTACCTACATATTATTTCAGTCTAGTACTTTCTGTAATGACTGATAGGAAGCCTTTACTCTGTCACTTAAATTTTCCAAAAGTTAAGTATTAGTTGCCTCAGTACTTTAGAGGCCACCAGCTGTCATGATGAAATCTGAACTTTAAATGGTCACTAGTTGAAATGATATGAAGTCAGTTTCAACTTTATATGTAAAAAACCTCTGTCAAAGTACATTGGTCCGTAAAGGAAACAATCATGGAAGACTTTTATAACTGGAAACATCAGTAGAAATTAGTTTTCCACACAAGTCAAGGTTATAAAATTTATGGTGGTAAATCTTTTAGAATCAATTTTCAAGGGTCATTCATGACTTATAAGATACTAATATTTAGTTTTATAATCAATGAGCACTATAAAAACATTCCTGTTTTTAATGAGGAACATTTATTTGGGGGCAGTTTTACATTTGTGTCATAATGGAAAATTAGAGAAGTTTTTGATGTACCCTCCTTTCTTACCCCCCACTTCCCAGTCTCCCATTATCACTGTGCTACCGACAATGGCACACCTATTCCAACACATGAACTACACCGATGCATCATTATCTCCCGGAGTCCATAGTTAATGTTGATGCTCACTTTTAATGATATATCTTCTATGGACTTTGACAATTGTTGTATGGCACGCATTCACCATTATAGTATCATAGTTTTACTGCCTTAGAAATCATCTTGGTATGTCTGCTTACACACTGTGACATTCCTCTTTTTGTAAAGGTCCTGCAAGCCTACTACTACTCTGAGATATAATTAAAATTTATTTTCTGCAGAAACAAACCAACACAAATTCTTTCCCCAGGAAATTTTCTTTAGCTTTCCTAGGTGTTTGCCTAACTCACTATCTCTTTTAATAAAAGAAATTCATTTACAAAATTGCATGTCTAAAATATTTGTTCCACTTTTTACCTCTTTTCCCTCAACTTCTTGGATTTTGGATCCTTAACATTCCTGTGCAGCCTACTCTAATCCTATTACAGCTTGCTTCTTGATATGTTCTTTAAGTTCTGAAACACAGTCACATCTGGTGAACAGTCTAAAACCATGGCACACTCTTCCAGGGTGTCCAAGTACATCTTTTGTCATTTATTTTACAACTTGTCTATAGTTTTACCTCAATCTCAAAGCTATTATTGGTCTTTTTTATATGTAAAATAGCTTACTTGTTGAATAATTCAGTTCTCTGTCTTTAAATCCATAGTTAATATGACCAAGACAAAGCCCATAATTCCTTGTGTCACCAAATGCACTCTCTTTCCATCACACATGAAAGCGAATTACTGCCCATCCTTACCAAGACAGATTTCCTTCACAGAGGACATTGGGATTCCAATGGGTGTGCTGCCTGAGGCTTCCTTTGACACTACATCCTCTTCTACAATTTCCTAACATCTATTTCTCTCTCTGTTTATAGCAACTTTAATGATGGTTGCTAAAAGCTAGACACAAGCAAGATGTTCTTTTTTAAATTTCTGACACTTATATTTTTGAGATTACAATATAATTAGAATATTTCTCCTTTCCTTCCCCCAAACCTTCCCGTACACTCCCCCTTGCTCTTGTTCAAATTTGTAGCCTCTTTCTTTATTAACTGTTATTATATGCATATAAGTACATTTATATACATATATTCCTAAATAAAATCTGCTCCATCTGTATAATGCTATTTGTATGTTGTTTTCAGGGCTGACCAGTTGATACTGGATAAACAGTTGGGGTGCTCTTCCCTGGGGAAGACTATGTCTCCCAGTCTCAGCATTCCTTAGTTGCCTGTAGTTCATTGTGTAGGGTTAAGACTTCCAAGACTATCCCAGTCCGCTTTGACATGTCTATTGTTCAGCTCATGTTTAGGCAGTTGTATTGGTGATCCTTTATAGGTATATCTCTGACATTACTTGAATCACCTCCCCATCACACATGCAGGACGTAAAGTCCAGGAGAACAGAGACCTTAATGATGATTAATTGTAACTTCCAGTATGCCAAAACTGAAGACTTGCCATGGGGTAGCATCACGGTAAAAAGTACAAGTGAAACAAACATGAAAAGGAGTAAAAATAAGTTTCTAAAATAAAATTTATACTTGACTAAGTATTTTTTTATATGCCTCAGTTCTACAAAGGTAAACTACAGAGACTCTATGGTTCCTAAAATTCTTGGTAAAAGGTTTGAGTTCCATGTGTATATGTTATATTTTTATTTATGAAATTAAAGTATAAATACATAATTTTCCCTTTCTAATGCCTCACATACACCCCTACCTTGCTCCATCTTTTTAATGAAATATATATACACACGTATACATATAGATACATATACATATATGTACATATAAATATTTTATATATATAAATATTATATACATATACATATACACTTTCAGGACTGAACACTTTAGATTGGATAAGCAATTTCTCTGATCAAAACTGAAAAGGGGTCTTCTTGTGACTGTGTTGGGGTTTTAGTAGATAATCTATGGCTCTTGTTGGGAACATCATCTGCTCAGATGAAAAATTCATTAAAAATATGTGTGTATATATATATATATATATATATATATATATATATATATATACACACACACACACATAGACGTGTGTGTGTGTGTGTGTGTGTGTGTGTGTGTGTGTGTGTGCATGCAATTTAGGTGAATTAACAATAGTATGGTTCCTTATGACTTTTTCAGATATTCTTGCTATTATTTTATTTTTTTCTCCCTCCATTTTCTGTATTTGCCTTCCTCCCTCTCTCTAAATAATGTCCCTCTTTTTCCAGGTCTCCCCTTCAAATTACTTATATTTGACTATTAATCATCCTACTGCTTCCACTCTTATGGTCCTTATTATTATTTGTGTGTGTGTGCATGTGTGTGTGTCTCCCTAGTTTCTGCAGTTTCTACAGAACACTGAAGATTTGGAGCTATGCATTACAGAAAAGCAGTCAAAGCTGTTTAGATTTGCATTTCCCTGATTGCTAGGGGCAATAAACATGTTTGGCCTTTTTCTTACCCACTTTTATTTTTTCTTTAGGAATTCTATATTCAGATCAATATTGTATTTTATTCTTTTTTCTTTTGATTATGGGTTTTTTTTGTTTTTTGTTTTGTTGTTCTGGTTTGATTTGGTTTGCATTTCTTTGGGGTTTCTTTTTGCTTTTTGAGTTCTCTATATATTCTAATTATCCTCTGTCAGATGGATAGCTGGCAAAGAATCTCTCCCATTCTGTGCTCTTCTCTTCACTTGATTGAATATGAGATGAGATGAAGAGAGGTTAAGGAATTTGAATCAAGTCATGAAAATATAAAATCAAAAATGTAAGAGACTTAAAGTTCACAGGGAGTGTTGAGGTTATAAATCAGCAGACGAGAGAGTGAAGCAAGGAGAGCTACCTTTTTATAAAGGGAAGGATTAAAATAACCTCGATATTCAGACATATTTTAACACTAGACTCTAATAATTAGATGACACTAATAATGAATTTTAACCTGAAACATTCTATAATTATCTAAGAAAATATCATACTTAAATATTGAGACAACACATGGGTTTGGAAAATTTTGTTTTCACACTAAAACTGTCAGTGAGAGTGCTGTTTCACTTATCTTTCCTTCTACACACCTGCAAAATTGGAATATTGCTAAGATATCATTGCTTAGCTGTGTTAAGGCTTTATCTTTAAGATAAGTGCTCCAGGAAGATTAAAGACAAATGGAAGGACCTGGTACTATGGTAGTTCTATAAGCAATATGAAAGAAATGCTACTTAAATATTATTATTATTATTTAGATTATAAATGTAGTTTATTTACATAATTTTAAAGTGATTTATGCAAATAATCTTAATCAAATTTGACAGAAATTTATCTTATATGCCAAGATTCAAAAAGTAAACCATGTGTGTAATTGAAAAATATCACTTTTATTGGCTATTAGACTTTATTCTGAGTTCTTCACATATTTTAATCTATTCTTGTCTCATAGCAACACTTCAATATAGGTTCTGTTATTCTATTTAATTTTTACATGTGCATATCAATCTCAAAGATATATAATATGGCAAAAGTCAAAAACTATTAAGCAGATGTGTATTTTATGCTTTAGTGCAATGAACCTGGAATTATTTTATGCACATTTCTAATAAAAGTAGATATAATGACGTTAGAGTTGAGGTTTGTTAGTGTAGAAAATGAAAGACACAAATAAGATACAGAGTTAATGGCAAAAGAGTGTTGTATGTTTCTATTTCGATTCTAGATATTCATAATTTAATGAATAGAAAAAGGTGAACGAATTAATGTGTGTAAATATACATGTTTGGTGACATTACTGCTGACATTTTAAATTCAAGTTCTAAGCATTATAGCTTTCAAAAATTCACATTAATTTTTGATATTATTAGTACATGAATCAAGTACAAGTATCAGAAAACTTTAACAATAGTCACAGAAATTTTTTTCTGAGAAATTTTCTTATGTTCAGTCATTAAGACTCTTCAATAACTAAACTCTGTAATTTATTTAAAAACATCAGCATGTGATATCTGTGTTTCATTTATTAGTAATTTTAAGTTTTAAAATTTAATAATAAAATAATAGGAAATAAAATTTCTTAGATTAACTTCATTTGAAGGAACTATTTTCTTACCTAACTTTGAATCTTTCTAGAGAACTGAATTCCCTTTGTGGCATTAACAATTTTACCACAATGAACCACAAAGCCTTCCAAAACAGAGTCTTGACATTTGTTTTGGTTGTCCTCCCTAACTAGTTGATACGACCCTATTGCTGAAGATATCACACACCTTGGATTCAAGATATATCTGAAGATGAGCTTCCTCCCTACTGACCATGTTTCATAAGGTCAGAAGATACAATGAAAGCTGCCAAGGTCAAAGGGCTTTAATGGTCTTACTCAGTTAGGAACTGCATGTACTACAATGCCAATCAACCATGTAAGATGTGCCCACTGTTGTAGTATGAGAACAAGTGTTGAGGTCCTGGAGGAGGGGACTTATTACAATTCTTTAGCTAAATTGACAAAACATTAAACTGTTTTCTACATATTTATGTATATACCCATATGCAAATAGTACTCTCAATCACTACCAGATATACTCACAATAAACAGTGGTGAATGTAGAGACTAATGTAGTGAATGTAGTGAAAAATAAATGACATAGGAGTACTGAGCCCTGAATATGACATTTATACTACCCTGTCTTAAGCTCAGGGAGCAATATGGAAGAGGGGAAAAAAGAATGTAAGAGCTTGAGGACAGGTATGACTGCTGTGAAAAGTTATCTTGTAGACATAACACAGCCGATGTATCATGACCTCACAGGATCAACAGCTGTCTGGCCTGCACAAGACTGGACCAAGGAACACTCAAAAGTCAATGACCCTATCTTTCCTCCTTGACAAACTATTGTCCTAACACTAATTCAGCATGACACATATCAACATATTATTGAAAGGATGAGATTGGGTATTGCAAAAATGTTCTTAATGCTACCAAGCAAGGGTTTGATACCACAAGTAAAGTATGCATATCCTAAGAAAAGCAATTGTATATATGTAACAATGAAATATAAATATGGAAAAAGTCAGAAAGTCATAGTCCCAGGAAGATGGCTCAGGTTGTAAAGGAGTTATGGATTCTTTTGTCTGTTCCCCTAAATGAGAAGTAGCTAAGCCTTTGGCCACCAGCTCAGCTCTGAGAAAGAAAGGTCATGACAGGTCAGTGGGAAGCTAAGAGCAGGACAGGAAACAGACTTCCCAGGGAGATGGATTTTGGTGAACACAGCTCCATTTAATGAAGCAAGGGTAATCACATTTATAGGGTAGAGAGAGAAGGGTCACTGGTTAAGGCAGTGGTATTGAAACAGGTCCATTTGAATATAGGGGGTGTTCACAACCAGACCTTGGTGGACATATTGTCATTGGCCGGGGCCAAAGTCCTGAGGAAACCTCCTTTCCATAGGCACAGATCTCACAGGGGACAAAGGAAACACCTTATAAGGAAAGGAGCCCAGCCCAAGGCCTTCCACCCCATTGACAGATAGACAACCAGGCCACATTCCTCTGCAATGGCATACTGTAAAAACCTGGCAGCACTGGGGCTAGCTGGGATTGGTCAGAGTAAGAGAGGAGCAACCAAACACCTTCTGCTCTCCTAGTAAGAAATCCAGGGATCAAAGCATGCTTCAACCACTCTTTAAGCTCTAGGACAGCCCCACAAGGTGTGCTATATCTGGCAACATAAGTTCAACCTGTGTTACTCACATGGTAGAGAAAGAGAACCAACCTTCTCAGATTTTCTTCTAACTTTTATATACATGCTATAAACACACACACACACACACACACACACACACACACACACACACACGGATACACACACACTAAATAAATGAAATAGCAAATACAGTGTTTTATAAGATTGAATAAGTTTATTAGGGAAAGAGAGAAAAAGTCAAAGGCAAGACTTGTGATAGCATCATCATGGTAAGAGACATAGAGAAATTCATAGGATGAGTTGTAAACACTCTCATTCTCAGGAGTCAAATCCAGAGAATTAAAAGCCTCAGGTCTTATATTTGAAGTGCATGAAAGGATGCATCTTCAACAGGTTACATCATAAACCTGTGATATAAGATCCTCCAAGAAAAAGGTTCAGAAAACATGGGGTTCAGAACTAGAGATTTCTGAGGTCACAATTGAGGAGGCTGAGAGTCTATCATGATGTGATGTCTTCAGTAGTAGTAGCCAAATCCAGATCCATAGCCAGAGCCACATCCATAACCACAGCCACAGAGAGAGCGGGAGCCATAGCCATAGCCACAGCCATAGCCACAGCCCAGTCCACGGTAGCCACAGCCATAGCCACAGCCCAGTCCACGGTAGCCACAGCCATAGCAGGAGCCATAGCCACAGCCCAGGCCACCATAGCCATAGCCATAGCCCAGGCCTCCATAGCCACAGCAGCCATAGCCTCTGCTGCCATAGTAGTTTCCGTAGTAGCCACACATGATGTTGGTTCTTGAGGTTGCTCTGGGTAGAGGAGGAGTGTAGGTGACTTGAGTCTGTACAGTTCTGCCTGCAGAGAGGGCCTTTTATATGCTCTCAGTGTGGGCGGGACCCACCTTGTGCTCATGTCATAAGCTAATTTTATGACTAATCTAATTGTTTTGTTGTTTTTCAACCACTACATTGTATCAGAGTCATTAAATAGGCTTGTTTTTTGGTCTTTGAGGTTTTTTTCTTGATATTGATGTACCCACTATTTAATATTTTGATTAGAATAGAATTATATCTCTTTACTCTCGTGAGTCTCTCTCAATAAATTTCCCTCAAACCCTTCATATACCCTTCAAATTCTCAAGTAATAGACCTATTTTCTTTTGGCATTATTGTTACATGAAATTATTTATTTATTTATGTTTATGCCTAAATATATATATAAATACAACCTGCTGAATCTGTTGTTTACATATGCATGGTTTTAAGTATGACCACTCTGCACTGAACAAGCAATAAGGAGGCAAATCCTTGGGAAATCTTCTCCTAGTGGTCATTAGTTGCCTTTGTCTTTTGCCTAGAAGTGAGACCCACACAAAATTTCTCCACTTGCTATTAAAGTACTCATTGGTATTGCTATTATATACTAAACAGAATACTGGAAAGAATACCATGAACTGAAGGCAGAAATAATCACAGCCAAAAGAATCCAGAAAGAAAACAAATGAAGCTATAATTTAATGAAAAGTAAATCATAACTAGGAACATAAACCAGCAACAACCAACAAAATGACTATGAACTTCACAAACTTTTCAATAATGATTCTAAATAACAATGGCCTCAATTTTCCTACCAAAAAAAGATAGGTTAACTGAATGAATCAAAAGACAAAATCCATCTATTTGTTGTCTATGAAGATAGACATCAGTTTAACGTGAAAGAATGAATAAAAATATTCTAGGCAAATGAGGTCACAAAGCAAGTAGGTGTTGCCATCTTAATATCTGACAAAATAAACTTCAAACTAAAACTAATCAGAAGAGACAAAGAAGGGCATTTCATTAGAGTCAATGGAACAATCAACCAGGAAAGTATACCAATACTAAACATATATAAACCAAATTCTGGTGTACCCAATTTCATAAAAAGCATACTAATAGAATTAAAGACAAAGATTAACACAAATACCAAAATAATAAGTGATTTCAACATCTTCCTTTTTAAGTGAATAGGTCAAGTGGACAGAAAATAAACAGAAAAAAACTCAGAATCTAATGACATTTTGCATTAAATGGACTAACAGATTTCTACAGAATAATCCATCCAAGTGACAAGTATATAGATTCTACTCAGTAGCCCATGTGTACGTCTCTAAAATAGACCACATGCTGGCCACAAAACCAACCTTAACAAATACAGAAATTTTTAAATAATCCCATGTATCCTATCTGATCATTAGGCAACAAGCTTAAAACTGACTACAAACCAAACTCTAGGAATCCAATATCAACACAGACATTAATGAAGTATAAACAAAGAAAACAATATAAAGGGTCAATGAATCTAAGAGCTGGTTCCATTCGTTATTTAAATACTGTGTTTTTTGACAGTCATACACCCTTCCTTGCTTACCAACAAGAACTGTGGACCACTGGACAATCCCCCACACCTCATGTCTTTTTGTTTTATGACCCAGTGAGTTTAACTAAGACCAGTACCCCCATGGTCATAGGTATGAAGCTTCCCACTGGAGTATGGGTATATTACTGCCTATGCCACTGAAAACAAAGACTCCCTGTCCTCTAGAAGTCATTAATTGCCAAAAGGTCACCAGAAAGAAAATGGGTCCTGTGAGCCCAACGTCAATTGTGGGTCCTGTGTGAAAAACAGATGTTGCATGAATTCCTGTGAGGAACTATGAGTTCCTGAGTACAATGGCTATGTCACATCTGGAAGACAGCACACCCTCTTCCCTCATGTTCCCTGAGGAATAATTATAAAAATTACGAATCTGGGTGAGTGAGGTTGAGAAGTTAAAAGTGAGATAGGAATAACAGAGCAGTGAATTTGACTCTCCAGATCACCTGAGGTTTTAATGAGGGGAGACACATACATTCACCTAAACCTTCCTCAAATGACTTTTATAAAACCTCTAATATCCATCTGTTGTATAACCAAATCTACTTGTCTTAATTAGAGTCTCATTTTTTGTCCCCAACATGTCTTCATTTTAAAAAAATTTCAGTGAGGTGGCATTACTTTTGTACTTAGACTTTTCTTCCCTCTTGATACATATGAAATTTCTCCTTCCAAAGCTATACTCCTATGCTATATATAGTAAAGCCAAGTTCATATTTGATATTCATAGTGTTGATAATAATGCAACTATTATTGCTGACTGTAATGTTGATTATAATTCAATTTACACTATGCAAAAAAATTTCATATCTCTTTTCCTCAATTTATTCTTATTTCCTACTATTAATTCGCTACAATTGATTTAAATGTTAGTAAATATCTTTCATTAAATATATGTAGGAAGGCATTATTGGACACCCATTCACACTGATTTTTGATATTGTAGTCATATTTCTGATATTCCAATAATATTTCACAGTAATTATTTTTTAATGTGTCCTTTCTTATATCCTGAGATAAAGCTCAGAAATTGGAATTTAGAGATAGTTTACATTACAATTAATAGGATTCAGGTATTACGTATGTCCTGTATTTCAATCAGCTCTCCTGGCCATCATCGGAATGTGGACACAAATTTTTTTTAATTATCTAATTTGTCTTGCCTAGTGTATATTCCAAGTGACTCAAAAGAACTGAATTAAACACATTTTATGCTCATGAATAAATCAACAAAAATTTGTCTATTAATTCATTCATTACATGTTTTATATGTTGTTTTTATGTGTGTTTCTGGGTAGGTGCATTTTGTTTGTTTTTTGAGGTAGGACTTCTCTGTTGTAGCTCTTGCTGTCCTGAAACTCACTCTGTAGACCAGGCTGGCCTTGAACTCACAGTGGTCTGCCTTCATCTGACTCCCAAGTGCTAGGATTAAAGACAAACACCCATTGGTAGGTGCATTTTTATGAGATGAATATATGTTACATCTTACTCATTCCTTGCTGGTTGAGATATTTAAAATAGAAAACAGCTTCACTTATTCAAAGCCAGATTTCTCATGTAGAAAATTCAAATCTTATACTATATATTAAATGCAACAATAACTTCATCTTTTAGTAAGCACTGGTAGAAATGATTTGTGCATTATTCTTTCTTCAGACTACTTTATTCTTAGAACACTACTTAAGTTTGGATTAAAAAAATGTATTGCATCAAGCAATTAAAAAAACTAAAAATCTAGATGCTTCTGCGTTTTCTTAACAGGCATATTGACAGAGTGTTTTATTATTGTTGAATTACTTTGTTAGCAAAAGTTATTAGGCTTTACCTTAACATTTACTTTTTGAAATTAATCTTTCAATAAATTGAATTGTTTTCTTATTTTAATCCTAACAGTGAGAACTTTGCACTAAATGAGAAGACATCATTTTTGCACTATGTTGCTGTAGTCATATAAAAGTGCCAAGTTCTCATGGACATGCATAATCAAAAGAAAGGTTAAATCTTGTTCTTTAAACCCTTTGAGGTGATTGTCTCTGCCCTCTGTTGCCTCCTCCCAGAACTTCATAAGTATGTGTTCATGGCAGCATCTCATAATTCTATACTTTTATGCTTATTTTTTCAGTCTTTACTTCCCTTACTCTACTTAAGCTATTATCCTATGCTCATATCAACAAAACTTCTATCTTGCCAAAGTCCGAGAACACATTATCTTCATCATTCTCAGTAACAGTAGTAAAATCAGCTGAATTCACTTCAATTTCTAAAGAATCTTTCACCTAGGCTTTTTGTCTACCATATATATTAGAATTCCAACCTCAGAAGTTATTTTGTAGATCACCTAGTTTTTTCTTTCTATTTTTCCCAACTTGGCGTTGTCTTGTTAAATGCTCGTCCTTTCTCTGAACTATTTAGATGAATCACTTACTTGCACTGCACCAAAATCAATCTCGGGTTTATCTCCAATCTTACTTTGCATAATAAAACATATATAATTTATGTCACTGAACACTTCCTAATATTCAGAACTATTGTACACTTTATCAACCTAAGAAATTATCACTATTAATAGCTTTTAAATAAGCTTTATTCCACCTATTTGTTTTCTACATGTACCCTTTATTCTCTGCCCAAGTACCAAGTTCACATTTATTTTCTCCTCACAATTTTTTGATTAATTAACTTATGAATGTGTAGTGTGTGTGTGTGTGTGTGTGTGTGTGTGTGTGTGTGTGTGTGTATTGATATGTGAATGATCTGTCTCTACCACATGGAGAAGATAAAACACCTTGTTATTCATTGTTATAAATTAATGCTGCCACCAAGGAATCTGTTTAGTATTTATGTTATTCCTTACTTTTTAATTTTTAATTTTGAATAACCTTAATTGACTTTTCATGAACATATAAGGTGCATTCTGACTGTAATCCCCTTCCCTCTCTAATCCCTCACTTCCCTCAGCTCTCCTCACTCTTAAAATTTCCTTTCCCACATCCATGTTTTTCTAACTAGGTTTTTATTACCAATAATTCATGTTTGCATAAATAAGAAACAAAGGATGAAAGAGATGGAGAGAGAGATATAGGGAGAGAGAGAGAGAGAGAGAGAGAGAGAGAGAGAGAGAGAGAGGGAGACTATTAAAGGAAACCAGAAATTTAGTAGGTTGATGCAGTTTATATTTAGTTATGCTTAAAATTGTTGCTCTGTGTATTGTTGGGTGAAGGGTTGCCTAGGTCTTGGCATTTATATTGTCTACAGGTGTTGGCTTTATGTAAAAGATGTTTGATTGCTCATGATCTGAGCATGCAATCAAAAGAACACCTGAGGAGCTTATCAATAAAAACCCATGAGCTGATACACTTGGGGTTCTATTGTTCAGTATGGTGCTTGCTATGATAGCAGTTCCCTCTGCTTAGATCTGGCAGGGTTTACACCTATGAAAATGCCTCCTTGTCTTCCTTGTAGAGCCACACAGTAAATGTACAGCTACACCAGCAAAACCATTTACAAAAGGAACAATTATGAGGCTTGCTAATGCACAGGACCAAATGAAACCAAATATCTATCAAGCTTTTCACAAATGCCTTTGGACAGCAGGAAAACGACTATTAATGTCCAATTATGTTGGTGTGGTATTAAATTGTGTTGTAGAGATAAAGCGATTTTTCCTGATTGTCTTATACAGAAAGGAGGAAAATGTTGCAGAAGTTTATTTTTAGTAATGTTTAAATGGTGGTTTTGTGCACTGTTTGGAAAAGTCTTGACATTTTGTTGGTGTTGGCTTTGTGTAAAAGATGTTTGATTGCATGTGATCTGCACATGTTATCAATATAACACCTAAGGAGCTTAGGAATCAATAGAAAACCCCTGTGATGAGACGCTCACAGTTCCACCATCCAGGATGGAGCTTGCCATGATAGTTGTTCCCTCTGCTGAGGTCTGGCAGGGTTTGTAGCTATGAAAATGCCTCTCTGTCGTCCTTAATGAGCCACCACAGTAAGTGTATTACAGGAGGTGTCTTTCTATGTTATATGACCTAAGGTGGAGATTACTTTAATTTAGCATCTGGAACAAGTAAGCTAATAAAATATGAGAAGAGTCTCTCATTAGAGGCACATCATATCTTTTTATGCATCGTGTCTCATAATAAAGTTGTTTTGGATATACTTGTTGTAAGAAATACTTTAGACAGCTTCAATGCCAGTCATTTGTGATGTGAATTCAGAAATATCCATGGCTTGACATCACAAACCACTCACTTTATATATAAAGCGATGTAAAGATTGTAAACTTTAAGCTGTAGAATCTGACACTCTAATCCTTACACCGTGAAATTCTACAGCCACTACCACGGTGAATACAACCATATATATATATATATATATATATATATATATATATATATAACATAGATTAATACAATAAATCCCAACCCAGCCTCCCCCTTCCACCCCTCCCATGTCCCTCAGCTTTAGTCTACAATAGCCTCCATATCAGAACTTCTGCTTCTTTGAATATTTATCTGGAAGTCTTATCAGTCACTCACTGGATGTAGAAATAAAAACTGAACAGCTTTGATATTGGGATACCAGTAAAAATAAAATAAAATAGAATAAAATTAGCCATTTTAAGTTTTACCATTTGGTAAAATGTACAAGTGTCTATTTTTTTCATTAAGGGTAATCTTTTCTACAAATCTGTGGCTTTTTCATGTATATTTGTTTATATAATTTACCTAGGCCAAACTAAAGAATTCTTAAATATCTTAAATAATGTAATTTATATAATGTGAAGAAAAAAATAATCTTATATCTGTATTTTTAAATAATGCAGATTTTGGTGAAAATCAATTGAAAGAACCTTGCTGCTCCTGAAAAGTAGTCACTCAAACCATTGGTCAGCAAATTTACTAGAGAAACAGGATAAATTGGAGCTAGTACTATCCTTCTGAATGGAGAATAAACCTCAAAGTCTGAAATCAAAACTGAAACTTAATTTGTTCATTAGTTTCCCTACATTATTGAGATGTAATTGACAAATGGCACTCACAAATACACACACACATGTGCACATACACACACACACACACACACACACACACCACAAACACACATTCACACACACATTCATTCAGACACACACTCACGCACACATACACACACACAATATGCAGCCTGATGGTTTGAAATTTTATTTATTTATTCATCATACTTTATCTGTGATTGGAAATAGACTGTTTTCTCATATAATACATCCTGGCTATTGTTCCTCTCCCTCCAATCCTTTCAGTCCCTCCTCACTACCCCTCCCATCCAGATCTACCCCCTTTCTGTCTCTCATTAGAAAACAAACAGGCTTCTAAGGGATAATAATAAAACAAAATTCAACACGAAAATAAATAGGACAAAATAAACAAATAGATGGGAAAGAACTCAAGAAAAGGCATAAGAAACAGATATAGACTCAGATACCCAATCTTCACACACTCAAGAATTCCATAATAGCACTAAACTTAAAACAATAATATATATACAAAAGACGTAAAAGGGTTTTTAAAAAATGAAAAATTTAAAATAAATGAATAAAATTTAAAAATAAAAATACATAAAAAATAAATTTAAAAAGTGATATTTTTTTAAATAATAAAAGCCCTGATAGGATGTTATGAGCCAGGAACCTCCAAAGATGACAATGAGCTTATTTACTATTGTCTGTCTACTGCTGAGCATGCAGCTTACCTTAAGAGTAGTCTGTTTCCCTAGTGAGACTCCTTCAAAGAAAACTATTTTCAATTGGAAGTGTTTATCAATTGGAGATTGCTTCTGATTTAGAAATGAGGAAGTGTATCCACTTCTTTTCTCAGTTCTAAGAGCCCATCTGCTGTAGACCCAGGCCCTCTGCATGCTGCCTCAGTCTATGTGAGTTCATATGTGTATTGATCCTAGGCTATCTAGTCTCAGATTCTTGGTCAACCAAACAGTGTGTGGTATGGGTTCCATCTTCTGAAGTGAATTTTAAGTCCAATCAGATATTGATTGGTTACTCTCACAAGCTTTGTGCCACCAATGCACTAGTATATCATGATGGCAGGACAGCATTTTAGATCAAAGGGTTTTTGGATGGGCTTATGTTTTCCTTTCTCCTTTGATAGCATGCACTACTTTCCTGTACCAAAGATGCTATTAGTGAAGGTTCTATGTAGGCTCCAGCTTGACTTCTCCATGTTTGATGAGTTGTCATCAACAATGGGACTTTGCCATCCATCAGTTTGTAGAGAGCATCCTATAGTCTTGGCAACAACCTGAGTTGATTGGGGTTGCCCATGGGACCTCTTTGGCCAACAACTCAATTAAATGTAACCCAATCCTGGTACTGGAAGCTTCATATTGCAGCAAGAGATGTCCAGTTGGGGCTCTGTCTCTAATAATATGTTTGTTCATTTGGAGCCCCTCCATATATGTATATATTTTACATAGCTTATACTAGATTTGGTTTTTATACAAGCCTTCACTTGGACCTTACTTTTAGCTGGCTATCCTCATGTTCCCTCTCTTGTCCCCGTCTTCCTCCCCTTCTCTACTTGGTACTCCTATTTGAGACCCCCTCCCATCCATAGCTATCTATTTTATTATTTACCTTTCCTAGGGAAGTCTATCTGTTTGCCCCTAGTCCCTTATTCTACCAGATTTCTTTGGTTCTATGGATTGTAGCTATACTATTATTGACTTGCCAGTCTATATCCTCATATAAACAATATGCATACCATATTTTCTTTCTGGATCTGGATTACCTCACTCAAGATGATTGTTTGCAATTCTTACTGTGACTCTAGTCCATGTCATGAAAGGGTCATTTGTACAACCTGGAAAGTTCTGCTCAGATTTCTGAAGACTGGCAGTGAATATCTTCTCAGCCTAAGGAAAGCTTGCTCCTAGGCTCAAATTCCAGCTGTACCTTGCCGAGCTGAGACCACTTCTGAATTCCCTGTTACACTTCAAAACAGAGTGCCTCAAGAATGAATATCAAATAATATTTAGCTGATTCACCACCTGACAAGTTGAAATAACATTAAACGAAGACCCAAATACCCATTCAGCAAAGCTAAGTGCAGAAACTCATACCAAAAGAGCAACTAATGACCTACGTCTAGATGCCTAGATCCCATCTCAGAAACTAACTATAAATAACCATGACAATATGTCTCCTCCAGAGATTACCATCTAATGATAATGTTCCATGAAAAAAAGCAACTTAGCTGATGCACTAGACAGTGATTCCAAACAGCTATTATAAACATGTGCAAAGAATTCAAAGTATATATAAAGAAAAGCCTGAATAAAGACCATTAAAAAGAAACAATAGAATGAACAATGAAAATAATTCAAGATATGATACCAGAAATTCATAAGGAGATAAAATCTCTGAAGAAAAGCCAAACTGAAATAAATCTAAAAATAAAAAACTCAGGAAGTCAAACAAGTGGACCAAAAGGAAGAGAGATTATAAGACTTGAAGACAAGATATAGGAAATGGATCACTCGGTTAAAGAAAATGTTAAGTATAAAGAAAAAAAATCCAAAAAGGGAAAATGCAAGGACTCTGGGACACCATAAAAAGACAAAGCTACAATTAATGGGTATTGAAAAAGGAGAAAAGACCAAGTCAAAGGCAAAGAAAATATCCCCAAATATATGAAAGGAAAAAAATTCCTAAATCCAATAGAAGAGATGCTTATCAAAATGCAAGAGACTTAGAGAACACCAAATAGATGATACCAGAAAATTAACTCCTCGTTTCACATAAAATCAAAATACTAAATGAACAGAACAAAGAAAGGGTATTGAAAGCCCCTTTTCTCTTAAAACCCCCACCTCTTTCTCCTTCCTATCCTAGCTCATTCTATTCTTACATCTTCTTGAAGGTATGAGTGCACGTTATGTGGGTGTTCATTACTGCCACAGTCACAACACATCTAGAAGACAGTGCTTTCCAGTACACACCACCATGTTTCAGCTCTTAAATCTGTCTAGCCCCTCATTGGTTATGTCCCCTAGGCCTCAGAGTAGGTGTTATAAATGTCTCATTTAGGGTTGAACACTCAACGCTCTTTTCGAGGCAATTTGATATGTCTGCTTTAACCATTGCTCATTGTTTAAAAAGGCTTCTGCGACTACGGCTAGGAGCTGTACCAGTCTACTGGTACAAACATAAATATTTAGAAATAAGTTTAACTACATGTCTATTTAGCAAAACTTCAACAGTAGTGTCTCCCATCATTATTGACCAAATCTACAATCTATGGCATGTATTCTATTCCAAAATGCAGGTCTAAAATCCAAAGAAGGTTATGGCTGGTTACCTCTGGGACAATCACGTAATAACATTTATTCACATTCAATTGACTCTGTTCCTCTGAAGAACCATGATCAACACATGATCATTCATTCTTGCAAACCAAATTGAAGAATTTAAGTAATTTTAGACACTAAAAGACCAGAGAAAAACTTTTTAGGTTAAACAAGTTTATTAGAACAGCAGAGAAACAGATTCCAACATGAAAGTCATTAAGGCTTTTGCTCTATTGCCATCATTGTGATGATGGCAGAACTGTGAATTTGCAGCTGAATTTCACTCCATTTCACTTGAGAAGTGAATTTCAGGATATGGGTCAACTTCACACAGGTCATATTTGTCCATGATGGACTTCATTTCACTGCAGGAACATCTTCATCCAAGGCACAACTGGAGCATGTGAGTGTCTCCGATAGTATCCTCAATAGTAGTAGCCAAATCCAGATCCATATCCAGAGCCACATCCATAGCCACAGCCACAGAGAGAGCGGGAGCCATAGCCATAGCCACAGCCATAGCCATAGCCCAGTCCACGGTAGCCACAGCCATAGCCACAGCCCAGTCCACGGTAGCCACAGCCATAGCAGGAGCCATAGCCACAGCCCAGGCCACCATAGCCATAGCCCAGACCTCCATAGCCGCAGCAGCCGTAGCCTCTGCTGCCATAGTAGTTTCCGTAGTAGCCACACATGGTGTTGGTTCTTGAGGTTGCTCTGGGTAGAGGAGGAGTGTAGGTGACTTGTGTCTGTACAGTTCTGCCTGCAGAGAGGGCCTTTTATATGCTCTCAGTGTGGGTGGATGCACCAGGGGCTCATCTCATTGGCCATATTTCTGAGGCAATTTGAATAATTAGTTGAGTTGATTTTAAATCTGTCATCGAAGTTATTTTCTGTGGTTTAGACACAGTTGAATCACCCATGAGTCCTTAATGTGAATCAATGTCTCAATCATCCAAATACTAGTCAGATCAAATCTGTAAATTATTATTTTTTAATCCAAGCCTTATGGCAGGAAATAGCATTTTGATACACAAACTGTGACCTGCTCCAGACCACAAAAGTTTGGCTTTGCTTTTGTTGATATATAGCAAGTGAGTTTGAGCTCCTCCATGCATCATTCTCTAGTGCTTCAACCCCCTTTTACATTCCCTTGAGGACTCTTTTCATTCATATGAGAAAAGTTTTATTGTTAACATTTATACATTCATGAAGGCCCAAGGCAATAGTTTAAACTCTAGAACACTAGCCTGAGAAAAAAAAAAATATTTGTATTTTTATCAATAATTCATTTGACTATGTTTTTGAAGCAATGGATTTTTTCGCCCATTTTTGAATCTATAATCTGAATTCATAAAAAATAGATTGCATTCTATTTATAAAACTTAATTTTTGTGAAATTGGATTCTTTCAATTTCAAGATCTTATTTATATGTTCTGGGTCAAAGCAGTTTATCTAAAACAATAGTGTCTGATATAGCTACATTTTCATGGAACCAAGTAGAATTTTACCAACAAACTAGGATGAGATATGCATATATATATGCTAGAGAGTGTTGGGATGTTGAATGGTAAAGTCTTCATTTAGGGGACTTATATCATTGAAGCTGAAGAGATGAGAAATTCTGTGTTATGGTGATAAATACAGAACTAGAGAAAGGCACACTCTGGTTTTCCGAAGGGGCCCTTTCTGGTGTATTCCCTAATGAACACAACATAAGCAGGCTGATTCATAATGATTCAATGGGTTTCCATGCAGGTGAACCTAAAGACAGACTCTTCATTTGCCTTTAACAACTAAGGATTTTTCTAGATTCAGACCCACAAGATGTAGAACCAAATACCAGGTAATAGATTCACCAGTTGCTTGGTTAATACAGGGAAAAATATTTTGTTCAACTTCAACAGATGTCAGTAGAAGGTAGATGAAGTTGTTCCACTGAAACCCCAGCATACTACTGCACATAACAGTCCACATCAGGAGAGTAGACGGTGAAGAAATAGTGTACATCTAAATCACTACATTGTGTTGAGATTATAAGGATAGAATAGATGTTTTATTTTCTAATAATAATCATGATGTGAGATATAATTTAGTTTAGCACAAAAACAAATCATATACTCTTTATACAGTTGAATATTGCAAAGATGTTACTTCAGTTGTATAATTAAAGTAAAATGAATTCATCTGTAAAGCAACACTGGGCAATATTAGAGGACAGATGACAGATAATCTGCAAAAGTCATGCATTTCTGCCTGCACCTGACACAAGAGTTTGAGAGGATTAATAAGCCGAGAACAATTTGCATAGTTACTATGCTATTACAAAATCTCATTATGGAATTTTTATTTGACCTTTCAATGTGGAAGGTCTTTAAAACTATTCAAAAACCTGCCATTTGATGCATATAATTTGTGAAAATCTTGATCTAACTATAGAAAAATCTTGGCAATAAAGGCTTCACTGTGCATTATGAAGTAAAAGATTTATGAGAGTTTTGCTGGCAGTGTTCCTTGTGGTTTATGCAAAATAAATTCTACAGAGTGCAGACTTACTTGTGATTGACCACACCTACTTGTGCAGGAGTGTAGAAGACTGTGAAAATGGAAATGTTTGGACTCAGGGAAATATCTTCCTCTTCCGCACCAGAGTCATCTCCTGATACCATGATCTATGACACCATCAACTACTATGGAGCTATAGATATAACAGGCTTAACTGTGGTTATGACTGTTGCTACTGAGACTATAGGAATGGTAGTTGCTATTCAGTCTCTTATGGAAGGTACTGGTCCTGTGGAGTCTACTGAGGAAATAATTCAATCTGCTGAATTTGAGCACTGTGAATGTAAATTTCATTGCTGGTGTTGTTTATCTTATACAGTATCTCCAAAGTGACAAATATCTAAATTTCAGTTATAAATAGACCCATACACATCATCTTTTTACAAAATGATACTATCTGCTAAAATATACCACAGTACTTTCAATAAACTTTATTTCTAAAAAATCAAATATGGTTTTTACTTTTATTTATCTGTACTACTATTTTACATGTGAATGATCACAAGATAGAAACCGGTATTACATTGATCAAAGTGTAGGCACTGCTTTTCTATATTTTCCTCTTTTTGTCCTTGTATATACATCAGTGACTATTTAAAGCTGAGCTTCCAAGAGGCTGGGTACCTTCCTCTTGGCTTTTTCTCTTTAATTGACAAACAACAAGTTCAAAACATGCCTGAATTCTGGTGGCTACCTCCCATGCTTAGTACTTTATAACCCAAACCACAAAGGAACACACCTACGATTTAAGTAGTGCTTCTCTCTGAAATGTCTTTTACTACCTTCTGGAAGCTTCCTAACAAGGAAGTCTCTTATATAATGTCATACATATAGAGCTTATGTCTCTGATAATATGGACACAGGAGTCAGATCTCTTTGGTAAATCTACAATAGAGTGTTTTGCTTTTGAAGTCCATTCCACATATTCATTCATCCTGTTCACTTAGTGACTCACCCTTTAACCAGCTCCCCATGTGCCAGGTATGTGGTGACATTGAGAGACAATATATTGTAAACAGATGCACAGTGAATTTTTCATACTTTAATCATGTATTAAACCCTGAATATTTATTAAAATGTGAAAAGGGACTATTCTATTCTCAATTTCTTTGAAAATAATGAATCAAAATATTCTACCTCATATGCATAGAAAACAAATCCTCTCAACTTTTGAGAGCAAAACTTCAATATCAAGAGAGATGTATATTCACTGGCTAAACTTAATAAAATGGCCACCAAGCAACTACAGGCACTTCAGTGGATGTAGCCCCTAAAGCATTTTACTCAATAATTAAAATAAGCTGAATTGAGAACTAAAACCCCAAATCTATATATTATAAATACTTAATCAAAAAATTCTTGAAAGCATTAAACTATATATATATAGTTTAATATTTATTTATATTTATAAATAAATATAAATTTATAAATAAATATAAATAAAATCTGTGGATTCAACAATATCTTTAAGGGCTCCAGAATGCCAAAACAATTTCAGGAGATAGTTACATTCATTCTCATACATTGGTGAAGGTACTCTTCATGTTATGTATGTCATCGGACAACATTGAATGCAGAAGCATTTATGAGACATCACAGCCCCACATTAAAGAAAATGACAAAACTGTAAAAAAAACTGTAGTATTTTAATAATGATATGTTAATATTAATAAATAGTATTGAAATAAAGTTTATTTAGTAATTGTCCTAGTTATATATGTGTGTTTTTATCTGTTTGTGGGTATGTGTGAGTGAGGATGCCCAGGATCAGATGCCCTGAGCTAGAGTCACAGACAGTTGTGACCTCCCATCAAGGGTGCTGGAAACAAAACTCAGGTCCTCCGTAAGAGCAACACTCTCTCTGAACCACTGGGTTATCTCCCCATCTTCTAAGTAATAATCTTTTAAAATTATTTTTAGCTTTGGAAATTATACAACATAATACACCATTCTTCTCTTCACTTTTCTTTCCCCAAACAATCCCAATTCCATGTACCACACCTGTCTCTCTTTGAAATTCATGGCCTTTTTGGTTTTTTATCATTATTTTTTATTCTAATGTAATTGTATGTGGGTGTGCTCCTAACTAGATAAATACAACCTGCTCAGTCTATGTAATGTTATTTTCTTATTTGTATGTATGTTTTCATGGCTGAGCATTTGGTGTTGGATAACGCATTAGCATGCTAATTCCTAGAGAAGACTATGTATGAGTATCAGTGTGGCCTATAAGTACCAATGGAGTCACAGTTTCTCAAATATGTATGTATAAAGCACTGATGGTCATATCCTTATCTATGCAGCATCACCATCTCTGAATATGAACATGAAGCTCACTGCCTATAAAACATGAAGCAGTGATGTATAATGAGCCTAGGTCCCTGCTGACAACTAACCAGCCATGGATGGTAGTTAAAGGTGTTATGGGAAAAAATTTTTTTGAATTTATTATTAGCTTTGAAATAAATTGTATGTGTGGCAAACTCATATATAATATAAAATAAATTATATGTGTGTTTATATAAATTTATAAAATTTAAATAACATTTGTAAAATAAAATGTATTTGTTATATAAAATATAACATAAAATAAATTATATGTGTGACAAACTGATATAAGAAATAAGGGACTAGAAAGTTCACTGAGAGTCTAAATTTTGTCCCTCACACAATATCCCATTTCGTGTTAGCTATGCTATAGCTGTCCTGGTTGTTTTCAACATTACAATACTTTTACATCATTGGAATCTCAGCATTCAGAGATACGTAAGCACCTTATTCTGCTTTACTTTTGTCATTCCTCTATTTCCTAGCAAAGGAACCAACATGTGCCATAGGCACCTGATACATGGTGAATCTCTGTCATAGCCACTCGGATCTCCCATGGGAGAACAACATTTCAGCCAACTTTAAAGAGATTCACATTCTTCTGACTTGTTCTTTTCTAAAACAAAGCTGCTTTATTATCTTCCTGTAGTGTTCTTGACCTAGACAATGTAAGTGGGAAGAGGAATGTTCACTTCCAAAACGACAATGAACAGAAGTGTTTCGGAGTATCTCATACAGGATGCCAACAATAGCTCAGATATAAATAACACATGTCTGGGAGCACTCCAGTTATTTAAAAAATGCATCTAATGCTTTAGAAACTTGCAATAAGATAATTTAGAGACTGTGATTACTTGAAGAAATCCTATTTTATAACCTCAACAACTAATTCAAAAATATTTCCTCCCAAAAAGATTTTCCCCCTGAGATAGAAGGTTTTCTCAAAGGCTCTTCTATTCTAATTTCTCACAAGTAATCAGATCAGTAGTATGCTACAGAGTATCTTTACCTTTAGATATCAGCCTGACACTTCCTAGAGTTTTATTAGAGAAAACACTGTGTCTCCATCTAGGATTTTCTGTAAGTATTTCTGTGGGGTTGTCTTGATTACTATTTGGCACTGGAGTGCTCAGCATCCCTGTGGTCAGTATTATCCGTGGTTTGGTGGCCCAAGGATGAATAAGAAAGCTAGCAAATCATGAACCTGCAAGCATGTCATCAAGCTAGATTTCTCCATGGTTTATGCTTCAGGTTTTTGGTTGAGGTCTTGCCTTGATTTCCTACAGTGAAACACTATAACCTAGAAATGTAAGCCAAATGATTCTCTTCTTCTCAAAAGTTGCTTTTAATCATAATCTATGTCACAGCGGGAGAATGAAAGTAGAACATTGCCTGGTAAATATCTTTGAAATAAATAGATTAATAAGAATTAGTAATGTCAGAAATGCTTTTTTGAAATTTCATATATTACTCTAGCAGTATTCAAGAAAATGGGAATTTAACTGATCCAGAGTCTTGATGCTAATTTACAGAGAATTTATTATGACATTTTATATACCTAATAAATAGGAGAGTAAAGAAGAGTGGTTGACAGTACAGGAAAGAATAGTGAGTGACACATAACTACCCTTCAGGCCCTCAGGAATAATGTATTTTAGGAGAAATGGCCTCCCATGATTGGGCCTTAAAGTGGGAGATCATTAGGGGAAAAAAGCTACAATATATTTTAAACACCATAATGGTGCCTTAAAAATCTATCATGAAGCTTCCTTAAGAGGGAGAGTGAGAGAGATGTGGAGAGAAAGAGAAAGTGAGTGAGACTCCAGAAATGAACCTTCAAAGAAAATCTCCTGAATATAAATATGTCTAACTTTTGTAAGTTTTAAGATATAGCAGGAAATTATACATCGTATGATTTTGTCTGGGAAAGCTTAGATGACAAAGTATGGAGGCGTCAATATCATAAATGGAAAGACTGTTAGTTACGCCATGATTATAGATTAATTCCTTACTAAATCCATGTTTATCCATGCTGTGTCAAAAAATTCTACAAAAAAATATAAATAAACCAGTTTCAGTCACCTAGTAGTTAGATCACTATGTTTTCCTCCAGTATCATTCTTCAAACCATACTCGTGTGCTTGTTCTTCATCTCTCCAGTCAGTGTCAAAGCAATCATTTTAAGCATCTTATTAAAATGATCATGTTAGCAGTGAACCAATTCTTGGCATGATCTGTTCTATGAGAGAAAAGTCTTCACTTGTGAGAGATGCCTTTTTCCTGTGTAAAACACCTATTTCACTCTGTCATTCTTCTGAAAAGAATTTGGAACTCTTGCATGTGACCATGGGCTCTATGTGATAACTAAAGGCAATTTTATGAGCATAATTAACTCCACAAGGAAACTATCATGGGAGCAGAGAACCCTACATATTTGTAGTTACTACATACCACCACAAACCAACCACCTATGTTTCAACACAAGGATGCCTTCTCTTTCTCTAAGGAGTCTGGAACACTGAAAGCTGAGCCACTGACAGAACAAAGTGAACAATGAGCTTGAAACAGGAAAATCACCCCCACATAAGGTGATACATACAACACACTCTGTGTGCTTCTTCATCTCTTTAAGTAATGAAATATTTAAGACCCAACCAAGGCCCGTTTTTTAAGGAAAAAGAGAGTCAAAGCCTGATGCTGGAGATCATTCCAACAATCCAAATTCAGGAAACAAGTACAAATTTAGAGAAATCAAGTGCCTCCAATCGCCACCTAATTACAATGCTGAAGAAGTAACTACAGCTTGGTGCAGATGAAGTTGATATATTGTAATAAACAGAAGTGAAAAGCAAGTCACTTAACGTCAAGATGTCAAGTTCCATCCTGTTGCTGAACATGTTATGATTTCACCTTTCTCTGTAGCTGAGTAAAATTCAGTCACATGGATATGCCACAATTTCTTCATCCAGCTGCCTGTTGGTGGGCATCTATGCTAGTTTTATTTCCTAGCTGTTCTAAAAAATACTGTAATAGCATTTAAAATTAACATAGAAAATGAAACAAAACAAAATGTTAAAAAAAACCTACCAGAATCTATCAATTTTTTGTGTCAACATCAATCTTTTAATATCTCATAAAATAAAATATGTATGGCTAAAATATCTGCCTAGGCACCAAATGCTCACATAAGTAGCTTCTTTTCTTTCCTTCTTACATCCTTTAAAATCTTGCCCATAATTATTGGTAACATGTGTAGTTTGATGCAGATTTGTAAATATAATGACTTTCAATTCAAGTCTTATAATTTGATCCTGAGACTACTGACTGAAGAAACATATGCAGCTTATAAAAATTCTTTGTCTACACAAACATGATAATAAGGTTGTTTCTTAAGGCAAATAGAGTGAATTAAAAGCCTAACCCTTCCTGTGATTTGTCCCACTACTGCTGACAGGGTATTAATTTGCTGGACAGATAAGGTGTTCAGAGGACATGGTTTCCCTAAATTCTTAACAAAGCATCTACTTTGAGATCATGTGTTATATCAGTAACTACTAGGGTAGCCTGGGCTTTGGTGGCCTGGGCTTTTGTGTTCTGGGCTTTGGTTGCAGCTGTGGCTATGGTTCTGGAACCCTGAGCTATGGCTATGGCATATATGGATGCAGCTACCGTAGCCCATCTGCTATAGGAGATTTTAGACCTATATATTCTACTGAGGAATACATAAAAATACTGCAGGACTTATATCTTTCCTGATTCCATGGTTAGGTTCTTCTCTTATTTTGTCTTTTAAATAATAGTTATCTACCTAGACTTACTTTGGGAAGAAACAACAGTTTAAATGCTTCTTCATCCATCCATATTAATTAAATATAATCATCCAGAATGTCTTAGCTTTATAAAAAACAATTTTCATCTTGCTACTACTATGTTACAATTGTTATTCTATATACAATGTGCTCAACATCTCTCATGTGAGACTACCTTTACTTCATTTTCAGCAAAAATCTCGTAGGTTGACCATATGTCTTTGTGTTCTCTTATATTATGTTTATAACTTTTCTTATGTGCAAAAACACTGTCCCTGTGAAGACGTAATGTCCACATGATACAAAAGCATACATGTCAGAATATGCTATACTTCTCTATGATCTTGCTTTTGATGAAGCTGCAATTACTTCAGTGATCCATGCTAGTCATTCTTAAAATGTTATCTCCTAAGCTAAAAGTGTAACTAATGCGTGAAATACCACAGTTCCCTTGGTTCACCACACCTATGCACTTTGGAGATGGATTGTGTGTTTCCTTGTATACTGTAGTTGAGGACTGGGAGCTGCTGTTCACTGTACTTATGTTTGAATCTTTCAATTCATAACATTCTCTGTGGCCCTTTTCTATTTCTAGCACAGATATTAAAACTATATCTTGTATCTTATATTATCATGAAAGTGAGTCTCCACAATATTTTTGTCTTTTAAAGTCTCTAGGAATTGTCACTCCATATGCACACAATAGTGTCTGATATAATCATTTCACTATTTCCATCAAGCAGTGTTTTTTTTATTTCTGAATATACATCTTAATTTTTAAAAAAATTTCTCTCATACAACTTATATAATATATACCAAATCCATCCTCCCCTCTGTCCACCCCTAGATCCCCCAGATCTACCCCCATCACCACCTACAAACATCACCCCTCCCCTGTTTCTCCCCAGAAAAGAATGATTCCCCCAGGGTTACAGCACAATCAGGACATGGCATAGCAAGATGGAACAAAGCCAGTGTTTTTGTATCTTATGCTCAAAGCTGTTCTTTGGAAGATGTAAGAACATTTTTACATTTAATATAACTTTCTTTCAGACAGAAAAAATATTACGTTTAACACAACCTCAACATCAACCTGTTTAGAACTCATTTTGAATTAGCATGTTATGTTTTTATGACCTTCATCATGAAATTATGAACTTTTACACAAATGATTGATACATACCTCACAACTTTGATATATCAATGTGCTGCATATTATAAATTATTAATAAAGAAAGATAAGTATGGTCAGTGAATTTATTGATAATCTCAAATTTATATTAATTTTAAAATTAAGTTATGAGTCAGTAAAGATATGGATTTTCATAAAGTATTTGAAATCATGCTTTGTTATATGAAGCATTTTAAGTACTAAAACCTTATGGAATTATAAGATTCTTTCAAATAGCTAGCTACAAATACCACACAGACTACCGTGACAGACACAATAATTCTAAGAACACAAAGCCATTCTCAATGAAGTGTTCATGATTCAGAACAAAGGACAGTTCCAGAAATCCATAAAGTGTGTTTATATTTTTCTGTAGATGAAGCAGAGGAAAATAAGGCAATTAACTGATTAGTCCAGGGCATACTTTGTGAATATTTTATGTGATTTTCATGCTTTATAATTAGAAGCATGTGAAAAGCATACCTATTAAAATGTTTATGTGTTTATCTCTCCCTGGGGCCCTGATGATTTTGTCTAAATTATCTACTCAAATCAGAATCCTTGCAAAAATAGGCCTGAAGAAGAATATAAATTGATGAACACTGGAAAATATAGGATTTGAATCTCACTTTTCTTCACCCTATATTCCTAGGGCTAGGATGTATGGAGGTTTCAATGAATGAATCACATTGTACACTTAACTGAAAATTGTTATATTGAAATGAATACAACTAAATTCATAAAGACAAATTCTGTAAGTGTTCTCTCGTATATAGATCCTAGAAACGTGTGTGTGTGTGTGTGTGTGTGTGTGTGTGTGTGTGTACAGCTACTTATGGGGGAGGGTAAGGGTCATGGGATTAGAAAGAGCATAATGAGAGAGAAAAAGAGATTTCATTACAGGAGAAATGAAGAAAAATAAAACTTTCACGCAGAGTGCATGAAAGTAGAAATAGGGTTGATGGATTGAAAGGAAAAGAGGATAAACAGGGAACGATTGGAGCAAGGGGAGTGAAGTGGGGAAGTAGAAGCTTAAGAACAAACTGTGTTGGGCAATGCCACAGTGAAACTCAGTATTCTTCCTAATTTCAAAACAAATGAAAAGTCTGGTTGCCAGGAACCATCACTGAAGACCTCCAGTCTGCTATGGGGTTATGTCCAAAGGCTGGACAGATCTTTGGTTTGTACAGCTCCAATGAATATATCTCAGAGAGCCAAAGCCCAACAGATTTGTCACCCAAATACCCCTTGCTGCTGTGGAGTCTGATAATGGTGGCTTTCCTTGTTTATTTGGTGGTATGAAAGTTCTATGGGGGTCTCTAATCTCTCACTGGGCAGTGTTACTGGCACACATAACAACAATGGTGATTTTATAAAAGCCAGTGCCACTCAGTTGAATTGGTAACTCTATTGAAAGAATAACTCATCTATCACATCAGATTAGTGTGTCTCACCAAACTGCTTTGAAACTAGTAATATAAGCAACTATA